>CM060678.1:26767252-27194252 GCA_030686995.1 Artemisia argyi
TTGGAGTATATTCGAGAAGATAAAAGTTATGAAGTTGGCACTCCAAATACTCAAGAATAAAGTACAAGAAGATAAACGAGAAAAGAAATGAAGAAAAGAAGCTCGAACGAAGAATTAATGGAAGACTCAATGTTCCCGACACACCTTCACCATTTTGGCCATAACTTGAGCATACGGACTCCGTTTGACCCCTCGTTCACGGCCACGGAAAGCTAAGAGAAAGATATACAACTTTCGTGCTTATGACTTTTGCCCAACCGATCGGTAATGCCCCCAAATCGATCGGTTGGTCAGCTCGTTAAACTTTTGCAAAACTCATTCTACCTCATTCTACTCGATTCTAGGCTCTTCTTTTTGGTATTCTAGTTCCTTCAATTCACCTTGGTGCCCAAGTTGAGCATTGATGACCCCTAGGCCTTGAGAGGAGTATAAATAGAGAACTTTGCAAGCTTTTCTAATCATCACTTACTATTTCTCTCTATCCCATCTTGAGAGAACATCTCTCCTACCACCATTACTCCCTCTCAATACCAAAATTCGTCCATAAAATCCCAGGAAACTTTGGAGGTCCAAGAAGTCATCATTTAGAGGTCAAAACATCAAGAAGTCATCACCAATACTTGAGGCATCATTACTTCATCATTTGTTATCTTATTTCAATCATTGTAAGACTTTAAATTTATGATTTCTAATGTTCAAAATTATGAGTTTATGTTTATGTTTACTATAAGTGGCTAGTGCCTTTGTGCACTTGCTTAGATAATGTTTATTATTTAATGGTTTACTTATGATTGTGGTAACATGTTTTAATTCAATTTCAAGTTAATTCTAAAACCCAATTGTACTTAAGTTTCATAGTGACATTTGTTGAATCAAGTTTAACTAGTTGCTAATGATTTTATAGGTCGAAAGATTAATTGTTATTCAACTAGTTATAATCATTTGTCTATGAATGATTGTTTTGCACCAAAATTATTCTTGGTTTAACAAAGAAACTAAAGTGTGATTGTAATGAGAAAAATTTTGTCTATCAAATCGGATTGATTGTAAAACGCCTAATTGGTCGAAAGTGTAGTAGTTTACAATCAATTATAACCTTTTGTCTATGATCGGTTACCTTTTGTATTGACAATTTCATAAGAGTATTTGATAAAAAAAATATTATTTTTGTGTTTAAGATTGTTAACCCAACCTTATGAACCTTGAATTGATTGGTTTAACTTAATGCTTGTTTTTATAAACTAAGATGTTGGCCAAGGTTTAATTTGTAATAAAAATTGATTAGAATACCAACTAATCATCATAACGAACATGTTAGGAAGAGTTATCACAATCATGCTTATCAAGGATGTAAACTAGTCTAAAGCAAGTGTAGTTTTTAATCTTATTGAATTTACATAATCATCATTTTCATGTTACTTGTTGCTTATATGTTATTTTGGATCGTGACAACCAATTACCACCCTTTTATTGCTTAGTGTTACATAGATTCTTCACAATTGAAAACACCCAAATCCTAGTGAACGACATCGGCTTACCAAAGAAAACTAACTACATACGAAAGGGTCATACTTGCCCGTGTGTTCTTAGCTTTATCCGGTAATTCGTGTTACAAATTTAAAACTAGTAGTCGCGAGACATATCACACCTGTAAAATATCCTTTATCCAACAAACCGTGTTTTCCATATCCCCTACACCTAACGTTATAACCTTTTAAAAGACCTCTTTGATAGTTTATCCTAGGTGCTTACGCCGAAGTGGTGGAGGTTTTGATCATTTCCCAAGCCTATGGTAATCTATTTACTATGACAGGTAATGAGTGATATTTTTCCATTTCCATTAGTTAAATAGGTTTATAACACCCGAGAGATGAGAGTATCCAAACACTATTTGTGAGGTGCTAGTGTATGATTTCCGTGCTTATTTTGATTAAGGTAGAACGATTATTTGTTGTAATTACTTTTATATTAATGTTAAATGACCCCTAACTTGTATTTTGATTTGAATAAACGCTCATTTGCTTGAGGACAAGAAAATCCCAAGTGTAAGGGTATTTGATGAGACGAAAAATGTTACGCTTTTAAGGGGTCATTTAAGCCTTAAATCGTGATTATATGATCAAATATTTCCTTAAATAGTTCCTTTTGTCATTTTAGGTACTTTTGAGAGGAATTATGGAAAAGGAAGCCTTATGGACGTTTTTGGAGCATAAAAGTGAAGAATACGACAAAGTCTCAAATTATGCTGGAAACAGTACCTGACGACATCATGTTTTGACAAAGAGGTGGATATGAAGTTTACACTTGACGGGCCCGAAAGGAATTTTGAAGTTTAAACATGACGGCGTCACGTTATAATTCATCAAGGACGTCACGTGTTATCACAAAGAGTGGATCTAGGCCATCAAAGAACCCTAAAGACGGCGTCACGTCCCAAAAGGTGACACCGTCAAGTTGTAAAATCTATATATACTTTTCTAATTTTCATTCATTATGTGTGGAACTTTAGGTAGAAACTTAGGGTACGAACCCTAGTCAACTTTTGCAGCTATTTTAAGGTTTCTAAACCTTTTTTCTTCCATTATTAATTGAAGAAAGTAATCTATCAATCATTCAATATGTCTATGTATTGTTTGATTCTATCTTACGCTTGTCTTTCTTTTAACATGCTAGGCTTGGTTTGTTTGTGTTTGCTTAGATGTGATGAAACCTAGCTATTGATTATTGATTGATGGTTTGTTATTAATTGTGGTTGGATGAATGATATCAATGTTAGGTTTAAGAAAACTGGCTAATCTCCTATTGGTAACTTGCTTGATGTCTTAAGAAACATGAATCGGATGTGTACTACGATTAATTGCTTGTTTTTAATGCATAAAAGAATATTAATGAGGCCATGATAGGATACTAAACGTGTCGCCGTAGGAAGAGATAGGATCTTATAGAGTTGGGGAAGGACGTACACGCCCCCAAAAATGGTATTAAGGAATACAACCCGTCATCCACACAATTGTAACAAACTAATCAATCAATGAAAGATAGCTAGGGAGTAGTGAAACCTAAGTAAACACGTTTTTCTCCATATTAGTTTTACACACATTTATTTTCTTGTTATTTTATTTTTATTTGCATTTGTAGTATTTGGGTTAGTTGACTAGAAACTAATGCCGACCACTCTTTCAAAACCAGAGAATTTTACTTGCTTTCCAAAAAATTATAAAAATACAAAAAGAATCACCCCTCACCTCTAGACCTAGTTTAAATCATTTTCAATCCTAACGAACACTATTCCCTATGGAGAACGATCAATTCCCTGGTTCTTACCACTACACTATACTACATCGGTCAGGTACACTTGCCTGGCGGGGATTGTAAGCTTCTCAAGATCCTTTGAGAAGTAAAACTTTTGTGTGACAATCAAAATCGCATCAAAGATGAAATCCATGTACCACAGACAACTACAAAGGAATCTGAGAAAGTAACACTTTCCTTAGAGAATGCATTCGGATCCCAGACACAAAGGATACCACCAGACAGCACAACAGAAGGACTATAAGCAAATTCATAATTGAAATTACCCTATAACGATTTGATAACAAAAAGATCATTTTTTATGATTTGGTTTCTTGAATAGTAGCAAAATTCACTTTATGTTTCAAATTTAACTCCCGAATCCAATCTTTCTTTTACGAATGTCCAAGACCTTGAATATTCAAGGACAAAACATTCATCGTAAACCCGATGTCTCTCCCTGAAGTCCAACAATAGCTTCTATGTTTTTAGAACATCCTCCGTATTGTACCCCATAGCATGACCTAGTTCAATCAGATCCTCCATAACATCTAGAATTGAACCACCAGCTTTTAGATAAATGATCTATTAGACCCACATTTCCCACTTGAGACTTCATTTTTATTACAATGAGGATTAGAATTGGACTTATTAATGCTAGCATTCTCCTCTTCATTAGTTTTTTCATCAACGCCATTCGGAGTGAAACCAGGAGGAAAGGATGGATAAGTCTTTTCATCACCCTTTGAATTCTCTGTTTGATTATTTCTTTAGGTTGACGCACCCCCCCCCCCCCCCTCTTTTGTTAACTAATATCTAACTAATTTGATAATTTAAAACACCTTTACAAAGTCAAATACATGAAGAAAAAAAATTATATAATGATGAGGCGAAAAATGAACCGTTTTTAAGGGGTCATTTAAGCCCAAAGTCGAATTTATTTGATCAAATATTGCCCTAAATCGTTCCTTTTGTCATTTTAGGTACTTTTGGTGTGAAATCTGGAAAAGGAAGCATTTTGGACGTTTTTGGAGCATAAAAGTGAAGAAAACGGCAAAGTCTTAATTTTCCTTGCTGGGAACAGTACTTGACGGCGTCAAGAGTTTCCAAATGACGGCGTCATGAGTAATACAAGAGGTGGATGTGAACTATACACGTGACGATCCAGAGAGTTTTGTGCATTGGAGATGACGGCGTCACCCAAGACCGTCATGGTCCATATATTAGTGACAGCCCAGAACAATTTTACACATGACGGCGTCAAAAGTGGATCTAGGCAATCCGATTTCATTATGGGAGGCGAGTTGACGGCGTCACAGATTTCTTCTTGACGCTGTCACCCTGTAAAATCTATATTTAGTTTTCCAAATTTCATTCATTAGTGTGTAACTTTGAGGGTGCAACTTTGAGGAAAAACCCTAGGCCGATTCTCACAGCTTTTTCAAGGGTTTTAACCCTTTGAAACTCTTATGTTCTAATTAAGATAAGTACTCTTTCAATTCAATTAATATGTCTATGTGTTGCTTGAATATATCTTACACTTGTCTTCAATTTAACATGCTTGGCTAGATCTCTTTTGTGTTTGCTTAGATGTAGTGAAACCTAGATGTTAATTATGGGTTGGTTGTTTGTTTATAGTTGTTACGGATGATTGTATTCGATGTTAGGCTTAAGAAAACTGGCAGACTTCCATTGGTAATATGCTTGAACGTCTTAAGAAACATGATCAGAGGTGTACTATGATTTTTGGTTGTATTTAATGCGTAGGAGAATTCTAATGATCCCATGTTAGGAGCTTCTAACGGCTCGACATAGGAGTGAAGTAGGATCCTATAGAGTTAGGGAATATTGTACACGGCCCTACGACTAGTATTAAGGAATACGACCCGTCATCCATGCAATTGTAACAAATTATCAACCTGTAAAAGATATCTAGGGAGTAATGAAACCTAAGTAAACACAACTTTCACCATCATTGTTTACACCAATTTTGTATAATTAGATTCATTTTCATTTCTGTTTTAATTTTTATTGCATTTGTAGTTATTGGGTTAGTTGGCTAGCAACTAATTCCGCCCACTCTTCCAAAAACCGAGATTTTAATTGCTTTTATAAAATCTAAAAATACAAAAAGAATCATCCCTCACCTTTAGACTTAGTTTAGGAGACTTTCTAATCCTAGTGACACTATTCCTGAGTTGAACGATCAATCCCCCGATACTTGTCACTATACTATACTACAACGATTAGGTACACTGCTTGGTGGGGGTTGTAAGCTTCTCGAGATCCCTAAGGGAGGCAACCAAAGCCCCTTTTTTATTTGTTTGATTGTTATTTGTATCCGTATGCATGATTTGTTTTTATTGTTGGTAGATCATGTTTCAAACTAAAATTGTGAAAATGCTTTATTTTGTTGTTTAACTTCGTCTTAACTTCATATAAAGGTATTTTGCAAAAGCTAAGTGTAAGGGGAAACCCCAATTTTTTTTTTAAGAACGAAATTGATCTTGATTGGCCACAATATTAAATGAACATGTGTATTAGTACTTGTTAGAGTCAAATGCTTGTATCGAGTCATAATGATGTTTGGCAGGATTTTCCAGGAAGTAGGACATAAGTTTTTCCAGAAATTTTTCAAAAACTTACCGTAAAGATTTCTGCAGGTCACTTCTGACGGCGTCATGAATTAATTCCTGACGGTGTCATGTGTAAAATTCTGGTAATTTTACGAGTTTTGTTTTTCTAACGGAGTCTTAAAGTTTTTGATTAATTCTTTAGTTTTATAAACTCCAGGAAATTTGCAAACATTCATTCCACAAGCATTATATCTTACTTTGTTTTCTAGGATTTGTTAGTTTATATAGATTGCCGCCGATTTTATGCGAGGTTGCCTTGTTTGTTTTCTCAGGTTTAACAGGTTATGTATGACAAGAAGATGATTTATTTTTCTGGAAGGGAAGCTTTGAATGTTCATTTTCTTGGAGGAAGATCTAACCTTGTTACCACACTATCCACACCGAACGAATCAGGGGAGTATTTGCTTTCATTCTTTTACCTATTTCACTTTTACATTATTTAATTGAACATTGGGGACAATGTTCATCCTAAGTGTAAGGGGAGGGTAAATGATGATACCTTATAGGATACTATTGCACTTGAGTTTGTTTGTTTGATGGTAGGTGTGTAATAAAACTAAGAGAAATACTTGTTAGTGTATTTTTAGCGCCAAATTTAAATTTTTTTACAACATTTAGGAGTGAAACTTTAGCCTTAACAAGCGTCTCAGGGATAGGAGTTGTATGACTAGCACAAAACCGAACCATTCAGAAAAATTTTCCACCCAAATATGTGAGGTTCGCCTTTAGATTTGATAGGAAAAGCATTCATTATTAGTGCATAGGAGTGTACCGGTAGCATTTAGATTCTAGAACTTGCGTTAGTGATGCATCCCGAGACCGCTAGTGAGACTACATTCGTGTAGTAGGATTTACTACATGATAAGAGGCATTAGGATCACCCTTGTGTTAAACCCGTATCATAATTACTTGACCATTTAGGTCATATTACTTGGCTAGTAAAGTAAATTAATTTTTCCCACACCTTAGCGTTGTACTCATTTTTAGTACACTAAACCCCTAGTACACCCCTCCGTGCCTATCTTTTTGTTTCTAACTTTAAGCATCTTACTTAAAGGAAGAATTTGTTTACAACCCACCCAAATGTGCAACCAAATCGCCTTAGCCTTCCGTGTATGCACTCATCTTTAGTGCATTATTGTTACATGTTTAAACCCTTAGTTAATTATCTAATTGATTACATGGTTGCTAAGTCGAGTCATATCTTGTACATATTGTTTTGGGACGATTGGGACTGATGGGTAAAGTACTTGTGTTATGGAGTAATGGGGAAGAACATCATTTATTACCTTCATATGTGTGTTAATTTTAAAAGTACTCCAAGTGTTTTGATTATCTTGATTCGAGTCATTAGATTAGTTTATTGTAAAGTATGTAAAAATTCAAGTGTAAGGGGAATGTACATTCCCTATGATGTATTATTTTGGATGGTAGGGTAAGAGTGTATGCCAAAAAAAATAAATAATAAATAAATAAATAAATAAATCGAAAAAATAAATCGAAAAAAAATCAAGAAAAAGAAAAGAAAAAAAAGCATACGGACTACCATCCCGTTTCATTTAATGTTTGTTTTAGGTTTTTATGATTTTTGATTTATTAGCTTAAGTCGAGTCTAGTCTTGGCTTAGCAACGCCATATTGTACATGTAATTAACCAAGATGATTAACTCGCCACCAGTAAATATTTCCTTTATCCAACAAAACCGTGTATTCCATATCCCTACACCTAACATTATAACCCTTTAAAAGACCTCTTTGATAGTTTATCCTAGGTGCTTACGCCATGTGGTGGAGGTTTGATCCTTTCCCAAGCCTATGGTAATCTATTTTGCTATGACAGGTAGTGAGAGATATTTTCCGTTTCCATATTGTGATATTACTTTATTACACCCGAGAGATGTGAGTATCTAAACACTATTTGTGAGGTGCTAGTGTATAACCTCCGTGCTTGTCTTTGGTCTTTATTGGAACGATTATTTGTTGTAATTACTTTTATATTAGTGTTAAATGACCCATAACTTGTATTTTGATTAGAATAAAAGCGCATTTGCTTGAGGACAAACAAATCTCGAGTGTAAGGGTATTTGATGAGGCGAAAAATGAACCGTTTTTAAGCGGTCATTTAAGCCCGAAGTCGAATTTATTTGATCAAATATTGCCCTAAATCGTTCCTTTTGTCATTTTAGGTACTTTTAGAGTGAAATCTGGAAAAAGAAGCATTTTGGACGTTTTTGGAGCATAAAAGTGAAGAAAACGGCAAAGTCTTAATTTTCCTTGCTAGGAACAGTACCTGACGGCGTCAAGAGTTTCAAAATGACGGCGTCATGAATAATACAAGAGGTGGATGTGAACTATACACGTGACGATCTAGAGAGTTTTGTGCATTGGAGAAGACGGCGTCACCCAAGGCCGTCATGGTCCATATATTAGTGACGACCCAAAACTATTTATCACATGATGGTGTCAAAAGTGGATCTAGGCAATCCGATTTCATTATGGGCGGCGAGTTGACGGCGTCATAGATTTCTTCTTGACGCCGTCACCCTATAAAATCTATATATAGCTTTCCAAATTTCATCCATTAGTGTGTAACTTTGAGGGAGCAACTTTGAAGAAAAACACTAGGCCGATTTTCACAGCTTTTTCAAGGGTTTTAACCCTTTGAAATTATTATGTTCTAATTGAGATAAGTACTCTTTCAATTCAATCAATATGTCTATGTGTTGCTTGAATATATCCTACACTTGTCTTCAATTTAACATGCTTGGCTAGATCTCTTTTATGTTTGCTTAGATGTACTGAAACCTAGATGTTAATTATGGGTTGATTGTTTGTTTATAGTTGTTACGGATGATTGTATTCGATGTTAGGCTTAAGAAAACTGGCAGACTTCCATTGGTAACATGCTTGAACGTCTTAAGAAATATGATCAGAGGTGTACTATGATTTTTGGTTGTATTTAATGCGTAGGAGAATTCTAATGATCCCATGTTAGGAGCTTCTAACGGCTCGACATAGGAGTGAAGTAGGATCCTATAGAGTTAGAGAATATTGTACACGGCCCTACGACTAGTATTAAGGAATATGACCCGTCATCCATGCAATTGTAACAAATTATCAACCTGTAAAAGATATCTAGGGAGTAATGAAACCTAAGTAAACACAACTTTCCCCATCATTGTTTACACCAATTTAGTATAATTAGATTCATTTTCATTTCTGTTATTTAATTTTGATTGCATTTGTAGTTATTGGGTTAGTTGGCTAGCAACTAATTCCGCCCACTCTTCCAAAAACCGAGATTTTAATTTCTTTTATAAAATATAAAAATACAAAAAGAATCATCCCTCACCTTTAGACTTAGTTTAGGAGACTTTCTAATCCTAGCGACACTATTCCTGAGTTGAACGATCAATCCCCCGGTACTTGTCACTATACTATACTACAACGATCAGGTACACTGCCTTGTGGGGGTTGTAAGCTTCTCGAGATCCCTCGAGTGGTAAAGCCTGGTGCGATTCCCACGTATCATATAACATTTCCTCTGTTTTAAATTACTAGCCGGGTACCCGTGCGTTGCGACGGCGGATACATGTGTAACCAAATAACCCACTATAGCATATAATTGAAGCATCACGATCATTTTTATATATTATAGTAGTATATGTGCATTACATTCGAAACCAAAAAGGGAGAAAGCAACAATAGTGTTGTTTTGGTACACAGTAATAGTGATGACACGTTGTAGTTGGTGATAATGTGAAGACAAAAGCAATGTTAATGCTTAGTATTGGAAAAACGTCGCGGTTGACGTGATCATCTAGATCCAACATATTTTCTTTCACCACGTTTTACACGTTCACTTTCTAAAATGACTCTATCATCTCTTCATGGTTTTTTATAATAAAACAAATAACCTATAGTTTAATGTGAATTTAAAATTGTGTAACCGAAAGCTAATACTGTAATGTATATTTACTTAATTGTATTTTAAATGTTTTCGGTTACAATCATTTACATTATTAAGCACATAAATTAATATCATTTTAAAGAACATGTCGATTACTAATATTAATATTTTACCAAGTGTTTCTATTATAAGCAATTGTGTTGGCTGAATTTTCAAGCTTTTCTATTTAGGGCAAGTGTGTTAGCTGAATTTTTAAGCATTTTTATTTAGCAGCACCGGTGTCAAGTTTTCGACAAACTCCCGGTGACGAATAACTTTTTTTCGAAATATTATATTTGTAGCGCTCTGAAATCCTTTTCAAAGAAATGTAAAATCAATATTCTAACTTTGATAGATATTATTTCCTTATTTTTTTTTGTTAATAAAAGTGTTTATTACGATTTTGTTAGAACATTTAAAGTGTTTGAAGCTGACTTACTAATCTCACTTTAATTACATATGATCTTTCTTACTCGTGGGTTGCAACTTGTAAGACTTAAAATACATAACAATGACATATTTATGTTTCCTTATTTGTAAATTTACTTAACATCAACTGATATGCGTTATTTATGCTAGCAAGTTCTTACGTTAAAAAAATAATAAAATAAATAAATAAATAAATAAATAAATAAATAATCATCATGAAAGGTCCTATAAGTTTCTCTTCTCTTAAAACTTCATCAAAACTCATTGTCATTACTCTTTCTTTTGTTTCTCTAGATAACATCGTCTATCTTAAAATAAATAAACACCCTTTTCTTTTTAAACAATACACCAAAATATGCATCTATAAAACAAACCCACACACACCATGATATCGTATGATATTTGTATCATTGCATGTCATCGGAAACCACCTATCCAAATATATGAAACAGCCGCCTAATCCCATATCCCTTCGATAAATGCTTTCACCTGCTTTGCTCTTTATGCCGTCTAATACCACACCTCCCCTATTATGCCATCACCACAACGCCTATTCCCACCACGGCACCCACCGGGTGAAGCCGCCATTGCAGGTCAAACGACCGTTGCCTTTTTTTGTCATCTTTGCTTGGTCAATTATGATGTTTGAGGTACTTAATTCAGGAAGTGTGAGGCAAAAATAATGAAGTAGGTGAAACACTAAGGTGGGATTTTTAAAAATAACTTGTTTTTGTAATCGGTGGAAAAGTATATGTGAGGTGTGGTAGTAGGTAACCAACCTGCTTTGAATGTGTGAATAGGGAAGAAGGCTAGCACGTGGGAGTATATATAGATGACTCGAGGTAGTAGATGGGCTGTTACAAGTCAATTGATTTGTATTTAAATTCCAGAACTAAAATGTCTGATGCGGATGTAATAGCTTAATTTATAACGGGCTGTAAATGGGTTATTAATTTCCAGCCTGTTACTTTGTTGTTAAATGGGTTGTTACTTTGTTGTTAAATGCATGTTATTACGTAAAGCTTTTAATAGCCAAAGAATACATTGATACATTGAGTTATTAGACTTTGTAAATCACTTATTTCTAATATAAGTAAGATGTTGAATCTGAATTTTAAGCCTTCTATTTATAGCATGTCCCAAATGCTTTATAAAGTTGTATAGATGTGTTGTTTTCATATGACATAATTTAAGAAAACAGAGATGCGCTATTGCCATTTTGAAATTTAAACATTTTACTTGTTAAAATATAAAATTGAGCGATTGTTTTGAGACAAAACAAAAGTAAGAAAAACTAAAAGAACATAGAAGAAGCAGTTTGGGTAACAACCAATTACAAGTACTATCTTCGACTCAAAATAATTGTCGCATGACAAAAAAAATACACAATTTAAAAAAACATAATTATTACTGTTTTATCTGTATTATCATTTACAAAATCACAATTTTACCTTAGAGTAATTAATTATTGTTTTCTTAAAATTTGTAATACTAATATCAAGTAAGTGTGATATAGTACTCCATATACATCAAACTTTGCTATCTAGTTTTAGTAGTGACAGTTACTTTAAAACATTCAAAAAATGAAATGTGAACAATAATATTGTAACAGAGAGAGTAATAAAAACATGATAAACAAAAATTATAGCTTTAAATTACAATTTATATTCATAATACAGCTTACATTCCATGTTTAACAAGGATGTCTAAAAGTAAATTTAAGTGGCACAAATTTTTTTCTAGAACAATTTAATTAACAAACTCATTAAAATTATATCTTAGTCTCTACATTTTAGTAAGTAAACATATTCCAAATCAAAAAGAAAAAAATATGATAATGTGCTTAGTTTACATTATCTGAACAATATATCTATAAATATCTATAACGGGTTTTCAACAAACATAAACTTTCCTTTTATTTGCACATTAATGCGCACATTTTAGCAAAAACCTTTTATAAGTAATGTTAATTCATCCAATACAACTATAAACAAGTAATCAACATATAAATAACATCTAGGTTTCATTACATCTAAGCACACATGATAGATCTAGCCTAATATGTTGAAATCAAGACAAGCATAAGATATATTCAAACAACACATAGACATATTGATTGAATTAAAAGAATACTTATCTCAATTGAACATGAAAAAATTCAAGGGGTGAAAACCCTTGAAAATACAGTAAAATATGACCTAGGGTTTACAAAGTTCGGCCCTAGTATTATCCACACAAGTTCCTCTTTATGAATGAAAAATAGAAAACTATATATAGATTCTGAAAGGTGACGGTGTCAAGAACAAATTTCTGACGCCGTCATCTCGCCGCCAAATAATTTCTCGGACTGCCTAGATCTAGGTTTGACGCCGTCATGTATATTCAAATTGTAGGCCGTCACAACATTACCTCTTGACGCCCTTCTTGTGACGCCTTCAGGTTTTCACTGGGTCGTCATGGATTTTACTCCTGACGCGGTCAGGATTTTCTTCTTTACGCCGTCAGGTACTGTTCTCAGCATGGAAAATTAAGTCTTTGCCGTTGATGAGTGCTCAAACACTCATCATTTTTGGTCTAATCTGAACTGCAAAACATACAAAAACACTCAGAAATGCATCATAATACTGAAAATATTTCAAAATTGTGTTTTATATGTTTTAGATGCAAAATGAGCAAAAACAGATGAAAAACGTACAAAGTTTGCAAAATTGGCAGTTTCAGTCCCCCGACTTTCAAAAATTAACAAAACTAGTCCCTGTGCATTTATTTTGCAAGAAAAGTCAACCCAAGTCCTTTTAAAATAAAAAGTTATCAAAAATAACACTTGGGTAAAAAGTTTTGAGAATTTACACTTTTGGTCTCCGGAGTTTGGAAATTTTACAAAAATGGTCCCCGGGAAATTTAATATTGAAAAAACACATTTTGGATCCCTGGGTTATCGAAGTTGTCAATTTTCATCCTTGTGATAACTTTAGAACGTTTTCATTTTCAGTCCCCCATCTTTTCATTTATTACAAAATTGGTCCTTGTGGTTTCTTTGGTAATAAAGCAAACGGACCCTTAAAACTATTATAACCCAAAAAAAACCAAAACTAGCCCACTCACCCCTTTGTTATTTCATTCAGCCCACCACAAGCCCAAACCATTTTAATATAAAACCACCCAACCCCAGGTCAAATGGTCAACAAGCAGGGTCAAACCCACCAGTCAACACCATCCCCAACCTCTTCCCCGTTTTCCTGATCCTGCTCCCCCCTCATCCATGTTACTTCCACCAAACCCCACCTTTTCATTTAATACCTTACACCAACCCAAACCAACCCCCCATCATTAATACTTCCCCTGTTTCACCAAACCTACCCAATTGGGTCAAAAGTGCTTTTCCCGCCAAAAGGGAAATCAAAGGCAGAGATGAATCTGAGCCCATCCAACGGTTCACAAGGGAGTGGGAAAGAGAAAGTATCATTCCAGGGACTTTAAAGATGAAGAAAAAGAGAAGATTATAGTTGTCAATGTCTTTAGACCATTCGTAGTGTAAACTTTAAATTTCCATTGTAAACCTTTAAATTCTGTTTTTAATTCAAGTTGTATCAAGCTTTTATGTTAATGAAAAGTATTTCAAATAGTTTCTCAGTTTCAATTCTCAAAGTACAAGTTCAGTTTATGCTTTTCTTTCTCAAATCCTTATTAAATCTTGAATGTTGTTAACAGTTGTTGTTTAGGTAGCAATAAGCTCACATTAGCTTATTATTAAGCTTTTAAAAAGTTTGTAAGTTGTCTCTTGTAGCAGAAAACATAAAAACAAAAAGAAAAGAAAAATACTAAAAATAAAAGATAAATAGCAATTAAATAAAAAAATTCACTGTGAAGGAAGAAAGAAGCAAGGAGATTGATGCACTTTGGGATTTCAGGGTATTAGTTGCATGTGGGGAGGCTATAGGTGATAATTTGAAACTTGGTTCTTTAGTCTTCAGCTACTTGGATTTCAAAGTAAGAAATTTTACCAATTTTCCTCATATTACTTGTTAAGTGGAATTTATAGTATTTACTTGTTCATTTCTGTCCATTTAAGTTTTCATAAGCTTAGTATATAGTAATTAGTATAGTTCTTGGTTTAGTTTGTTTAATTGTTTCACAAAACCAAAAACAGATTTAAATTAAGGAGTGTTTGGATTTGCCTTGTTCACTGTGTTCCTTGGGGTTTTAATAAGAACTTGTAGTGTCCACATGTTTCATTAGGTTTATTTAGGGTAAGTTTAGTCATAAAACTCAGTTCCATTTAATAAAAAGTCAAAATGAGCTTTTCATTTCATTAAGTTGTTCACTGTTGGAGTTGTGAGTTCCAAATCCAATCCAATCTTTGAAAAAGTGTTTAATTTAGCTTATTGAAGTTTTATTGTAGCTTATTTTCATGTTTACAGTAGAATAGAAGTAATCAAAACTCAAATAAGTCAACTTATCAAGTTTTGCTTAAAAAGTCAATGTGCTTGTTTCAGGTTTTTACAAATATTGCATGAATTTATTAGAATTTTGTGATAGGTTTTAGAATTTGAAGCTTGTTGTTACTTGTTCTCTACCAGCTCAGCTTTGATTTCCTAGACCCCTTTTATTTTTGCAATTTTTCTTGGGCTTGTTTAAGCTTCTCAAAGTGGGCTGCAGGGCATGTGGTTGCCCTGCACCACAGACACTCAGCCAACACCCTCACTTCTATGCCTTCTCCTGAGCACATCTGTGGGCCCCACACCCTAACTATTGGCTTATTGGAAAGCCAATAAGCCAGGGTTTAACGTTCATAGCTTACCTTGGGTTTTGAACCCCATTTGATAGGGCTACAAGGTCCAAAAACCTTGTCCCTTGACTGAGTAGGCTGTTTGGTTTTGGGTTAGCTTATTCTGCTTATTAGCTTATTCTGCGTACCAATCTAGTTTCTCTAGCTTATTACATGTTCCTTAAGCTTGTTTGAACTTAAATCATCACCTGGTTCTCAGCTCTGAGCTTGTTTCAAGCTTATAGCTTTGACAGTTGACCAAATTCAACTGTCAAGCTAATAAGCACTTGTAGTGCTTATTTGGAAGCTTATAGCCTAGTGCCTTTGTTAAAGTTTCATTTTTTTTAGTATTTGAATAGTCTTGTAAAGAAAAAAATCAGAAAAAGCCAACTTTCCTAAAGTGATAGCTTCTATTTAAGAAGCTTATTGCATAAGTTCTTATTTTCCTTAAGCACTTTCTGTTTTTATAATTTTCTTAATTTCATATAGTTGTAAAATAATTTCTGTAAATTTTTCATATTTCTCTCTTTTCATTTAGTATTTTTAATAATTAACATTAGTTTTTATTAATTAATAATTAGTTAATAATTAATAATAATTATTTAAATAGTCTTAAAAATATATTTTCTGTTTTAAAATTAGTTTTATATTATTTTAGATTTTTCTAAGTTTTAATTTTATTTTTCTAAGCTTATTTTGCATTTTCCTATTATTTAGTGTAATTTTAATTAATTTAAAGTAGTTTTTAATTAATAGTAATTATATAAAAAGTAGGAAAAATATATTTTAAGTTTGAAAATTAGTTTTATAATATTTTAAATTTTTCCAAAATTATTTTTCATATTTTTAGTGTAATTTCATAATTAGTTATAATTTAGGTTAATTTAAATAATTAATAAGTAATTAATAAATAGTATTTAATTAATAATAATTATATAAATAGTGTAAAAATAAATTTGAATTTTCTAAAAAGTGTATTTTATTATTAGGAATGTAAAAATGTGATTTTCATCTTTGTAAGTATTTTATTTTACCTAAACTCGCGTTTTATTTTGTACGTTCACGTTACTTAAAATTGAACGTACGCGTTTTTAGTTTTAAACGTTTCTGGTTTTTCTTAGCTTTTCCGTCTTATTCATATAGCTTCTTTAAGCTATTTCATTGTATAAATCCTTAGTGTAACCAAACTCAAACCCCTTACCTGTCCAAATTCACCCGATCACAGATCCGTTTGAATAACCATCACGCCTCGTCGGGACATAACGACCCGGGGAAACCACTATATTCCGCGGAGCATTGATCTAGGCTATTTGACTTTGTTGACCATTCCTTGGTCAATATAAGTTGGTGGTTTAGCTTCAATCAATTTTTGGCGCCGCTGCCGGGGAGGTAGTGCGCGTTTTCTAAAAACGGTTTGCTGATTAGTGATTTTGAATTCATCTCTTTGTATATTATCCATCTTTGTTCATATTTTTCCATAAAAGCCCAAAAATATTTTTCCTTACCCTCTATCAGTTTGATTCTACCTTCTTATACCCCTCTCATGTATAATTCTAAATGACATCTCTCGATGACGATTTCTTTGAGCAATGAGCCTTTGAGAGCAAAATTGAAAAACTTATGGCCTTGTCAAAAATATCGAGATGTCGTAGTGATTATGATGGACCTTCGATTCCTATTCCCTCTCCGGTGAGGGAAATGAATCAAGAAACCGAGGTGACAAAGGACCCTGTACTTCCCTCTGACGATGGAAGTGCTAAATACGTCCAACCTACGGTTGTCCAAGAATCTAAGCTCACAATTGCTCCTAAACCGTCAAGAATTGATCCTTACCTTTCACGGTTTACGGTTAAAAGTTTGTCAAGCAAACGTGCTGAGCTTAGGGCAGTAACTGAAAAGAACGACTTACCCAATCCTCACATTTATCAAAAACAAAAACCCGAGACCTTAACGGAAGTGGTGGAAATTCCTAGCTCTCAGAGTACACCACTTGTCCCACCTCCAGATTTTGTTCCTTGTGTCGGTTGTGGTGAGCCGCTTTTCGGTTTTCCATGTCGTTGGTGTACATGTGTGCAATGTGGTAATGATATTCAAAACGGGAGTTGTTTGTTTTGTGGGTCGAGTAATTCATTTGCTTATGATCCTAATCAAAACTCATTCAACGACTCTTCAAATTTTTTCGATTACCCATCACATTCATACGAGCAAGAATCATATTACCCAAATTTCAATGATGCTTCGTATCAAAATACACCAAGCCAAACTCAACAGTTTTACTGTTGTGAGTACTGTGGAGGTCCTCATTTTAGCTCGGATTGTCAAACAAGGAATCCATTTCCTTGTAACAATTACGACTATTCATTTTCAGACCCACCTCCACAGCACCAAATGATTCACACAACTCCTCTTGTTACTGAGCAAGACATTTTAATAGAGGCTCTAGAGATATTGAATGAACTTAAGGAGTTGGGTAACACAACACTTCATAATGCACCCAGTGTTTCTTGTGTAAATTGTGGGGGTCCTCATGATGATTATCAATGTCAACCTTCCGGTTTTGACAAATCCCCACCCCCGCAATTTTCATTTACTCTAAATTCACATGAGAAATACATGGCAGAATTATTGACTGAAGAGCAGGTTGCTAAAATTGATTCCAAAGATGCTTTTGAAAAAGCTGTTAGGGAAGCATATGCAAAAGAAAAAGGAGCCAGATCCAGCTCTCAGTTTCGTTTCATTCCTGATGACGGTGATAATGAAGATATCCTTGATGATGATTCATCCAGTTCATCAGATGAAATCCCGTCAGTTGAGATTCCATCTCAACCTGCAGTTATCACACCAGAAGTTCACACTCACTCTCTGATCATGGGGGATGAGCATCTTAGCACTGTTCCTAATAAGGAATTGGACGAATTAATAAAGTCTAGTGTTGAGATCCTTGTCCCAATCCCGAGAGAGTCACAGGGAACTCTTGATCATTTGTGTGATATTCCTCCTCCTCTTGTCTTCCCGAATAATAATGTTCAGATGTTCTACGATTCTACTGATGACGATTCGTTATCTTGTGGAGACATCGTTTTTATGGAAGAATTACCTTCTAAGCTAGTTAGCTTAGAAGAAGAGAATGATGAGATTGACACTGAAATCAAGGATGAAGCACTTCGTGCAACATTATTGAACGTCGATCTCCTCATTTCTAAAATCGAGGCTTTCAAAATGAAACCTATTTCATCTCCTATCCCCATAAAGGATAGTGACATTTTCTCCGATGATCCTATTCCGGAGTTTGAAGCCTTTACCTTTGATCATATGGGAGAGAAGATTAGTGGCATTACCACTTCTCATTCTCATAATTCTCTCCCCGAGTATGATTCATTCACCTTTGAGGAGTTCTCCGGTGAACTCACTCATATCATATGTCCACCGGAGTATGATAACTTTTACTTTGATCTAGACATAGTTGATCTTTGTTTTCCGGAGGGAAATATTCTCAACCTTGAGAATTTGATTGATATCAAAATCCCAACCCTCCCACCCATAATATGTCTAGATCATTCGAGCCTAAATGATGAGATTCATGATACACCAATCATGAATTCTCTTTCCGATGATGATGAATCAATCCTGATTGTCATCAAGATCTTTCTACCTTTCTTCACCGACATGGTGACTTCTCCTGTTCTTCACTCTTTCGGGAGTGAGGACACTATATTTGATCCCGGCATTTTCATGTATCATTACCTTGAGCCGGATGCTTATAGGGTTTTCACCCTAAGTGTGGGGGAGTCCCCCATGCTATGGTTAAAAAAGAAGTGAAAATACAAAATGGTTTTTTCCATGCTCAGCTTGTAATGTTGCCCTTTTACGTTCAAAATGTCGGCATAATAGCCGGGATTTTGAATATTGAGGACAATTTTCATCCTAAGTGTGGGGGGGGGGGGGGGGGGGTATTCGCTATTCTAGCGAATTTTATCAAATTTCCGATGATGATGAATCAATCCTGATTGTCATCAAGATCTTTCTACCGTTTTTAGCCAAAATTTCAAAAATTTTCAAAAATTTTTCACTGGTGCTTCAAAATTTTTGTGGTTATCAGTCCGCCTTGTCTAAGCGACAAAAGGGATTGGCTAGTCCAGGAGCAAACGGCTCTTGGTAAAGACATCTCAAATCCGTTTACGGCTTGCAATTTGCCCAAAATTGTATGGTTCCTCAACTCCCCATATCCCATAAAGCGAATGAGTTGGCTAGCCCATAAGATTATGGCTTGTGGTAAAGGCAGTGGAAAATCCATAATTGGTAATCAGCTCACCAAGATGTAGACTATTCCATCAAGAGCTGGCTAGTCCAGAAGCAAACGGCTTTTGGTAAAGACTACTCAAATCCGTTGACAGCTGGTGGTTTGCTCAAAATCACACAGTTATCAGGTGTGCCACAGTTCTTACACCTGGCTACTCCAGAAGTGATGGCTTTTTGTAAAGAGTTTAAAATCCATCAAGTTTTCAAAACAAGTATTGCTAGGGACTAGCAATAGTTTAGTGTGGGGGATTGATGAGTGCTCAAACACTCATCATTTTTGGTCTAATCTGAACTGCAAAACATACAAAAACACTCAGAAATGCATCATAATACTGAAAATATTTCAAAATTGTGTTTTATATGTTTTAGATGCAAAATGAGCAAAAACAGATGAAATACGTATAAAGTTTGCAAAATAGGCAGTTTCAGTCCCCCGACTTTCAAAAATTAACAAAACTAGTCTCTGTGCATTTATTTTGCAAGAAAAGTCAACCCAAGTCCTTTTAAAATAAAAAGTTATCAAAAATAACACTTGGGTAAAAAGTTTTGAGAATTTACACTTTTGGTCCCTAGAGTTTGGAAATTTTACAAAAATGGTCCCCGAGAAATTTAATATTGAAAAAACACATTTTGGATCCCTGGGTTATTGAAGTTGTCAATTTTCATCCTTGTGATAACTTTAGAACCTTTGCATTTTCAGTCCCCCATCTTTCCATTTATTACAAAATTGGTCCTTGTGGTTTCTTTGGTAATAAAACAAACGGACCCTTAAAACTATTATAACCCAAAAAAAAACCAAAACTAGCCCACTCACCCCTTTGTTATTTCATTCAGCCCACCACAAGCCCAAACCATTTTAATATAAAACCACCCAACCCCAGGTCAAATGGTCAACAAGCAGGGTCAAACCCACCAGTCAACACCATCCCCAACCTCTTCCCCGTTTTCCTGATCCTGCTCCCCCCTCATCCATGTTACTTCCACCAAACCCTCACCTTTTAATTTAATACCTTACACCAACCCAAACCAACCCCCCCCCCCATCATTAATACTTCCCCTGTTTCACCAAACCCACCCAATTGGGTCAAAAGTGCTTTTCCCGCCAAAAGGGAAATCAAAGGCAGAGATGAATCTGAGCCCATCCAACGGTTCACAAGGGAGTGGGAAAGAGAAAGTATCATTCCAAGGACTATAAAGATGAAGAAAAAGAGAAGATTATAGTTGTCAATGTCTTTAGACCATTCAAGTTGTATCAAGCTTTTATGTTAATGAAAAGTATTTCAAATAGTTTCTCAGTTTCAATTCTCAAAGTACAAGTTCAATTTATGCTTTTCTTTCTCAAATCCTTATTAAATCTTGAATGTGGATAACAGTTGTTGTTTAGGTAGCAATAAGCTCACATTAGCTTATTGTTAAGTTTTTAAAAAGTTTGTAAGTTGTCTCTTGTAGCAAAAAACATAAAAACAAAAAGAAAAGAAAAATACTAAAAATAAAAGATAAATAGCAATTAAATAAAAAATTTCACTGTGAAGGAAGAAAGAAGCAAGGAGATTGATGCACTTTGGGATTTCAGGGTATTAGTTGCCTGTGGGGAGGCTATAGGTGGTAATTTGATACTTGGTTCTTTAGTCTTCAGCTACTTGGATTTCAAAGTAAGAAATTTTACCAATTTTCCTCATATTACTTGTTAAGTGGAATTTGTAGTATTTACTTGTTCATTTCTGTCCATTTAAGTTTTCATAAGCTTAGTATATAGTAATTAGTATAGTTCTTGGTTTAGTTTGTTTAATTGTTTCACAAAACCAAAAACAGATTTAAATTAAGGAGTGTTTGGATTTGCCTTGTTCACCGTGTTCCTTGGGGTTTTAATAAGAACTTGTAGTGTCCACATGTTTCATTAGGTTTATTTAGGGTAAGTTTAGTCATAAAACATAGTTCTATTTAATAAAAAGTCAAAATGAGCTTTTCATTTCATTAAGTTGTTCACTATTGGAGTTGTGAGTTCCAAATCCAATCCAATCTTTGAAAAAGTGTTTAATTTAGCTTATTGAAGTTTTATTGTAGCTTATTTTCATGTTTACAGTAGAATAGAAGTAATCAAAACTCAAATAAGTCAACTTATCAAGTTTTGCTTAAAAAGTCAATGTGCTTGTTTCAGGTGTTTACAAATATTGCATGAATTTATTAGAATTTTGTGATAGGTTTTAGATTTTGAAGCTTGTTGTTACTTGTTCTCTACCAGCTCAGCTTTGATTTACTGGACCCCTTTTATTTTTGCAATTTTTCTTGGGCTTGTTTAAGCTTCTCAAAGTGGGCTGCAGGGCATGTGGTTGCCCTGCACCACAGACACTCAACCAACACCCTCACTTCTATGCCTTCTCCTGAGAACATCTGTGGGCCCCACACCCTAACTATTGGCTTATTGGAAAGCCAATAAGCCAGGGTTTAAGGTTCATAGCTTACCTTGGGTTTTGAACCCCATTTGATAGGGCTGCAAGGTCCAAAAACCTTGTCACTTGACTGAGTAGGCTGTTTGGTTTTGGGTTAGCTTATTCAGCTTATTAGCTTATTCTGGGTACCAATCTAGTTTCTCTAGCTTATTACATGTTCCTTAAGCTTGTTTGAACTTAAATCATCACCTGGTTCTCAGCTCTGAGCTTATTTCAAGCTTATAGCTTTGACAGTTGACTAAAGTCAACTATCAAGCTAATAAGCACTTGTAGTGCTTATTTGTGAGCTTATAGCCTAGTGCCTTTGTTAAAGTTTCATTTTTTTTAGTATTTGAATAGTTTTGTAAAGAAAAAATCAGAAAAAGCCAACTTTCCTAAAGTGATAGCTTCTATTTAAGAAGCTTATTGCATAAGTGCTTATTTTCCTTAAGCACTTTCTGTTTTTATAATTTTCTTAATTTCATATAGTTGTAAAATAATTTCTGTAAATTTTTCAAATTTTTCTCTTTTCATTTAGTATTTTTAATAATTAATATTAGTTTTTATTAATTAATAATTAGTTAATAATTAATAATAATTATTTAAATAGTCTTAAAAATATATTTTCTGTTTTAAAATTAGTTTTATATTATTTTAGATTTTTCTAAGTTTTAATTTTATTTTTCTAAGCTTATTTTGCATTTTCCTATTATTTAGTGTAATTTTAATTAATTTAAAGTAGTTTTTAATTAATAGTAATTATATAAAAAGTAGGAAAAATATATTTTAAGTTTGAAAATTAGTTTTATAATATTTTAAATTTTTCCAAATTTATTTTTCATATTTTTAGTGTAATTTCATAATTAGTTATAATTAAGGTTAATTTAAATAATTAATAAGTAATTAATAAATGGTATTTAATTAATAATAGTTATATAAATAGTGTAAAAATTAATTTGAATTTTCTAAAAAGTTTATTTTATTATTAGGATTGTAAAAATGTGATTTTCATCTTTGTAAGTATTTTATTTTACCTAAACTCGCGTTTTATTTTGTACGTTCACGTTACTTAAAACTGAACGTAAGCGTTTTTAGTTTTAAACGTTTCTGGTTTTTCTTAGCTTTTCCGTCTTATTCATATAGCTTCTTTAAGCTATTTCATTGTATAAATCCTTAGTGTAACCAAACTCAAACCCCTTACCTGTCCAAATTCACCCGATCACAGATCCGTTTGAATAACCATCACACCTCGTCGGGACATAACGACCCGGGGAAACCACTATATTCCGCGGAGCATTGATCTAGGCTATTTGACTTTGTTGACCATTCCTTGGTCAATATAAGTTGGTGGTTTAGCTTCAATTAGCCGTTTTCTTCACTTTTATGCTCCAAAAACGTCCGAAATGCTTCCTTTTCCAGAATTCACTCAAAAGTACCTAAAATCACAAAAGGAACGATTTAGGGCAATATTTGATCAAATAAATTCAATTCCGGGCTTAAATGACCCCCTAAAAGTGGTTCATTTTTCGCCTCATCATATACCCTTACACTTAAGATTTGCTTGTCCTCAAGCAAATGCGCTTTTATTCTAGTCAAAATACAAGTTAGGGGTCATTTAACACTAATATAAAAGTAATTACAACAAATAATCGTTCCACTAAAGACCAAAGACAAGCACGGAGGTCATATACTAGCACCTCATAAATAGTGTTTAGATACTCACATCTCTCGGGTGTAATAAAGTAATATCACAATATGGAAACGGAAAATATCTCTCACTACCTGTCATAGCAAAATAGATTACCATAGGCTTGGGAAAGGATCAAACATCCACCACATGGCGTAAGCACCTAGGATAAACTATCAAAGAGGTCTTTTTAAAGGGTTGTAACGTTAGGTGTAGGGATATAGAATACACGGTTTTGTTGGATATAGGCAGTCTTTACTGGTGGCGCGTTAACAATCTTGGTTAATTACATGTACAATATGGCGTTGCTAAGCCAAGACTAGACTCGACTTAAGCTAATAAATGAAAAATAACAAAAAACATAAAACAAACATAGAATGAAACGGGATGGTAGTCCGTATGTTTTTTTCTCTTTTCTTTTTTCTATTTTTTTTCTTTTTCTTGATTTTTTTTTGATTTTGAGTTTTTTTTTTGATTTTGAGTTTTTTTATTTATTTATTTATTTATTTATTTATTTATTTTTTTCTGCATACAGTCTTACCCTACCATCCAAAATAATACATCATAGGGAATGAAAATTTCCCTTACACTTGAATTTTTACATACTTTACAATAAACTAATCTAATGACTCGAATTAAGAAAATCAAAACACTTGGAGTACTTTTAAGATTAACGCACATACGGGGGTAATAAATGATTTTCTTCCCCATTACTCCATAAAATAAGTACTTTACCCATGAGTCCCAATCGTCCCAAAACAATATGTACAAAGATATGACTCAACTTAGCAACCATGTAATCAATTAGATAATTAACTTAGGGTTTAACAAATAACAATAATGCACTAAAGATGAGTGCATACACGGAAGGCTAAGGCGATTTGGGTGTAGATTTAAGTGGGGTGTAACAAGTTCTTCCTTTAAGTAAAATGCTTAAAGTTATAAACGAAAAGATAGGTTCGGAGGGGTGTACTAGGGGTTTCGTGTACTAAAAGTGAGTACAACGCTAAGGTGTGGGAAAAATTAATTGACTTAATTAGCCAAGTAATATGACAAAAATGGTCAAGTAATTATGATACGGGTTTAACACAAGGGTGATCCTAATGCCTCTTATCATGTAGTAAATCCTACTACACGAATGTAGTCTCACTAGCGGTCTAGGGATGCATCACTAACGCAAGTTCTAGAATCTAAATGCTACCGGTACACTCATAAGCACTAATAATAAATGTTTTTCCTATCAAATCTAAAGGCGAACGTCACATATTTGGGTGGAAAATTTTTCTGAATGGTACGGTTATGTGCTTAGTCATACAATCTCCTATCCATGAGACGCTTGCTATGGCTAAAGTTTCACTCCTAAATGTTGTAAAAAAAAAAAATTTGGCGCTAAAATTACACTAACAAGTATTTCTCATAGTTTTATTACACATCTACTATCAAACAAACAAACTCAAGCGAAAGTGTATCTGTTAGGTATCATCATTTTACCCTCCCCTTACACTTAGGATGAACATTGTCCCCAATGTTCAAGTAAAGAATGTAAAAGTGACATAAGTAAAACGAATGAAATCAAATACTCCCCTGATTCGCTCGGTATGGATAATAGGGTGGCCAGGTTAGATCTTCCTCCAAGAAAATGAACAATCAAAGCTTCCCTTCCAGAATATAAATCATCTTCTTGTCATACATAACCTGTAAAACCTGAGAAAATAGACAAGGCAACCTCGCATAAAATCGGCGGCAATCTATATATGCTAATAAATCCTAGAAAAGAAAATAAGATATAATGCTTGTGGAATGATGTTTGCAGATCTCCTGGAGATTATAAAACTAAAGATTCAACAAAAACTTTAAGACTCCGTTAGAAAAACAAAACTGGTAAAATTTCCAGATTTTTACACGTGATGCCGTCAAGAGGAAACTCGTGACGCCGTCAGAAGTGACCTGCAGAAATTCTTATGTTAAGTTTCCGGAAAATTTCTCGAAAAACTTGGTCTTACTTCCTGGAAAATCCTGCAAAACATCATTATGACTCGATACAAGCATTTGACTCTAACAAATACGAATATACATGTTCACTTAATATTGTGGAGGATCATGATCGGTTTTGTTTCTTAAAAACATATTTGGGGTTTCCCCTTACACTTATCTTTTGCAAAAATACCTTTGGATGAAGTTAAGACTAGGCCAAACAACAAAATAAAGTATTTTCAATTTTTAGTTTTGAAACATGATCTAACAACAATAAAAATAAAGCATGCATACAGAAACAAATAACACACAAATAAAATAAAAATCACACAAAACATGGGTTGCCTCCCAAGAAGCGCTTTTCTTTATTTACGAGTCCTGTAGCTAGACTCAAGGTCATGGGTTACTACGTGATACGAGTGAGTTCCTCATTGAAGACATCTTTGGGATCAAACTTAGGTTTTAACTTCCTATCGGTTTTCTTAGTACGGTATGACCTTTCAAACTTCTCTCCATCCGGATCATACAAAGTCATCTTCATATGCCATGATCTGTCACCTTCCTTAGGTGGCTTGTCCCACCTCCATTCACACTTATCTCCTTCTCTTTTCCACTTGTTCATCTCTATATTAATAGGCATTACACTTAATAACTCAATCATCTTCCTAAGGACTAAGGGGTCCTTAAAAGGGTCTAGCTCTTCATCTCTAGCTATGAGTTGTTCCACCGAATGTGTCTTATCGATAAAATATTTTTCTAGATAGAATGGGCGTTGAGGTCCTATAAAGTTCCTTTCTATCCAAGGTCCATATCTAGATGGTCTCCTATTCATCTCTACCCAATGTGGTGTCGGTTCATCCTCACAATCGTAGCTATGATTCTTAACATCATATACCGACCAAGTATCGCCCTCACCTACCGCTATCTTAAACTCCTTACAATCTATCATGGCGCTAGCGGTTGCTAAAAATCCTCTTCCTACCAACAATGGGCATGTAGTGTCACTAACCATGTCTAGGACGTGAAAATCCGCTAAAATAGTTAACTTCCCTACGTTAACAACTACATCCTTAATCATTCCAATCGGGTGGGCAATACTCCCATCCACTAAACCAATCAATACCTCCGTCTCCTCTAACTTTCCTAGCTTGAGAGTGGTGAAAAGGGATAAGGGAATCAAGTTGAGGCTTGACCCTAAACCGGCTAGTGTGTCGAAAGCTTCGGATCTTCTGATGAGGCGAAAAATGATCCACTTTTAGGGGGACATTTAAGCCCGGAATTGAATTTATTTGATCAAATATTGCCCTAAATCGTTTCTTTTGTGATTTTAGGTACTTTGGGAGTGAAATTTGGAAAAGGAATCAATTCGGACGTTTTTGGAGCATAAAAGTGAAGAAAACACCAAAGTCTTAATTTTCCATGCTGGGAACAGTAGGTGATGGCGTCAAGCGTAACTTCCTGACGGCGTCAAGAGCAAAATTCCATGACGATCCAGTACAGATTTGACGGCGTCACGAATTAGGGCGTCAAGAGTAAAAGTCATGATGGCCTGGAAATGATTATCACATGATGGCGTCAAATGTAGATCAAGGCAGTCCGAGAAGAGTTTTGGCGGCAAGGTGACGGCGTCACAAGTTTAGTCTTGACGCCGTCAAACCCCTTTTCCTATATATAGTTTTCTAATTTTCACATTAAAAAGAGAGAAGTTTTGGAGAAACCCTAAGTACGAACTTGGTGTGAATTTTACAGGTTTTTCAAGGGTTCCAAGCCCTTGATACCTTTCATGTGTAATTGAGATAAGTATTCTTTTAATTCAATCAATATATCTATGTGTTGGTTGTCTATATCTTGTTCTTGTCTTAATTCCATCATGCTAGGCTAGATCTATCTTGTGTTTGCTTGGATCTAATGAAACCTAGATGTTAATTATATGTTGATTACTTGTTTATACTTGTCTTGGATGAATGATTTATATGTTAGGCTTAAGAAAACTGGCAGATCTCCAATTGGTAACATGCTTGAACGTCTTAAGAAACATGAACCGACGCGCACTAGGACTTTATTGGTTGTATTTAATGCATGAGCCACTGTTTATAATCCCTATGGTTGTGATGGGCATGGTATAGGAAGAGATAAGAGCTCATAGAATTGGGGAGTTAAGTGTGCCACCCCATGAATGGTATTAAGGAATATGATCCATCATCCATGCAATTATAACAAGTAATTAACGTGTAAAAGATGTCTAGGGAGTACTGAAATCTAAGTAAACACACTTTCTCCATTTATTGCTCACAACTTTAGTATAATTTCGTTTATTTTCATTTCTAATATTTTATTTTGATTGCATCTTTAGTATTGGGTTAGTTGATTAGCAACTAATTCTGCCCAAATCCTTCAAACCCGAGATTTTTACTTGCTTTCTAAAAAATATAAAATACAAAAATAATCATCCCTCGCCTTTAGAACTAGTATTTAGGTTTTCTAATCCTAGCGACACTATTCCTAAGCTGAACGATCAATCCCCCGGTACTTGTCACTATACTATACTACAACGATCAGGTACACTGCCTGGTGGGGGTTGTAAGCTTCTCGAGATCCCTCGAGAGGTAAAGCCTGGTGCGATTCCCACGTATCAAGTTTTTGGCGCCGCAGCCCGAGGAATAGTTATTGTCTAGGTTAGAATTTCTTTTTATTAGGTCTACTTGCTAGATTCCTTTCTAGTAAGATTTTATTTTTATTTTTAGGTTCTCTTTAGTCTATCTTATTTCTTTGTGCCTTCGTCAGTAAATTAAACTCATTGACTATTCCGTTGACCATTATGGAAAACGTGAATCCACCCCTTTCCCCTGGAGAAGTGGCTTTATTGCGTGAACAAATTGAGAGTGAGATTAGGGAACTTAGGGAGCTTAATAGTTTGATCAAGGTTGAGCTCGAACATGCATTTAGTGACCTAGCGACCGCCTTGTATTCAAATGAGGACCTAGGGCCTAATGACTTTGTGAATGTTATTGAGGGACTTGAAGAGGGGGAAATAGATCCGAAGCCTAATGACTATTTTAATCTATACCCCACTAAGGAGGAGATTGCATATTATAATAATCTTATTGATAACCCGCGATCTCCTTTCACCATAATTGAACCTAAGATCAGGAGAGGCGATCCTAAGAATGCTAAGATACCATGTATGATTGGGTATAGGCACGTTAGCAATGCTTACATTGACTTTAAATCTCCAATCAACATTATGTCCTCAACTGTTTATAATGATATAGTGAAAACAAGACTTGAACCTAGAAAAGAGCTCAAATACCCCGATAGAGTTTGTAACTTTGTCGGGAGAGTCAAAGGTCTCCATGTCTTTGTTGGTAATTTCACCTTTGTCACCGACTTTATGATTGTGGAAGATCTTGCTAATGTTATTGATTGTCGGTTATCAAATGTTGTGTTTGGCAAACCGTTTGTTGAGGAGTCTAAGTTAGAATATGATGAGATAGAAGGAACGATCCGATTTGCAAGTAACACCGATAGTATCACTTATAGGATGCCTAATAGGATGAAAGAATTTCGCTTTATATCTCGTTTTGATAAGGACAACGTTGGTGCTTTTGAGGATACTAATGAGGAGGATAAGAAAAAGGGCATGGATTATGTATGGGAAAAAAAGAGTCTTTATTACAAAGATTGCTTGGCCCTTGGACCAAGGTATAAAGTCGATAAAGAATTTGCCCAAATGATTATGGGGGCGGTTGAGAAAAAGGTGATTGATTTCTACAAGGAATATCTACAATCAGAGAGTGGAACCAATGATGAGGTCACGTAGTAACCCATGACCTTGAGTCTAGCTACAAGACTCGTAAATAAAGAAAAGCGCTTCTTGGGAGGCAACCCATGCTTTGTGTGATTTTGTTTGTTTGTTTGTTATTTGCTTCCGTATGCATGCTTAATTTTTATTGTTGGTAGATCATGTTTCTAAACTAAATAGTGGAAATACTTTACTTTGTTGTTTTGGCCTAGTCTTAACTCCACCTAAAGGTATTTTTGCAAAAGATAAGTGTAAGGGGAAACCCCAAATATGTTTTCAAGAAACAAACCAATCATGATTCTCCACAATATTAAATGAACATGTATATTCGTATTTGTTAGAGTCAAATGCTTGTATCGAGTCATAATGATGTTTTGCAGGATTTTCCAGGAAGTAGGACGAAGTTTTTCCAAAAATTTTCCGGAAACTTAACATAAGAATTTCTGCAGGTCACTTCTGACGGCGTCAAGAGTTTACTCTTGACGGCGTCAAGTGTAAAAATCTGGAAATTTTACCAGTTTTGTTTTTCTAACGGAGTCTTATGGTTTTTGTGAATTATTAAGTTTTATAATCTCCAGGAGATCTGCAAACTTCATTCCACAAGCATTATATCTTATCTTGTTTTCTAGGATTTAGTAACTTATATAGGATGCCGCCGATTTTACACGAGGTTGTCTTGTCTATTTTATCAGGCTTTACAGGTTATGTATGACAAGGAGATGATTTATATTCTGGAAGGGAAGCTTTGATTGTTCATTTTCTTGGAGGAAGATTTAACCTGGCCACCTCATTATCCATACCGAGCGAATCAGGGGAGTATTTGATTTCATTCTCTTTACTTTTTCACTTTTACATTCTTTACTTGAACATTGGGGACAATGTTCATCTTAAGTGTAAGGGGGGGGGGGGGGGGGGTAAAAAGATGATACCTTACATATGCACTTTCGCTTGAGTTTGTTTTGTTCAATAGTAGATGTGTAATAAAACTATGAGAAATACTTGTTAGTGCAATTTTAGCGCCAAATTTAAAATTTTTTACAACATTTAGGAGTGAAAATTTAGCCATAGCAAGCGTCTCATGGATAGGAGATTGTATGACTAGCACATAACTGTACTTTCAGAAAAATTTTCCACCCAAATATGTGAGGTTCGCCTTTAGATTTGATAGGAAAAGCATTTACTATTAGTGCTTATGAGTGTACCGGTAGTATTTAGATTCTAGAACTTGCGTTAGTGATGCATCCCGAGACCGCTAGTGAGACTACATTCCTGTGGTAGGATTTACTACATGATAAGAGGCATTAGGATCACCCTTGTGTTAAACCCGTATCATAATTAATTGACCATTTAAGTCATATTACTTGGCTAGTTAAGTCAACTAATTTTTCCCACACCCTTAGCGTTGTACTCATTTTTAGTACACGAAACCCCTAGTACACCCCTCCGAGCCTATCTTTTCGTTTCTAACTTTAAGCATTTTACTTAAAGGAAGAATTTGTTACACCCCACTTAAATGTACAACCAAATCGCCTTAGCCTTCCGTGTATGCGCTCACTTTTAGTGCATTATTGTTATTTGTTAAACCCTAAATTAACTTTCTAATTGATTACATGGTTGCTAAGTCGAGTCATATCCTTGTACATATTGTTTTGGGATGATTGGGACTCATGGGTAAAAGTACTTGTTTTATGGAGTAATGGGGAAGAACATCATATATTACCCCCATATGTACGTTAATCTTAAAAGTACTCCAAGTGTTTTGATTTTCTTAATTCGAGTTAATAGATTAGTTTATTGTAAAGTATGTAAAGATTCAAGTGTAAGGGGAATGTTCATTCCCTATGATGTATTATTTTGGATGGTAGGGTAAGAGTGTATGCAAAAAAAAAAAAATAAAATAAAAAAAATAAATAAATAAAAAAAATCGAATAAGCAAGAAAAAGAAAAAAAAATAGAAAAAGGAAAAAAAGAGAAAAAACATACGGACTACCATCCCTTTTTATTCTATGTTTATTTTATGTTTTTATTATTTTTCATTTATTAGCTTAAGTCGAGTCTAGTCTTGGCATAGCAACGCCATATTGTACATGTAATTAACCAAGATTGTTAACTCGCCACCAGTAAAACTTCCTTTATCCAACAAAACCGTGTATTTCATATCCCTACACCTAACGTTACAACCCTTTAAAAGACCTCTTTGATAGTTTATCCTAGGAGCTTACGCTATGTGGTGGAGGTTTGATCCTTTCCCAAGCCTATGGTAATCTATTTTGCTATGACAGGTAGTGAGAGATATCTTCCGTTTCCATATTGTAATTTATACTTTATTACACCCGAGAGATGTGAGTATCTAAACACTATTTGTGAGGTGCTAGTGTATGACCTCCGTGCTTGTCTATTGGTCTTTAGTGGAACGATTATTTGTTGTAATTACTTTTATATTAGTATTAAATGACCCCTAACTTGTATTTTGACTAGAATAAAAGCGCATTTGCTTGAGGACAAGCAAATCTCAAGTGTAAGGGTATATGATGAGGCAAAAAATGATCCACTTTTAGGGGGTCATTTAAGCCCGGAATTGAATTTATTTGATCAAATATTGCCCTAAATCGTTGCTTTTGTGATTTTAGGTACTTTGGGAGTGAAATCTAGAAAAGGAAGCAATTCGGACGTTTTTGGAGCATAAAAGTGAAGAAAACGCCAAAGTCTTAATTTTCCAGGCTGGGAACAGTAGGTGACGGCGTCAAGAGTAACTTCCTGACGGCGTCAAGAGTAACTTCCTAACGGTGTCAAGAGCAAAATTCCATGACGATCCAGTACAGATTTGACGGCGTCACGAAGTAGGGCGTCAAGAGTAAAAGTCATGACGGCCTGGAAATGATTATCACATGACGGCGTCAAATGCAGATCAAGGCAGTCCGAGAAGAGTTTTGGCGGCGAGGTGACGGCGTCACAAGTTTAGTCTTGACGTCGTCAGACCCCTTTTCCTATATATAGTTTTCTAATTTTCACATTAAAAAGAGAGAAGTTTTGGAGAAACCCTAAGTACGAACTTGGTACGAATTTTACAGGTTTTTCAAGGGTTCCAAGCCCTTGATACCTTTCATGTGTAATTGAGATAAGTATTCTTTTAATTCAATCAATATGTCTATGTGTTGGTTGTCTATATCTTGTTCTTGTCTTAATTCCATCATGCTAGGCTAGATCTATCTTGTGTTTGCTTGGATCTAATGAAACCTACATTTTAATTGTGTGTTGATTACTTGTTTATACTTGTCTTGGATGAATGATTTATATGTTAGGCTTAAGAAAACTGGCAGATCTCCAATTGGTAACATGCTTGAACGTCTTAAGAAACATGAACCGACGCGCACTAGGTCTTTATTGGTTGTATTTAATGCATGAGCCACTATTTATAATCCCTATGGTTGTACTGGGCATGGTATAGGAGGAGATAAGAGCTCATAGAATTGGGGAGTTAAGTGTGCCACCCCATGAATGGTATTAATGAATACGATCCGTCATCCATGCAATTATAACAAGTAATTAACGTGTAAAAGATGTCTAGGGAGTAGTGAAATCTAAGTAAACACACTTTCTCCATTTATTGCTCACAACTTTAGTATAATTTCGTTTATTTTCATTTCTAATATTTTATTTTGATTGCATCTTTAGTGTTGGGTTAGTTGATTAGCAACTAATTCCGCCCAAATCCTTCAAACCCGATATTTTTACTTGCTTTCTAAAAAATATAAAATACAAAAATAATCATCCCTCGCCTTTAGAACTAGTATTTAGGTTTTCTAATCCTAGCGACACTATTCCTAAGCTGAACGATCAATCCCCCGGTACTTGTCACTATACTATACTACAACGATCAGGTACACTGCTTGGTGGGGGTTGTAAGCTTCTCGAGATCCCTCGAGAGGTAAAGCCTGGTGCGATTCCCACGTATCATCTTCCTATCTTACAAGGCAAAACAAATATACCCGGATCATCAAGCTTTTTAGACAACTTGTTTTGAACGAAGGCGGTCCCATTTTTACCTAGTTTAAATTCTCATACTTTTCTAGGAGGGCACTATAGTAGGGAGCACGGGCTAAGACATCAATGACGAGGCGTTCAAGGTGAAGCTCCTTGAATTCATCGTCAAGGTCTTGCGTTGGAGGTCTTTCAACTATGCTTTTGACCGGTTTTATGTCGGGTGTTTTATTTGATTGGTCTTTTTGAAGAATTTGGTTTTGTTTGAAACACGTGCTCGTTGATTTAACCGAGTAGTATTGCGGACAAGAAGTGGGTGACGAAACTGATGATATAGAATTAACGTTTAGTTTCGGGTTCTTGACCGTGTCGCTTGGGAGTGCTCCCATTTCTCGGTTATTGAGGACTTTCAACAATGTGTCAATTTTGGTGGTCATCTCGCTTTGCCTTTGTTTGAAATCGGTTTCAAACTTAGATATGCGAGCTTCTTGAGATGCCATAAACTTAGACATCAATCCTTCAAGATTGTTGGTACTACCATAGTTGTTAGAAGGATTGTTGTTGAAAGTACGGTTGGAGGGTGGACCGTTTGGTTGGTAACGATTAGGCGGATTGGAAGAATTGGCTTGATTTTGTTTCCACCTAAGGTTTGGGTGATTTTTCCAAGAAGGGTTGTAGGAATCACCATACGGGTTTGGCTCAGGTTTGAAAGTGTACCACTTATCTCCCGCTTCGTCGGTACGCGAGGATGCGTAGTCCGCAAAAGCTGTTCCGGGGAGTTCCACACAATCACGAGTGTCATGGGGACCACTACATAATTCGCATGAAGAAGTCATTTTGTTCACTTGGCTTGAAGGCTTACGAGCTTCGTAATATTTCATGCGAAACTTGACTTGGTCCTCAAGTTCCATGATCCTACGGTCGGGAGTGCTAGAATTGTTCGAAGGCAAAGATATTGCCTTGACCATTTTGTTCAAATCATGGGGATCATTCCAACTTTCGTTGTCATAGAGAGCAAGATCTTCTATGAGTTCCCATGATTGTTCCGCACTTAGATCACGTAGCTTACCACCGGCCGATTGGTCAATGGCTCGCCTCATGGAGAGATCGATATGGTCATAGAAGATTTGGACTTGGAGCCAAAGATCTATGCCATGATAAGGGACTTTTTGGAGTAAGTCCTTTAAACGAGTCCATGCTTCATATAGAGTTTCATTTTGACGTTGTTGGAACATCAAGATGTCATTTCTAAGCTTGGTAGTTCTCCCCGGTGGGAAAAATTGAGCAAGGAAACGAGTGGTGAGATCATCCCATGTGGTGATGGATCCCGCGGGTAAATGCTCAAGCCATTGCCTAGCTTGATCACGTAGAGAGAATTGGAATAGGCGTAATCGGGTTGACTCTCTAGTTGTAACATCAAGGTCTATAGAATCTACGATTTTAAGGAAGTCCTTGAGATGTTGCTTTGGATCTTCGGAACGAAGTCCATGGAATGCACATCCGCTTTGCACCAACCGGATGGTGTCGAATCGCAAGGGAGACACATTGGCTCCGGTGAGCTCAATAGTGTTTCGATAGCCTTGGTGGCTAGGTCGGGAGTACTCTCCTAGGTTTCAGGGCCTAAGAGGTTGGTTAGCTAGTGGTGGGTTTTGTGGGTAGTCTTGTTGTGGTGGGATGACGGGCTCAAAGATATTACCATCGTCCATGATGTCGGATGGTGAAGAGTTACGAACAAAAACAAGAAGAAATAAGATAGACTAAAGAGAACCTAAAAATAAAAATAAAATCTTACTAGAAAGGAATCTAGCAAGTAGACCTAATAAAAAGAGATTCTAACCTAGACAATAACTATTCCCCGGCAGCGGCGCCAAAAATTTGATGCGTAGGGATTGCACCAGGCTTTACCTCTCAAGGGATCTTAAGAAGCCTACAACACCCACCAGGCAGTGTACCTGATCGATGTAGTATAGTATAATGACAAGTACCGGGGGATTGATCGTTCAGCTAGGAATAGCGTCGCTAGGATTAGAAAACCTAAAGACTAGGTCTAGAGATGAGGGATGATTCTTTTTATATTTTTTAGTTTTTATAAAAGCAATTAAAAATCTCGGGTTTGAAGGAGTTGGGCGAAATTAGTTGCTAGTCAACTAACCCAATTACTAAGATGCAATCAAAATAAAAAACTAGAAATGAAAATAAACTAAATTATACTAAAGGTGTGAGCAATATATGGGAGAATTGTGTTTACTTAGATTTCACTACTCCCTAGATATCTTTTACATGTTAATTACTTGTTACAGTTGCGTGGATGACGGATTGTATTCCTTAATACCATTCATGGGGTAGCGTACTTACTTCCCCAATCCTATAAGCTCCTACTTCACTCCTATGTCGAGCCGGATAAGAAGCTCCTAACATGGGATCATTAGAATTTGCTCATGCATTAAATACAACCAATAAAACCTAGTACACATCGGTTCATGTTTCCTAAGACGTTCAAGCATGTTACACAATAGAGATCTGCCAGTTTTCTGAAGCCTAACATTGAAATCATTCATCCAATACAACTATAAACAAGTAATCAACATATAATTAACATCTAGGTTTCATTACATCTAAGCAAACACATGATAGATCTAGCCTAGCATGTTGAAATCAAGACAAGCATAAGATATATTCAAACAACACATAGACATATTGAATGAATTAAGAGAAGAATTATCTCAATTGAACATGAAAGGATTCAAGGGGTGAAAACCCTTGAAAATACAGTAAAAAACGACCTAGGGTTTACAAAGTTCGGCCCTCGTATTCTCCACACAAGTTCCTCTTTATGAATGAAAAATAGAAAACTATATATAGATTCTGAAAGGTGACGGCGTCAAGAACAAATTTCTGACGCCGTCATCTCGCCGCCAAATAATTTCTCGGACTACCTAGATCTGGGTTTGACGCCGTCATGTATATTCAAATTGTAGGCCGTCACAACATTAACTCTTGACGCCCTTCTTGTGACGCCTTCAGGTTTTCACTGGGTCGTCACTGATTTTACTCTTGACGCCATCAGGATTTTCTTCTTGACGCTGTCAGGTACTGTTCTCAGCATGGAAAATTAAGTCTTTGCCGTTTTCTTCACTTTTATGCTCCAAAAACGTCCGAAATGCTTCCTTTTCCAGAATTCACTCCAAAAGTACCTAAAATCACAAAAGGAACGATTTAGGGCAATATTTGATCAAATAAATTCAATTCCGGCTTAAATGGCCCCCTAAAAGTGGTTTATTTTTCGCCTCATCAGTAGCCGCCACCACTGCCGGTTGTCTGAACCTAGATATTGCCATTTTTGATTTTGCTGGTTTTGGCAGGTGGTTTTTGTTAACGTTGTTTAGAGCGGTGGTTTTGGCTTCGGTATGGTTTTCTTTTTTTTTAGTTTAAATGTTGGACAAGATTTACTCTAGCCACTTTTTGTTATGTTTGAGTTTAAATACGTGTTTTGATTTGAGTTTGTAATCTATTAAATCAGTAAAATGACTGGTGGCTGTGATATTTGTGAGTTCAACAAACCAGATCTGCAAAGTTGTTTGGTTTAGGTGGTTTAATTGTTTAATACTTTTGACGTTTTGGTGGTTTTGGTATTTTATGTGTTTGTATATTTTTTAAAGTTGATTATATTATCTGAGGCTGATTTGTGAAATACGGTGTATGTTTAGCCTCGAACTATTTGAATCTTGACATACTTGTGATGCTGTTTTTTAAACTGCGAGTTTCGATATTGTATTTCATTGGCTATGATGATAAAAATATTAAAATTATGTTGTATTTCGGCCAGCAATAAGCGGATGGTATTTTAATATGCAACTGTGTTATTGTTGCCATTACAACTTCTTAACTGAATTAAAAAGAAATTTGAATTTTCAGGTTTTTTTTCTAGAACTGTTGTTTAACCTTGTTCGGATCATTTTTTTAATGAGGTGAGATATACAAGAAAAAATTATTGTTGTGTTTGGATCTATGGTTCGCACAAAAAAACATCAGTTGTCGTAGTTGTTTTTTGTTTTTTTAAAGCTGCCATACATTTGTTATTCTTCAAATCCGTTTTGATGTGTGGTTAATTAGGCGAGATTTTGAATCTTGAATGAAACATACTCTTGTTAAAAAAGTCTGACCTAAAGCTATATGATTTTAACTTTAGCAAGTGTTATTATGTTCTTTTAAAAAATAGAAAGTATTATCTAGCAAGATAAAAAACTTTGAAAACTAAACTAAAACAAAAGTTGATTTTAACCATAACTTTTTCTATGCATAAGTAGATCTTAACTAAATTGGTTTTTGGATACCAAAATAATGTCTAACAAACTCTTCCATCTACAAAATTACTTCTTAAGGTTTTTAAGATCGGGATCCTACTTATGATCATTTTAGTATTTGCAAGATCGTGATCGTAAAATCAGATCGGATCGAAATCTTAGAATCCTTCTATAGTGTCATTTTCTTATAGGCGTTGTAAAGTTATGCAAGTCATATATCATGAAAATATATGTCAAAATTATAAATATGAAGTGTTTAATATAATAAGCCTATTGTTTTTCATATCTCGCAATACTTAATGCATAAATTTGTAGTTATTTAGCTTGTGGTTCGAGAAAAATAAGATCGGCTCAAGCGAGATCTTAAGATCATATGCTTAAGATCGGGATTCTATTAAGATCCAATCTCGCAAAGGTCCTACGTAATATTGAGATTGGTTTAGCTTTGTAATATCGTAAGATCCTAAATCAAGATCGGGATCTTAATAACCATGGTACTTCCATCTATAAAAAACACATATGCACCTCCCCAAATACATATAAACAAAAAAAGAACAAAGCATTGTTCAACTTGTAGGGACTTTAAAATTGACATTTACCTTTCTACTTTGACATTTTATTTTAATACTCGAGTACTCGTGCATAACAATGAGATTTTATAGTGGCAGTTATCATGATAATAGGTTACATAAAACACTTAACCAAAATATTATTGATTGGCTCCAAACGGTCAACCTAAATTGACCAAAGGACGGTCAACTAGGTCAAACAGCTTAAAGTCAATCTCCGTGGAATATAGGGATTCCCCGGGTCGTTATGTCCCGACGAGGTGTGAATTGTTATCAAACGAGTTTGTGATCGGGTGAATATGGACAGAAAGGGGTTTGTGATTGATTTCACTACTAAGATAGACAATGAAATAGCTTAAATAAGCTATATTTACAAGGTTGTAAAAGTAGAAAAACCAGAAACGTTTTAAACCTAAAAACCTGTACGTTTAGTTTAAATTTACGCGAATGTACAAAATAAAAAGTGAAAACTGAAATCTGAAAACCCACAGGGGGTGAAAATGACTTTTTTACAAACCTAAGGATAAAAGAAATTTTTTAGAAAAAGAAAATAACTTCTTACACTAATTAATTATTTATTATTAATTAATTACTAATTAAAGATTACTTAACTAATTTAACTAATTTAAATTATTAAAAATAACAAACTAACTTAGAAAATTAAGAAAAAATTTACAAATCTAATTAACCATCACAGGAATCCTAGAAAAATATAAAAAGTTTGTTTTATATGTTTTTATACTATTTTACTAATTATTATATTAAATATTAATTAATTACTAATTAAACTATTTAAATTATAAAAACTGAGGGAGATGAGAGGAGCTAGCATTCATGGATTGTACAAGTTCCATTTGATCTTCTGCTAGTAATTTCTCCGTCACATTATTTTCTCCCTAATTTTCAATGGGAGGAATCACAAATGATGAATCTGACGAACCCTTATAAAATTGAAGGATATCAAGGGTATCTTCATTATCACTATCATCATCACAGTCGAGAAGAGCAGCTTTGCGAAATTTGGCACGTGTTATAGCTGCTTGTTCTTCGACAAGTAATTCCTCCACACTCTTTTTGTTTCTAGCCTCTCGTTCTTCAGCAAGTAATTCTGCCATAGATTTCTCACGAGAGTCTTGAAACGATGTAGTAACCAACTCCTCCTTAAGTTCTTTCAATATCTCAAGAGCCTTTAGTAAAAGGTCTTGCTCAGTATCATGAGGAGTTGCTTGGATCATTTGGTACTGTGGAGGTGGGTCTGAAAACGAATAGTCGTAATTGTTACAAGGAAATGAATTCCTTGTTTGACAATCCGAGCTAGAGTGTGGACCTCCACAGCACTCACAACAATACGATTGTTGTGACTGGTTTGGTGAATAACATGGATATTGGTCATTTCCAAAATTCTGAGTGTTATCAGGAAACTGTTCATAGACAAACATGTTTCCGAATTGACACTCAAAACCTTGGTGAGGACCTCCACAATACTCACACGAATATTTCAGTATCTTATGGTGTGGTGGCTGGTGGAATAAATCTGTCATGACATGATGAGAATAGGGATCCTGGTTATAGACAGACCCGTATCCTGACTCTACCATGCCACAGCTGGGGCAATTACCACCGTTATAACGGCCACCACACCATTGGAAACCCAAATGGGGTGGATACGACATAGAAAAGAATCAAAGGTTCATAGAGGGGTAGGGATGAAGAATCAAAGATGTGAGAGGGTAAAGGAGGATGTTTTTGGATTTTTGGATAAACATTTTGTACAAATAAGAAAGAAAATGTTTTTGTGTTTTTTGTGTTCATTGAAAACTGATTTTAAAATGTTTTTGTGAACCGTTTTGTTTTTATATGATAATAAAATATGAACAAGCATGGTAAATATACAATAAGTGTATATCCCGATTCACTAATACGCAAAACTGTTTAGAATAGCGCTCACACCTCCCCGGCAGCGGTGCCAAATTTTGATTGGCTCCAAATGGTCAACCTAAATTGACCAAAGGACGGTCAACTAGGTCAAACAGCTTAAAGTCAATCTCCGTGGAATATAGGGTTTCCCCAGGTCGTTATATCCCGACGGTGTGTGAATTGTTATCAAACGGGTTTGTGATCGGGTGAATATGGACAGAAAGGGGTTTGTGATTGATTACACTACTGAGATAGACAATGAAATAGCTTAAATAAGCTATATTTACAAGGTTGTAAAAGTAGAAAAACCAGAAACGTTTTAAACCTAAAAACCTGTACGTTCAGTTTAAATTTTCGCGAACGTACAAAATAAAAAGTGAAAACTGAAATCTGAAAACCCACAGGGGGTGAAAATGACTTTTTACAACCCTAAGGATAAAAGAAAATTTTTAGAAAAAGAAAATAACTTTTTACACTAATTAATTATTTATTATTAATTAATTACTAATTAAAGATTACTTAACTAATTTAACTAATTTAAATTATTAAAAATAACAAACTAACTTAGAAAATTGAGAAAAAATTTACAAATCTAATTAACCATCACAGGAATCCTAGAAAAATATAAAAAATTTGTTTTATATGTTTTTATACTATTTTACTAATTATTATATTAAATATTAATTAATTACTAATTAAACTATTTAAATTATAAAAACTAGAAGATGAATAGTAGAAATTATAAGAAAATTCCTAAAATTATTTTATAACTTATAAAAGCTAGGAAAAATATAAAAACTAGGGTTTACTTAATAAAAACTAATTTTACTATTTAATACTTAATTATTAATTAATTATTACTAAAATTAATATTAAATCTAATTAATACTAAATTACAATATAAAAATCTGAGAAAATTACTAAAATTACTTTAACATAAAAGAAATTTAAGAAAAATATAAAATACAAGTTACTTAAAAAAATCTAAAAAGGAAAATTAAATAGATAAATCAAATTAAATAGAAACTATCACTTATTCCAAAATTGGTTTTTTCTGGTTTTTCTTTTACAAAACTCTTAAAATACTTAAAACATGAAACCTTTATGAAGACAACATTTTCAGAACTTAAAAATAAGCCAAATGCAAGCAATAAGCTTGGACAGTTGACTTTCTTTGACCAAACCAAGAGATAAGCTCAAATGAGCTTATGTGGGGTCCACAATGATGGAATCTGGTTCAACTGAGTTTGTTGGACATGTTTAAGCAAGAATATCACAAATAAGTTCACAGGATAAGCAAATAAGCCAAAATAAGCACTTGGATTACTTAGCTAAACATAGAAATAGGACAACATTGGGGCTGATCTAGGGGGCCCACAAGCTGGCTTAAGCTCAAATGCTTGGTTGGAATGGAGAGAGGGGCGGGAGGGGAGTCCAAAGAACCAAGGGGGAGGATGTGAGGCCCACTGTGGAGTCCAGGAAGAGCCACCAAAGGTGGGGGTGTGGTGATTGTGGTGGCTGCAGCAGGGGAGGTGTTCCTCCCTGCAGGTGTGTTTGAAGCCGTGTGGGACCCATAGCAAAAATCACAAAAATATAAAAAAGCAAGGACTTCAAAGTTTAGCTAGGAGACTACAAGTTATAAAAAGATCAAGTCCTAAAACACTACACAAAATTCTATAAAAATCATGCAAGAAATGGAAAAAAACTGAGTACATGCCATTTTGACTTTTCATGTAAACTTGGAACTCTGACTTTCTTGAACTTTGATTGGGTCTAAATGACTGAAATTGATGTGTTAAGTTATATTAAGGCTAAATTAGGCTAGAAGAACAACTTTTAATCAAAATTGGTGAGGTTTGAGGTTACAAAAACCCAACAGTCATTGACAGTGGACTATCAAAGGATTTGGGAGTGATTTTTGACTTTTTACAAAATAACCTTTGTATTTTATGACTAATCTAACCTAAAGGCACCTATGTGAGACTGTATGAACTAAAAGTAACAACACATGCAACCTGTGACTAGGCCAAATCAGCAAATCCAAACACACCCTTAATCACTCCAATCCTTGATTTTCAAAGCAAATGGACAATATAAACCATGGAACTGATGAACAATGATCTAAAATGTTATAATAAGCTAAAACAAACACAAACACACAAGCTTAAACATCAACCACCTAGGATTCTAAATCAAGCTGATTTGGCAGTTTAGTGGGCAATGTTGAGCACCTATGATTATAATGAACAAGAACCAAATTTTAAGCTGAATTATCACTGTAGTACAACAAATAAGCCAAACCACACATAAATAATAAGCTAATAAGCACTTATAAATTAAATGACCAAAAAGTGAGAGTTGGGCTTACATTTGAATCTACTGAGAACTGAGGAACCAAGTATCAAATTACCACCTATTGCCTCCCAACAGGCAACTAATACCATGAAATCCCAAAATGCATCAATCTTCTTGCCTCTTTCTTCTTATTTCTTGATTTTTATATTTTTACTCTATTTTTTTTTTTGTATTTTTGGTATTTTTGAGCTTTTGAAACTAAGACTGGTGTAATTGCTTTCAAAGCTTTAAGAAGCTTATAATTTAACCTAAATAAGCTCAAACAATTACTAAACCACAACCTTTAACAAGTTTGAGATAACATGAGATTTTAAATAAAATTGCACCAATTGAAATTTAACAAAGAAAACTTGAATTAATGATTGAAATTAGTCTAGAATACACTGCAAATACTTAAGAGAACATTTGTAAACTAAAAAATTAAACTAGAATTGAGAATTTACAAAATTCGACAATAGGAATTAACTAAGGACTATTCTAACCTAACTACTACTCTCTCTCTTCTTTATACTTGACTTTTATAGACTTGGTGGAGTGTCTGAGCAATTCCCACAGCTATTGGATGAGAGAGATTGCAATCCTAGCCCTCTATTTGTTTTTGGCGGGAAATTAGCATTTTGCAATTGGGTGGGTTTGGTGAGGCAGGTTTGTGCAATAAATGAGGAGGGGGGGGTTGAGAAGTTTATTAGTGGGGGAAGGTGAGTGATTAGTGGAAAAAGGAGGGGACATGGAGCAGGGGAGCTGGGAGCAGGTTATGGGGGAAAGGGAGGTGATGAACAGTGATTGGTGTTTGGGGTTTGACTTGGTGGGTTGACCGGGGTTTATATTAAAAGGGAGATGGGCCGGCTTGTGGGGTGGATTGGGCTTTTTGGTGTGTTAGGTTGGATTTGGTTTGGATTTGTTTATTAAAGCTTAGATATCACAAGGACCATTCATGTATTTTTCTGAAATTCCAGGGGCTGAAATTGCAATCTTTCCCAAAGTTACTCATAAGGGTGATTTATGCCAAGTATGAATAATCCAAGGTCCACATTTGATAATTTTTCCATATTTTGTATCCGGGGACCTTTTCTGCCAAACTTTCAAACTCCAGGGACCAAACATGTAATTTCACTAAACTTGCCACCCAAGGATCATTCCAGTCAAAGATTAATAGCATAAGGACCAAAATTGATTTTTCATTCAAAAATATCCCACCAGGGACCAAATCTGCCAAATTATGAAGTTCATGGACCAAACTTGTAAATTCTCAAAACTTTTCAGATTTTACACCAAAGGACTAAATATGACAACTTATGATTTCAAAAGGACCTTTGGTGATAATTTTCCATATTTTGAATGACCAGGGACTAGTTTTGACATTTTATGAAAGTTGTGGGACTGAAACTGCCAATTTTGTAAACTTTTTACGTTTTTCATCTGTTTTTACTCATTTTGCATCTGAAACATATAAAACACAATTTTGAAATATTTTTAGTATTTTGATGCATTACTGAGTGTTTTGGTATGTTTTGCAGTTCAGATTTGACCAAAAATGATGAGTGTTTGAGCACTCATCAATTATTATAAGACAAAATACACCACTGGTCCCTGAACTTTCCACAAAACATCGCATGTCACCCTAACTTTCTAAAAACGTCATGTGGCGTCCAAAACATGTGAAATTGAGGCCGAATGCGTCCCTTGACCACTTTTGTCTCGGTCAAAACACATACTTTGGTACATTTCCAAGGGTATAATAGGCAAAATACATTTATCACCACCCTATGGTGAAATTAACCATGACATATGATAGTTTAGGGACCAACTAAGAACTATGCTTCGCAACTTTAGCCTATCTTCTCTGATACGCTAGTTATTATTCGCGCGATAACCAATTAACCCATAAACCAAACACATTTACACACCATAATTACACAAACCCTTATCCAGACCATCACTAGTAAATCAAAAATAAAAACCAGTCACCCATTTCCAGAAGTCAAAGACCCAACTAAAATTCCAACATTACAATGTCTTTTGGAGACAATGTGATCACTGATATGGCAGATTATATCAGCAACATGCCAGATAACGTGACCACTAATATTATGAACCGATTGCCGCTAAAAGATGCGGTGAGGACCCATAGTTTAGCCAGAAGCTGGAGGTTTAATAGGACTTTGCTGACGGATGTCATAGTTGATGAGGATTTGTTTTACTATTTAACAAATACCTTTTATGGGAGGCATATTACTAGGCTTTTACTTCAGCTTAATGGGCCAGTAAGAAGGTTTGTGTTCTCCGTAGAGCCCAAAATGCCAGTTGGACAAGACGACTTGAATTTTGAAGACATTTATGAGTGACTTTTGTTTTTGGCTCGTGTCGGAGTTGAGGATCTCATAATTCGAAACTGGTATGGTGAGCCAGTTACTTTGCCAACCCAACTTTACTATCATCAGGAGTTGAAATTTCTCGAACTTCATTGTTGCACTTTTCCCACTATGACAAGTTTTAGGGGTTTTCCAAAGCTACTCAGCTTAGAATTGTGTAATGTCAGTTCTCATACTGGTACAGTTTGGGAATTAGTTGCTGGTTGTCCCTTACTTGAGTCTCTAAATATGGATCGTTGTACTACAAACGAGATGAGACTATGGGATATTGCAATTCCTAGCAATTTGAAGAAGTTAAATGTGTCATTTGGTATTTGGAACCATCCTATGACAATAACAATTTCCAATATCTTTCAGTTGTCAAATGTTCCTAAACTTGAGACCCTTACCATGGATTTTCAAGACTTCAATGTAACACCTATTTCATTTTTTCACTTCAACTTACATAATGGTAAAGTAATTTCTAACATTCATGCAATGTTAGCTTTGAAACTAAAAGAAATTCGTCCTTTTGTAGTTGTTGGAAGAAGGTACCTCCTGGATGAATGTCCGTGTGGCCTTTCTATCACTCAAGTCTCTTAAGATATACGGGGTCGATTTTGGAAATAATGCAATGGTTTAATTGATCGTTCAAATGATTCGTGGGTCTCCAATTTGCAGGCCATATACACGCTTACTTATGTACCTTTGAGATTGATTCATTTGATGTAACCATCAACAGAATGACCACGGGGCAGCTTAAAACTGTGGTGTTTCGTTCTTTCCCTAAAACAGAGAATGAAATAGCCATAATAAGGTTGATACTTGCATGTTCCCCCTTACTGAAGAAAATTTATATCCATGACTGCAATTTGACTCTTGATGAGAATCAAAACATCAAGTTGAACTGGGATTTGGCAAAGAGGCTGTTGAAACTCCATCGAGCTTCCCCCACAGCCAGGGTAGATTTCTTTTACTGATTCTAGTTTATGTATGCATTGAATACCCTAAGACAACTATTTTCGTATAAGTATGTTGCTATTTACTTTCAACATTGTGAATATGCTTGTGATTCGAATGGTTACTTTGTATAATGCCTATGTTGCTAACCAAATGCAATGGCAAGTTTGACTTTAGGAAGTCAAACGTGCAAATGGTAAAGGTTATTTGGCATTTGCAATTTTTACAATGCCTATGTTGGTCACCAAATGTAATGGCAAGTTCGAATGTTTATTTTGTGTATTTATGTTTAGTGTTTTAAGTTATGAATATATTGTTTTTGAGTTTTTATGGGTCGGTAAGGATTTAATGGGGTGCAATTAATTAATTTCACAAATTACACTGTAGGTCCCTAAGCTTGTAAACTCAATGTATCATGTTGTGAACACGTCACTACATTTTGGGCGGGAACTGTACCTACGTTGACGAAAATGTAGACAACCTTAGGGACCAAGTATGAAATAAATTTTGTTATTAAACCCCTCCACTGTCTCTTCACTGAGAAGGTATTAACTTTAGCGCGTAACCCAATAAACCCATCAACAAGTTTTTCCTCACATTTCCCCATGGAAGAAGATTTCCCATGAACTCATGGAAGTGGCTGATTCACGACGATTACATGATCGTATGAGCCTCTGGTTTGGTCAAGAGGCTGTTGAAGCAGGGTTTTTTAAAAACCTTATTCATGCTGCTATTGATCATCTCAAGAGGATAATACCAAAGCGTAGGGAGCTGATTCAGGAGAATTAAGCTTTGGGACCGCGTGGTGTGGCGCTTGACAGTTTGGAGTCGTTAAGGAAAACCCAAGACATTGAAATCGACCTACTTGCAAGTTTGATCAAGGTGTATGGTCAAGCTGATGCTAATATTCGTATGAGGAAGGTTTTGTTCAGAAAATGGCTGAAAATAATTAGTGTAATGGGGTTTTAATTTAGGGTATTTCCAGGGATAGGTTAATGCGGTATTTTGGGTTCTTGTTTTAGGCTTTTAATGTTCTTGTAGGCTAATTGCCAATACAATGCATATATAATTCTATGGTTTCTCGTTTAATCTTCTTGCTGTATCCTATTGTGTTTACTGTTCTTATGACAAAAAACAAACACCCCTTTATGTCAGCAAATCCAAAGACAATGGTTTGGGGCCAAAATGCAAAGCGACTATAACTAACCAAATACCCCTTTTATGTACTGTTTGTAATGGCAAAAACCAACACCCCTTAATATGAAGAAAACCAAACACAGTTGACATTAATTTCGTAACAGCAAAATCAAATACCCCCTTTATTGACAATTTTTCGTTGTTTATGGCCCGTAATGACTTCCATGAGTCAAACCTATTTATCTAATGTCACAAATTGTAACCTCAGTCGGTTTGACTTCCCTAAGTCAAAACTATTTATCTAATGCATATAACCAAAGCAAATAACACAAAAGGGAAACGGGTTGCTAGGTAAAGTTCATAGTTGGTCACTAAAATATCACAAGAGTGTACTACACACTTAGTCCCTAATCTATCATATGTCATGCTTAATTTAACCATAGTGTGGTGATAAATGTATTTTGCCTATTACACCCTTGGAAATGTACCAAAGTATGAACGTTGACCGAGACAAAAGTGGTCAATGGACGCATTCGGCCTCAATTTCACATGTTTTGGATGCCACACGATGTTTTTAGAAAGTTAGGGTGCCATGCGATGTTTTGTGGAAAGTTCAGGGACCAGTGGTGTATTTTTGTCTTATTATAACTATATGTTGCTATAAAATCTCGTTGCTATGCACGAATACTCGCCTAATTTGTAAAAAAGAGAGCATATTTAAACAACATTCTTCCTTCAAATATCATTCTTCTCTACTCCAAATATGGAGAATTAGTGCAAAACATAAAAGATATCTAATCTATACTATTTATAAAATGAAAAAAGTTAAACTGAAATATGAAATTTTGAAAATGTGGTGAAATGTGGAAAAACTTATCTTTACATGTTGGAAACTTAAACGTAAAAACCTAGGCGTCAACTATACATACACCGTAAATGGAAACCTTAAAAGTCAAATTATATGTTTATTGATGACGTATAGTACGGATAGCAGGCTTACTGGGCCTAGACTATCTCGAATGAACTGGGCTTCGGTCCTACAAGCAAAACGGGCGTCGGCCCAACGAGAAAACTGGGTTCCAGCCCAACAAACCAATAAAGCCAGACATGGCCAAAGCCCATTCCATGAGCATGGAACGATCCGGACAAACAAAGGATGTATACGAGTAGCAATTCCGAAGTACGCTCGTGGATCAGCCCCCGATCCAGAAAACCATCCACGTCCGCGACAATCGATTAAGCTGAGGATCCTTGCCCGACAAGGGTCCCACCTCGGCCACTATAGCAATATGCGAAATATCAAGAAACCCTAATATTTTTGCTACCTATAAAAGGAAACCTCAACTCACACTTTCGAGGTATGATTTTCTCACAAATCCCAATACACTCATATCTCTCTAACAACATGAGTACTTACTCTCACACCGGAACTTAATCATGGGGTCCGTCCCCACAGTAACGCTAACGGTTTACTCTCATTTGTGAAGAAATCAAGCATTCACTTGGACTAGTGCATAATCTACCCCACAAGGTGTCCGCGAAGGGCAACCCAAGGCATCACTAAGCCCAGTCCTAACCCGCCACACTTTTTGCACTAACAAGTTGGTGCCATCCATGGGACCCATGCGCAACTACGTTCCTAAAAAATACTCACCATGAGCCATCAAGCAAACGCCGACACGCCCGCACCCATGATGAGGCGAAAAATGAACCGTTTTTAGGGGGTCATTTAAGCCCGGAATTGAATTTATTTGATCAAATATTGCCCTAAATCATTCCTTTTATGATTTTAGGTACTTTGGGAGTGAATTCTGGAAAAGGAAGCATTTTGGACGTTTTTGGAGCATAAAAGTGAAGAAAACGGCAAAGACTTAATTTTCCATCCTGGGAACAGTACCTGACGGCGTCAAGAAGGAAAATATGACGGTGTCAAGAGCAAAATCCATGACGACCCACAGAAAACCTGAAGGCGTCAGAAGAAGGGCGTCAAGAGTTATTTTGGTGACGGCCTGAAGAAGGATTACACATGACGGCGTCAAACCCAGATCTAGGCAGTCCGAGAACTTTATTGGCGGCGAGATGACGGCGTCAGAAATTTACTCTTGACGCCGTCACCTCACAAAATTTATATATACTTTTCTATTTTTCATTCATAAAGGAGGAACTTGTGTGGAGAATACTAGGGCCGAACCTAATAAACCCTAGGTCGTTTGTAACAGTATTTTCAAGGGTTTTCACCCCTTGAAACCTTTCATGTTCAATTAAGATAAGTCTTCTTTCAATTCATTCAATATGTCTATGTGTTATTTGAATATATCTTGTGCTTGTCTTGATTATAACATGCTAGGCTAGATCTTTCATGTGTTTGCTTAGATGTAATGAAACCTAGATGTTGATTATAGGTTGATTGCTTGTTTATAGTTGTAATGGATGAATGATTTCAATGTTAGGCTTAAGAAAACTGGCAGATCTCCATTGTGTAACATGCTTGAACGTCTTAAGAAACATGAACCGATGTGTACTAGGTTTTTTTGATTGTATTTAATGCATGAGCGAATTCTAGTGATCCTATGTTAGGAGCTTCTTAGCCGGCTCGACATAGGAGTGAAGTAGGAGCTTATAGGATTGGGGAAGTAAGTACGCCACCCCATGAATGGTATTAAGGAATACAATCCGTCATCCACGCAACTGTAACAAGTAATTAACCTGTAAAATATATCTAGGGAGTAGTGAAATTTAAGTAAACACAATTCTCCCATATATTTCTCACACCACTATCTTAATTTAGTTCATTTTCATTTTTATTATTATTTTTTGATTGCATCTTAGTAATTGGGTTAGTTGACTAGCAACTAATTCCGCCCACTCTTCCAACAACCGAGATTTTTATTTGCTTTTCTAAAAACATAAAAATACAAAAAGAATCATCCCTCACCTCTAGACCTAGTTCTTAGGCTTTCTAATCCTAGCGACACTATTCCTAAGTTGAATGATCAATCCCCCGGTACTTGTCACTATACTATACTACAACGACCAGGTACACTGCCTGGTGGGGGTTGTAAGCTTCTCGAGATCCCTCGAGAGGTAAAGCCTGGTGCAATTCCCACGCATCAAGTTTTTGGCGCCGTTGCCGGGGAATAGTTATTGTCTAGGTTAGGATTTCTTTTAATTAGGTCTACTTGCTAGATTCATTTCTAGTAAGATTTTATTTTTATTTTTAGGTTCTCTTTAGTCTATCTTTTTCTTCGTGCCTTTGTTAGTAAAATAAATTCATTGACTATTCCGTGGACCATTATGGAAAACGCGAATCCACCCCTTTCCCCTAGAGAAGTGGCTTTGTTACGTGAACAAATTGAGAGTGAGATTAGGGAACTTAGGGAGCTTAATAGGTTGATTAAGGTTGAGCTCGACCATGCATTTAGTGACCTAGCGACCGCCTTGTATTCAAATAAGGACCTAGGGGCTAAAGATTTTGAGGATGTTGTTGAGGAACTTGAAGAAGGGGAGATTGATCCAAAGCTAGATGATTATTTTAATCTATAACCCACTAAGGAGGAGATTGCGTACTATAATAATCTTATTGATAACCCTCAACCTCCTTTTACTAGAATCGAACCTAAGATAAAGAGAGGCGATCCTAAGAATGCTAAGATACCATGTATGATTGGGTATAGACATATTGACAATGCTTACATTGATTTTAAATCCCCAATCAACATTATGTCCTCAAATGTCTATAATGATATAGTGAAAACAAGACTTGGACCTAGAAGAGATCCCAAATACCCTGGTGGAGTTTGTAACTTTGTCGGGAGAATTAAAGGTCTACATGTCTTTGTTGGGAATTTTACTTATATCACTGACTTTATGGTTGTTGAAGATCTTGCTAATGTTAATGATTGTCTCCTATCCAATGTTGTATTTGGTAAACCGTTTGTTGAAGAGTCCAAGTTAGAATATGATGAGATAGAAGGGACAATCCGATTTGCGAGTAACACCGATAGGATCACTTATAGGATGCCTAATAGAATGAAAGAATTTTGTTTTGCGCCCCGATTTGACATGGATAACATTGGTGCTTTTGAGGACATCAATGAAGAGGATAAGAAAAAGGGCATGGATTATGTATGGGAAAAGAAGAGTCTTTTCTACAAAGATTGCTTGACTCTAGGACCAAAATATAAAGTCGATAAGGAATTTGCCCATAGGATTATAGGAGCGATTGAGAAAAAGGTGATTGGTTTCTATAAAGAACATTTACAATCAGAGAGTGAAACCAACGATGAGGTCACGTAGTAACCCATGACCTTGAGTCTAGCTACAAGACTCGTAAATAAATAAAAGCGCTTCTTGGGAGGCAACCCATGTTTTGTGTGATTTTTATTTTGTTGGATTGTTATTTGCTTCCGTATGTATGCTTTATTTTTATTGTTGGTAGATCATGTTTCAAAACTAAAATGGTGAAAATACTTTATTTTGTTGTTTGGATTAGTCTTAACTTCATCCAAAGGTATTTCGCAAAAGATAAGTGTAAAGGGAAACCCCAAATATGTTTTTAAGAAACAAACTTGATCATGATTCTCCACAATATTAAGTGAACATGTATATTCGTATTTGTTAGAGTCAAATGCTTGTATCGAGTCATAATGATGTTTTGTAGGATTTTCCAGGAAGTAGGACGAAGTTTTTCCAGAAATTTTCCGGAAACTTAACATAAGAATTTCTGCAGGACACTTCTGACAGCGTCAGGAAGAAATTCCTGACGGCGTCACGTGTAAAATTCTGGAAATTTTACCAGTTTTGTTTTTCTAACGGAGTCTTAAAGTTTTTGTTGAATCTTTAGTTTTATAATCTCCAGGAGATCTGCAAACATCATTCCACAAGCATTATATCTTATTTTGTTTTCTAGGATTTGTTAGCATATATAGATTGCCGCCGATTTTACGCGAGGTTTCCTTGTCCGTTTTCTCAGGTTTAACAGGTTATATATGAGAAGAAGATGATTTATATTCTAGAAGGGAAGCTTTGATTGTTAATTTTCTTGGAGGAAGATCTAACCTGGTTACCATATTATCCATACCGAGCGAATTCGGGGAGTATTTGATTTCATTCTTTTACCTATTTTACTTTTACATTCTATACTTGAACATTGGGGACAATGTTCATCCTAAGTGTAAGGGGAGGGTAAAATGATGATACCTTACAGATACACTTTCGCTTGAGTTTGTTTGTTTGATGGTAGATTTGTAATAAAACTATGAGAAATACTTGTTAGTGTAATTTTAGCGCCAAATTTAAATTTTTTTACAACATTTAGGAGTGAAACTTTAGCCTTAGCAAGCGTCTCATGGATAGGAGATTGTATGACTAGCACGAAACCGTACCATTCAGAAAAATTTTCCACCCAAATATGTGAGGTTCGCCTTTAGATTTGATAGGAAAAGCATTTACTATTAGTGCTTATGAGTGAACCAGTAGCATTTAGATTCTAGAACTTGCGTTAGTGACGCATCCCGAGACCGCTAGTGAGACTACATTCGTGTAGTAGAATTTACTAATTGACAAGAGGCATTAGGATCACCCTTGTGTTAAACCCGTATCATAATTACTTGACCATTTAAGTCATATTACTTGGCTAGTTAAGTCAACTAATTTTTCCCACACCTTAGCGTTGTACTCATTTTTAGTACACGAAACCCCTAGTACACCCCTCCGAGCCTATCTTTTCGTTTCTAACTTTAAGCATCTTACTTAAAGAAAGAATTTGTTACACCCCACTTAAATGTACAACCAAATCGCCTTAGCCTTCCGTGTATGCACTCATCTTTAGTGCATTATTTTTATTTGTTAAACCCTTAGTTAATTATCTAATTGATTACATGGTTGCTAAGTCGAGTCATATCCTTGTACATATTGTTTTGGGACGATTGGGACTCATGGGTAAAGTACTTATGTTACGGAGTAATGGGGAGGAACATCATATATTACCCCCATATGTGCGTTAATCTTAAAAGTACTCCAAGTGTTTTTATTATCTTGATTCGAGTCATTAGATTAGTTATTTGTAAAGTATGTAAAAATTCAAGTTTAAGGGGAATGTTCATTCCCTATGATGTATTATTTTGGATGGTAGGGTAAGAGTGTATGCAAAAAAAAAATTAAAATAAAAAAAAAAAAAAAAAAAATCGAAAAATCAAGAAAAGAAAAAAAATATATATAGAAAAAGAAAAGAGAAAAAAAAACATACGGACTACCATCCCGTTTCATTCTATGTTTATTTTATGTTTTTGTTATTTTTGATTTATTAGCTTAAGTCGAGTCTAGTCTTGACTTAGCAACGCCATATTGTACATGTAATTAACCAAGATTATTAACTCGCCACCAGTAAAGATTGCCTATATCCAACAAAACCGTGTATTTCATATCCCTATACCTAACGTTACAACCCTTTAAAAAGACTTTTTTGATAGTTTATCCTAGGTGCTTACGCCATGTGGTGGAGGTTTGATCCTTTCCCAAGCCTATGGTAATCTATTTTGCTATGACAGGTAGTGTGAGATGTTTTCCATTTCCATATTGTGATATTACTTTATTACACCCGAGAGATGTGAGTATCTAAACACTATTTGTGAGGTGCTAGTATATGACCTCCGTGCTTGTCTTTCGTCTTTGGTGGAATGATTATTTGTTTTAATTACTTTTATATTAGTGTTAAATGACCCCTAACTTATATTTTGATTAGAATAAAAGCGCATTCGCTAGAGGACAAGCAAATCTCAAGTGTAAGGGTATATGATGAGGCGAAAAATGAACCGTTTTTAGGGGGTCATTTAAGCCCGGAATTGAATTTATTTGATCAAATATTGCCCTAAATCGTTCCTTTTGTGATTTTAGGTACTTTGGGAGTGAATTCTGGAAAAGGAAGCATTTTGGACGTTTTTGGAGCATAAAAGTGAAGAAAACGGCAAAGACTTAATTTTTCATCCTGAGAACAGTATCTGACGGCGTCAAGAAGGAAAATATGACGGCGTCAAGAGAAAAATCCATGACGACCCAGAGAAAAACTGAAGGCGTCAGAAGAAGGGCGTCAGGAGTTATTTTGGTGACGGCCTGAAGAAGGATTACACATGACGGCGTCAAACCCAGATCTAGGCAGTCCGAGAACTTTATTAGCGGCGAGATGACGGCGTTAGAAATTTACTCTTGACGCCGTCACCTCGTAAAATATATATATATACTTTTCTATTTTTCATTCATAAAGGAGGAACTTGTGTGGAGAATACCAGGGCCGAACCTAATAAACCCTAGGTTGTTTGTAACAGTATTTTCAAGGGTTTTCACCCCTTGAAACCTTTCATGTTCAATTAAGATAAGTCTTCTTTCAATTCATTCAATATGTCTATGTGTTGTTTGAATATATCGTGTGCTTGTCTTGATTATAACATGCTAGGCTAGATCTTTCATGTGTTTGCTTAGATGTAATAAAACCTAGATGTTGATTATAGGTTGATTGCTTGTTTATAGTTGTAATGGATGAATGATTTCAATGTTAGGCTTAAGAAAACTGGCAGATCTCCATTGTGTAACTTGCTTGAACGTCTTAAGAAACATGAATCGATGTGTACTAGGGTTTTATGATTGTATTTAATGCATGAGCGAATTCTAGTGATCCCATGTTAGGAGCTTCTTAGCCGGCTCGACATAGGAGTGAAGTATGAGCTTATAGGATTGGGGAAGTAAGTACGCCACCCCATGAATGGTATTAAGGAATACAATCCGTCATCCACGAAACTGTAACAAGTAATTAACCTGTAAAAGATATCTAGGGAGTAGTGAAATCTAAGTAAACACAATTCTCCCATATATTGCTCACACCACTATCTTAATTTAGTTCATTTTCATTTGTATTATTTTTTTTTGATTACATCTTAGTAATTGGGTTAGTTGACTAGCAATTAATTCCGCCCACTCTTCCAACAATCGAGATTTTTATTTGCTTTTCTAAAAAAATAAAAATACAAAAAGAATCATCCCTCACCTCTAGACCTAGTTCTTAGACTTTCTAATCCTAGCGACACTATTCCTAAGTTGAACGATCAATCCCCAGGTACTTGTCACTATACTATACTACAACAATCAGGTACACTACCTGGTGTGGGTTGTAAGCTTCTCGAGATCCCTCGAGAGGTAAAGCCTGGTGCAATTCCAACGCATCAACCCACGTTTGCCTTGCGAAATACGGGGCGCAAGAGATAAAGAAACAGTATTGGAAGGCAACGGCGTATCTGCACCTAGCACATATCTCCAAGATTATTGTGAAAGGAACTACGACTGGATAATGCCGATCGTGGCTGAGAGATATCATCAAAAACGGAAGCAGCAAAAAGTCAAGAAAGTGAAAGCTAGCCTTGCCTTAGAAGAAGCATCACAACAAACTGAATACAGGACACCTCACCAAAAGAAAGACCTCAGGAAAAAATCAAATCTAAGCATCCCAAAAGCGCGTCCGTGAATCCTGACTCACGTGGTCGCAAGTCAAAATCCCCAAGGGGAAAGGATTCAGAAAGAAAAAATGTGTTCAAGAGGTTGGAAAACGGAGTGTTATACTTGGAAGTAAGGAGGGAAGTATGTCCATGATGAGATCAAATAATTACATTTTATTAGCATCATTTATCCTATTTAATTGACTTGTTTATAATGTTTTGTATGAGAATTGGTGCTTTAATGTTTACTTTAGTGATTCTCAGGTAAAAACAAGCAATTAGTGAAAGTTAATGATATTGGACGAATTATGGAGCTAAATGATCAAGATTTGAAAAGTCTACTGAAATTCAAGAGATGCGTCGTATCACTCTCAACGGATACGCCGCAACATCATACTTAGATGAATTAGAAGACCATTGCCTGACTTTGAAGAATGCGTCGCATCTAATTACAACATGCGCCGCATATGAAACTTTGGTCAACGAAAGATAATCAACTTGTTCTACACCAAATACGCCGCATCTCATTTACAACATGCGACGTATCAGCTAAAGACTTCACCAGATACTATCCAAGACGTTAAAGGACATGCACCGCATAGAGAAACAAGTTACGCCGCATCTAAAGGCGGTGTACGAATATTCTAGAATATAATAATCTTGGACCCCACGCTAAGTAAAGTAGATGGCGATGCATCTGTCATCAACATGCGCCGCATCGACCCCTCAGACAGATACTATGAATACCCCATGACAGATACGAGTTTGGTGTGAAGAAAAACCAGTTGAGGCAACATGATCAAGATATCTTTATGTTTTAATGATGACAAATAAACCATCAAAACTCATAAAATAACAAACGTTAGCCAAATTCCCCGGAGCCTATATCTACTCCTGGCGCGCTGCCCGCGTCAACGCGCGGGTGACGCGCCAGGCCACTGTATGGCTTCGGGCGAAATTTGAAAGTTGGCTTTCCCCTTACCCGACAAAAGTGGATCTTTCAATACAGGTATGAATATGTTATGTGCTTTATTGAGAACACTCGAAATGAGTTTCGGGATTAGAGACATCTAATTTTTAAAGCACCCACTTACGGGAAAACGCCAACTCATGTTTTCTAACTATCGCCTCTAGCCAAGGCTTTTCTAAACTTAGGGAGCTTATATACTTCACATAACATCATGTGAAAGCATCCATATGCTCATATCCCGTGCTTACGTCTTCTCTAATTACGTAACGGGTTTACTCTCTTATTGGTTAAACTAAGTCAAAGGTCACTTTGCGTAAACGCATCCTTTCCCACCTGGGTTATGCTTTACATCAAGGCAAAGTACTTAACTTGTTTGAACCAAGGTATTAGTTGAGAACCTCGAGTCGTGGCAATTCACGAGATATGAAACTATAGATTCTCGACGTTGTGTTACTTGAACATATAAGTAACCTATGATTTTCTCAACTCATAATCTTAATTGTCTAAACTTTCCTTCTTAATGAGAATTAGATTATTTCTTAATCTCCTTCTTAATCTCATTTTACAAAAGATAACAAAACCAAATCTCCCACAATCCTTCCCAAAATCATTCCCAACATTCTCTTACAATATTCTCTTACACTCTCTTACAAAAGTGTATCTTTGTCCCTTCACATACTCCCACACAATATTCCCTCAATCTACCAACTTCCCATACAATCTTTATACACACACTTATACACCTTGTGTACACACACACATACACACCTTGTACATTTGTACACACACTAGATTTCAAATTTACACACACTACTCACATCCAACTCTTCTCTACACACACTTGCCAACTCACCAAGATTCACCATATCCTATCATATCCAAATCCCTTACACAGTCCTTATTCCTTACACACATCAACTCACATACAACTCACCTTCCCTCTATTTCACCACATGGGAATAAATTTGAAATCCAAACATAGGCTCCCTTTAATCCTAGCCATCCAATTCAAACCAACTCATCTCAACCGTCCATTCCCTTACAACATCACATCTCTTACACAACTATAATCCAAGCCATCCATTTCAAATAAACACATCTCAACCCTCCATATCTCCCACATGCCAAATAATTTGAAATTCAAAAGAGTCTCCCTTTAATCTCCACCATCTATTTCAAACAAAACCATCTCAACCCTCCATCTCATTCTTTCCCCCCAAGCAAAGGAATATACCTTTGGAATATTCTATCTCTAATCTAACCATGGTTACTTTCTAATCCAACCTCACACACTCTTCCTTATGGAGGAATATCCCATGGCATATTCTCTTCTCTATTATGTCATGTGAGGAATACCATTTCTACCCCTACCAAATTACCCTTTCTACTCTTCTACCCTTGGTATTTGCTTTACTTATAGACACTTCACAAAATGATTTTCTAATTGGCTATTTGAGTTGGTAAACCTCAGATTGATTAATGTTAATGTTTAGTGTGAAGTATAGTTGGGGGTTTAGCAAGGTTAGGTACTTATAAGATCTAACACCCAACACTTGGGGTCTTTTACAGACGCCTGGCGCGCTGCCCACGCGTCGACGCGTGGGTGACGCGCCTGCCTCGGTAAATTTTTCCCAAGTTTGGGTCTTAGCCTATAAATACCCCCTTGCCTCTTGTATTCCTTACCCCTTGCCATTACTCTTTCTCTCTAAACACTCTCTAGTCTCTCTATCTCTCTTGTGTTCTTAGTTAAACACACTAACATTCTTTGAAAGAACACATATCCTTGCAAGGGAAGAATCACAAGAACCTAATCCACTCTTGTGATTGTATCGAGAGTCTTCTTCCTTATACCCTTTCTATTACAATCGAGTCTCTAGGTTAGGTTAGGGCTTGGTTGAACAAACATTTATTCATTCATTCAATTGTTTGTAAGGGAAGTATTGTGTCTTGGTGACCAACCCTAGATCATTGGGGATCTAGTTGGGGTTGGATACTTCCGGAGGGAAGTCTTGGTAGTGGTCTTGGTGACCCTTAGGTGAAGTCGAATCACGAGATTCTTTAGGGTGGTTTCCGAGGGTGGAATACCGTGGGAGTAACTCCTTCTTTGTGAGCATCGATATTGGCGAATATCCGTGGAATGAATTGTAACAGTTTGTAGTCCACCGAAAGGATTATACTAGTGAATAGTATCGTGTCGTGGATTCACAACTGGACGTACGGATGGTATAAACCCCCCATCCCGAACCAGTATATATCGTGGTGTTCTTTACTTGCTTTATATTCTTGTGATTGTGTTTGTGGTTGTTGATACGTGGGAATCGCACTAGGCTTTACCTCTCAAGGGATCTTGAGAAGCTTACAACCCCCACCAGGCAGTGTACCTGATCGTTGTAGTATAGTATAGTGATAAGTACCGGGGGATTGATCGTTCAGCTTAGGAATAGTGTCGCTAGGATTAGAAAGCCTAATTACTAGTTCTAAAGGTGATGGAAGATTATTTTTGTATTTTTATATTTTTATGAAAGCAATTAAAATCTCGGGTTTTGAAGGATTTGGGCGGAATTAGTTGCTAACCAACTAACCCATTACTAAGATGCAATCAAAATAAAATACTAAAAATGAAAATAAACTAATTATACTAAAGTTGTGAGTAGTAAATGGAGAAAATGTGTTTACTTAGATTTCACTACTCCCTAGACATCTTTTACACGTTAATTACTTGTTATAATTGCATGGATGACGGATCGTATTCCTTAATACCATTCATGGGGTGGCACACATAACTCCCCAATTCTATGAGCTCTTATCTCCTCCTACACCATGCCGAGCACAACTATAGGGATTGTAAACAGTGGCTCATGCATTAAATACAACCATTAAAGACCTAGTACGCCTCGGTTCATGTTTCTTAAGATGTTCAAGCATGTTACCAAGTGGAGATCTGCTAGTTTTCTTAAGCCTAACATATAAATCATTCATCCAAGACAAGAATAAACAAGTAATCAACACATAATTAACATCTAGGTTTCATTAGATCTAAGCAAACACAAGATAGATCTAGCCTAGCATGATAGAATTGAGACAAGAACAAGATATAGACAACCAACACATAGACATATTGATTGAATTAAGAGAACACTTATCTCAATTACAATGTAAGGTATCAAGGGTTTGGAACCCTTGAAAAACCTGTAAAAGTTCCACCAAAATCGTACTTAGGGTTTCTCCAAAACTTCTCTCCTTTATGTGTGAAAATTAGAAAACTATATATAGAAAAATGGGCCTGATGCGTCAAGACAAACATTGTGACGCCGTCACCTCGCCGCCAAAACTATTCTCGGACTGCCTTGATCTACATTTGACGCCGTCAAGACTTAATCATTTCCAGGCCGTCATGACTTTTTACTCTTGACGCCCTACCTTCGTGACGCCGTCAAATCTGTACTGGGTCGTCATGGACTTCTGCTCTTGACGCCGTCAGAGAATTACTCTTGAAGCCGTCACCTACTGTTCCCAGCATGGAAAATTAAAACTTTGGCGTTTTCTTCACTTTTATGCTCCAAAAACGTCCGAATTGCTTCCTTTTCCAGATTTCTCTCCCAAAGTACCTAAAATCATAAAAGGAACGATTTAGGGCAATATTTGATCAAATAAATTCGAATTCGGGCTTAAATGACCCCTAAAAAGGGATCATTTTTCACCTCATCATATACCCTTACACTTGAGATTTGCTTGTCCTCAAGCAAATGCGCTTTTATTATACTCAAAAGACAAGTTAGGGGTCATTTAACACTAATATAAAAGTAATTACAACAAATAATCGTTCCACTAAAGACCAATAGACAAGCACGGAGGTCATATACTAGCACCTCACAAATAGTGTTTAGATACTGACATCTCTCGGGTGTAATAAAGTGTAAATTACAATATGGAAACGGAAGATATCTCTCACTACCTGTCATAGCAAAATAGATTACCATAGGCTTGGGAAAGGATCAAACCTCCACCACTTGGCGTAAGCACCTAGGATAAGCTATCAAAGAGGTCTTTTAAAGGGTTGTAACGTTAGGTGTAGGGATATGAAATACACGGTTTTGTTGGATAAAGGAAGTTTTACTGGTGGGGAGTTAACAATCTTAGTTAATTACATGTACAATGTGGCGTTGCTAAGCCAAGACTAGACTCGAATTAAGCTAATAAATGAAAAATAACAAAAACATAAAACAAACATAGAATGAAACGGGATGGTAGTCCGTATGTTTTTTCTCTTTTCCTTTTTCTATTTTTTTTTTCTTTTTCTTGATTTTTCGATTTTTTTTTTTTTTTTTTTTCATACACTCTTACCCTACCATCCAAAATAATACATCATAGGGAATAAGCATTCCCCTTACACTTGAATCTTTACATACTTTACAATTAACTAATCTAATGACTCGAATTAAGAGAATCAAAACACTTGGAGCACTTTTAAGATTAACGTACATGTGGGGGTAATAAATGATGTTCTTCCATATTACTCCATAAAATAAGTACATTACCCATGAGTCCCAATCGTCCCAAAACAATATGTACAAGGATATGACTCGACTTAGCAACCATGTAATCAATTAGATAGTTAACTTAGGGTTTAACAAATAACAATAATGCACTAAAAATGAGCGCATACACGGAAGGCTAAGGCGATTTGGGTGTACATTTAAGTGGGGTGTAACAAATTCTTCCTTTAAGTATGATGCTTAAAGTTAGAAACGAAAAGATAGGCTCGGAGGGGTGTACTAGGGGTATCGTGTACTAAAAATGAGTACAACGCTAAGGTGTGGGAAAAATTAGTTGACTTGATTAGCCAAATAATATGACATAAATGGTCAAGTAATTATGATACAGATTTAACACAACGGTGATCCTAATGCCTCTTATCATGTACTAAATCCTACTACACGAATGTAGTCTCACTAGCGGTCTCGGGATGCATCACTAACGCAAGTTCTAGAATCTAAATGCTATCGGTACACTCATAAGCACTAATAGTAAATGCTTTTCCTATCAAATCTAAAGGCGAACCTCACATATTTGGGTGGAAAATTCTTCTGAAAGTACGGTTATGTGCTAGTCATACAATCCCCTATCCATGAGACGGTTGCTATGGCTAAAGTTTCACTCCTAAATGTTGTAAAAAATTTTAAATTTGGCGCTAAAATTGCACTAACAAGTATTTCTCATAGTTTTATTACACATCTTACCATTAAACAAAACAAACTCAAGCGAAAGTGCATATGTAAGGTATCATCTTTTTACCCTCCCCTTACACTTAAGATGAACATTGTCCCCAATGTTCAAGTAAAGAATGTAAAAGTGAAAAAGAAAAGAGAATGAAATCAAATACTCCCCTGATTCGCTCGATATGGATAATAGGGTGGCCAGGTTAAATCTTCCTCCAAGAAAATGAACAATCAAAGCTTCCCTTCCAGAATATAAATCATCTTCTTGTCGCACATAACCTGTAAAACCTGATAAAATAGACAAGACAACCTCGCGTAAAATCGGCGGCATCCTATATAAGTTACTAAATCCTAGAAAACAAGATAAGATATAATGCTTGTGGAATGAAGTTTGCAGATCTCCTGGAGATTATAAAACTTAATAATTCACAAAAACCATAAGACTCCGTTAGAAAAACAAAACCGGCAAAATTTCCAGATTTTTACACTTGACGCCGTCAGAAGTGATCTGCAGAAATTCTTATGTTAAGTTTCCGGAAAATTTCTGGAAAAACTTGGTCCTACTTCTTGGAAAATCCTGCAAAACATCATTATGACTCGATACAAGCATTTGACTCTAACAAGTACTAATACACATGTCCATTTAATATTGTTGTGGTTCATGCTCAATTTCGTTCTTATAAACAAATTTGGATGTCCCTTACACTTATCTTTTGCAAAATACCTTTATATGCAATTAAGACGAAGTTAAAAACAAAATAAAGCATTTTCACAATTTACTTTGAAACATGAGCCACAAACAATAAAAATAAAACATGCATATGAAAACAAATAAAATCAAACAAACAAACAAACAAATAAAATCACACAAAACATGGGTTGCCTCCCAAGAAGCGCTTTTCTTTATTTACGAGTCTTGTAGCTAGACTCAAGGTCATGGGTTACTATGTTTTCCTATCCCGCAAAATGAATGCGGTTTCAAACATCTTAACCAATCTCTCATCCTTCCTATACTTGGGGCCTAAAGCTAAACATTTCGAGTAATAGATCTCTTTCTTTTTGTAACCTCCAATGTTTCTCTCTTCCTCACTCTCAACCTTAATCACGGGGATGTTGATAACATCGAGATCCTCAACTTCTCTAAACCTCTCTTCTTTATGGGGCATCCTATATCTAATGTTTTTCTCTTTGGTTGCGAATGTGATAGTGCCCTCATCATGGTTGTAAGTCATTTTAGAGGTTTTGACAAAAGGTTCTCCTAAAACAATCTGACACAAAGATTGATCAATAATTCCCCTAACATCTTCTAAGATCATAAAGTTACACCTATAAACAAAATCCCCAATGAAAACATGTAACCCTCTAACCCGCTCAACAAAATTACTCATGCGATTAGGGTTGTAAGGGTCCCGCCTAGGTTTCAATTTTTCGTTCATGATCCAATTATAATAAAGTCTAGACATGATGTTCATCGGTGCCTTTAAATCGATATAAGTGTGTTCTCTAAACATATGACCAATCATGCATGGGACCTTAAGATTGATAGAATTATGTTTCCTAATCCATGGGCGTTTTCGGTACTTTGTGGGGCAAGGGCATTTTAGAAGGAACTTATGGTACCTCAATTCCTCAAGGGCTGGTGTGGAACTCCTAAATATTCTATAATCATCCCATGGCCCTTCCCTACAAGTGTTACTCCCTAGCTTGATTTCACATTCATTCATCACATTGACCTTCATTATTTCATCATTTTCCGTTTTAAGTTGGTTATGTTGCGAAATAACTTCCTTGGGCAAGGTGAATCTAGTTAAAAAGTAGGAGGCAAGATCGTCCCAAGAGGAGACGGACCTTTTCGGGAGTTGGAATAACCATTGAAGAGCCCGACCATGTAAAGAGAATTGAAAGAGGGCTAAGAGTTCCCCTTCTTGATTATCAACACCTAATCCTATAGAATTGGTAATTTCTAGGTAGTTCTCAAGGTGTCGGGTCGGGTTCTCGAAAAAGTATCCAAAGAATGCACACCCGACTTGCACCAATCGAATGGTGCTGGATTGCAAATGGATGGACCTTATAGATGGGTGGGTTGGTTGTGGTAAGGTTTGTGGGTGGTTTTGTTGCGGAGGGTTGACGTGTTCAAGGGTGTTCCCGTTGTCCATGATGTCGGGTGGTTAAGAACAAAGGCACAAAGAAATAAGATAGACTAAAGAGAACCTAAAAATAAAAATAAAATCTTACTAGAAAGGAATCTAGCAAGTAGACCTAATAAAAAGAAATTCTAACCTAGACAATAACTATTCCCCGGGCTGCGGCGCCAAAAACTTGATGCGTGGGAATCGCACCAGGCTTTACCTCTCAAGGGATCTTGAGAAGCTTACAACCCCCACCAGGCAGTATACCTGATCATTGTAGTATAGTATAGTGACAAGTACCGGGGGATTGATCGTTCTGCTTAGGAATAGTGTCGCTAGGATTAGAAATCCTAATTACTAGTTCTAAAGGTGATGGAAGATTATTTTTGTATTTTTATATTTTTATGAAAGCAATTAAAATCTCGGGTTTTGAAGGATTTGGGCGGAATTAGTTGCTAACCAACTAACCCAATACTAAGATGCAATCAAAATAAAATACTAAAAATGAAAATAAACTAATTATACTAAAGTTGTAAGCAGTAAATGGAGAAAATGTGTTTACTTAGATTTCATTACTCCCTAGACATCTTTTACACGTTAATTACTTGTTATAATTGCATGGATGACGGATCGTATTCCTTAATACCATTCATGGGGTGGCACACATAACTCCCCAATTCTATGAGCTCTTATCTCCTCCTACACCATGCCCAGCACAACTATAGGGATTGTAAACAGTGGCTCATGCATTAAATACAACCAATAAAGACCTAGTGCGCCTCGGTTCATGTTTCTTAAGATGTTCAAGCATGTTACCAAGTGGAGATCTGCCAGTTTTCTTAAGCCTAACATATAAATCATTCATCCAAGACAAGAATAAACAAGTAATCAACACATAATTAACATCTAGGTTTCATTAGATCTAAGCAAACACAAGATAGATCTAGCCTAGCATGATAGAATTGAGACAAGAACAAGATATAGACAACCAACACATAGACATATTGATTGAATTAAGAGAACACTTATCTCAATTACAATGAAAGGTATCAAGGGTTTGGAACCCTTGAAAAACCTGTAAAAGTTGCACCAAAATCGTACTTAGGGTTTCTCCAAAACTTCTCTCCTTTATGTGTGAAAATTAGAAAACTATATATAGAAAAATGGGCCTGACAGCGTCAAGACAAACATTGTGACGCCGTCACCTCGCCGCCAAAACTATTCTCGGACTGCCTTGATCTACATTTGATGCCGTCAAGACTTAATCATTTCCAGGCTGTCATGACTTTTTACTCTTGACGCCCTACCTTCGTGATGCCGTCAAATCTGTACTGGGTCGTCATGGACTTCTGCTCTTGATGCTGTCAGAGAATTACTCTTGACGCCGTCACCTACTGTTCCCAGCATGGAAAATTAAGACTTTGGCGTTTTCTTCACTTTTATGCTCCAAAAACGTCCGAATTGCTTCCTTTTCCAGATTTCTCTCCCAAAGTACCTAAAATTACAAAATGAACGATTTAGGGCAATATTTGATCAAATAAATTCGAATTCGGGCTTAAATGACCCCCTAAAAACGGTTCATTTTTCGCCTCATCAGTTGTTCCTACTTAGACCACTTGGTTGTTTTCGTGGCTTAAAGTTTTTAAACGTTCTAAAAGCCAAAGAAACCGTATTCACCCCCCTCTACGGTTTTACAATTGGTATCAGAGCGGAATACTCAAGTTTTTTAGCGTTAAAGCCTTCCCGAGAAGTCGTTTTAAGTCAAAAACTTCTTTCCCAGGAATCTAAAATCCTAACTAAGATTTTTGGTAAAGTAGAGTATAGATCCATGACTCAAGAGAACTATGTTGAGGAGTGTTCTATGCAAAGACCACCTTTGCTTGAAACCGATGGGTTTTGTTTTTGGAAAACCCGGTTTGAGACCTATGTTAGGTCCAAAGATATTGATTTGTGGGAAATCATCCAAAATGGCAACTTTGAGTTCATGGTGGAAGACTCAGAAACAAATTTATTGGTGAAAAAGCCACATTTGGATCTTAATGATGATGAGAGGAGAAAGCTTGGTAAGAATGATGAAGCCAAGATGTTGATCTATAATGCTCTACCTCAAAGGGAGTTCGAGAGGGTTCATGTTTGCAAGACCACCAAGGAAATTTGGCACTCTCTCATCATCACTCATCAAGGCAACTCTCAAGTGAAAGATTGCAAGATCGACTTACTCATACAAAAATATGAGAAGTTTACGGTCTCGGATGAAGAAACCATTGATAATGGTTAGACAAGGTTCAATGCTATTATCACTAGCCTCACAGCTCTAGATCCTAGCTTCTATAACAAGAACCATGTGAGGAAGTTTCTTCGAGCACTTCCAATAAAGTGGAGGCCAAAGGTGACGGCCATAGAAGAAGCCAAGAATTTGGCGGAACTACCTCTTGACGAGCTCATTGGAAACCTCAAGGTGTATGAGATGATTCTTGAGAACGACAAGATGAGTACCATAGACAAAAAGGGGAAGGTTAAGTCTTTGGCTCTTAAGGCTAAAGTCACTAGTACTCAAGCTAGTGATGATAGTGATAGTCAAGATGATAGCAATGAAGAAGATGATATGAATGACGAACAATACAATCTCATGGCTAAGAACTTTCGGAGGTTCTTTAGGAAAGGTGGTAACTTTGGTAGAAGAAATAGGTTTGGAAACCGTGTTAATGGTGGAAGGAACAACTTTGGGGGAAACCGAAGTAGTGACAACAAGATTGGTGAAAGCTCAAGACGCACCCAAGGATGCTACAATTGTGGAGAGAAGGGTCACTTCATCAATGAATGCCCTAAGCCTAGGGTGACCAAGGCATTCGTTGGAGGTGCGTGGAGTGATAGTGAAGATGAAGACCAACTAACAAATGACACTACGTGTCTTATGGCTCAAGAAAAATTTGAAGTATCTCTAAACTCTTTTTCTTCTAATAACTTAGATATTATAAATTTACAAAAAAAGAATGAGGAACTAGTTAAGTTTAATGATGATTTTAGAAAAACTATTGAAAAAGTCATTGAAGAAAAACGTCTTCTTGAACAAGAACGCATTAAGTCTAATGAAAGATTTTATGAACTTGAAAAAGAAATAAAGACACTAAGGAATTGAAAAGAGGTGGTTGAACCATGTAAAAGATGTGAGAAACTCACACTTGAGGTTGACTCTTTGAATGGCAAAGTTTCTAAACTTCAAAAGGAGTCGTTAAGCTTTTCAAAATATAAAAAGAGCTCAAATGATTTGGATGACATTTTAAGTCATCAAAAAGTGTCCCAAGATAAGGGAGGTCTTGGATTTTCAAAATTTGGAAAAACCACTCCCATAAGCCTAACAAAACCAATAACAAAGGCTAAAGAAAACGAGGCCCCAAAAATCCCCGAGGCTGACGCGTCAACGTGCCATCAGCACGCCAGGCCTCTGAGGAAAATTGAATCTTCATCAAACAATGTCATTAAACCAATTACTCCTCAAGCTCCTCTTATAAGAACTCGAGGTAATCAAGCTCCCATTGCAAGAAGAGAAAACTCAAAACAATTATCTAACTCAATTTCTAGTAACGGACTTGGATACTCACAACCTCGAGTAAATCATAGACCATTTTTGCCTACACCCAATAAGAGATCTTCTACCTCATACAACCAAAGACCATCTTTTCAAAATAACCAAAGAAGAAATTTCACTAACTATGGTCAAAAGTCTTCTCAATACCAATATAACAATTACCAAAAGAGAGACAACTCCTATTCAAACCAAAACTTCTTTAGAACTCAAGCATATCATAACTATAGACCAAGTTATCAAATTCAAAATGACTATCAAAACAATCCTTGGTCAGCTTTCTCTAAATTTGGTATTGAGAAATTATGTGTCTTGCTTCAAGACCCAAGAATTTTTAACTTGGGCACTTTAAATGCTAACCAAAATGGACCCAAGAAACAATGGGTACCAAAGGCATGAGTTGTACTTTTGTTGTAGGTTTGTCTCAAAAGTGATCTACAACCGGATGAGTGGGTAGTGGATAGTGGTTGCACTAAACACATGACCTGGAATAGAAGTTTTTTCACATCATACACGGCGTATAATGGCAATCATGTCATTTTTGGGAGCGAACATAACGGCAAAATTGTCGGCAAAGGTAATGTCCTTCATGACTCCATTGAAATTACCAACGTTGAGCATGTTAGAGGTTTAAACTTTAATTTGATTAGTGTGAGTCAATTAAGTGATGATGATTGTGAAGTTAAATTTACTAAGGTAGATTGTACTATTAGTAAAAATGGTGTTGTGTTAGCAAAAGGTCATAGGAGAAATAACTTATATACATGCAAGTTGGGTGATAACTCTAAGCAACACATATGTCTTACATCCATGGTGGACAACTCAATGCTTTGGCATAGGAGGTTAGGTCACGCCAATATGAGGTTAGTTCAAAACGTAGCTTCTAACGAGCTAGTATGGAATTTACCAAAGTTGAGCTTTGAAAGGCGTTATTGTGATATATGTCTAGGGAGTCAAGGACAAACTAATAATAGGAATAAAAAGGAAGTGACAACTAATAGGGTTTTAGAGTTGATTCATTTGGATTTGTATGGTCCATCTCCGATCCAAAGTTATGGAGGAAACTTCTACACTTTAATGATTATAGATGATTATTCAAATTACACTTGGATATTATTCTTAGAAAACAAGGATGGAGTCTTGAATAAATTCAACATTTTAAGAAAGAAACTTGAAAGCCTACTTGATTGTTCAATTGTCTCAATTAAAACAAATCATAGTAGTGAATTTGATAAAATGCAATATGAGACCTTTTGTGAACAACATGGAATATCTTATAACTTATCGGGCCCGTTCACTGCTCAATCGCTTGAGATTGTTGAAAGAACACATCGTAAGTTAAGAAAGATGAGTCGTGCAATGCTTGATGAGTAATCCATCCCAAAAAAGTTTTGGTGTCATGCCTTAGATACCGCATGTTATACCTTTAATAGAGTTCATATAAGAAAGGTCATTAATAAGACTCCATATGAAATACTTAGAAATAGGAAGCCTTCCTTAGAGTATTTTAGAGTATTTGGTTGCAAAGTATTTATACTTAACACCAAAGAATATCTTACCAAATTCGACCCAAAGTCGTATGAAGGAGTGTTCCTAGGATACTCTTAAACTAGTAAAGCATACATAGTGCTTAACAAGGAAACAATGAGGATTGAGGAATCTCTCAATGTGACCTTTGATGAGAGCATGCCCGAGCCTAAATCATCTCCTTCGGTAGAAGATGATGTGATCAATGAACCTATAGTTCAAGATCAAGAAAGGTCACCGACATTACAAGTTAATGTTTCGGATGAAGGCAATCCTAAGGAAGTGAGAGAAGCGAGGGGTCACCCTATACAAAAAGTCATTGGTGACTTGAATAAAAGGACTCTTAGGTCACAAAACAAACAAGATTAGGTTTTTGGCATGATATTTTTCAAGAGTCCAAATTGCTTTTGGGATAGGTTTGGATGTTCATGGATAACATGCATCTTAGGAGAACAATCTTTAAGCCAAGATAAAATGTTTATGTGTTGTTTGCAAGCCTTTTAGGTGCTATTAGAACTTAGGTGTTTACATGATTAAGGCTTATATGGAGGCATGGATGGAAGCCCAAATAAATGTCTTCCAAGAAGAAATATATGTATCAACTCATTATTCAAACAATGATTGATAATATCCAAGATTCTACTTGTCTATACTATGTGCATTGAACAAGAAGATTTGACACAAAATTATCTTGTTTAATCTCGATAATTTTGATTTTGTCAAAATTCCAAGACTAGATATGATATTAATCACAACTTTCACTTGTGTTAAAAATGTTATATCTAATTCTACTTGTTCACCTTATGAGAAAAATACATGTTGCATGCCTAAATTTAACTGAATAATGTTTCATTACTTAAAATTTGATGCATGGCTTAACAAATTCTAGTGCATGTATGAGATATTATGGTAACTAGCATAAGCATCTAGTCCTTCCAATCTCAACTTAATCCTAACTAGAACATTTACTTCTCTTTAAATACCTTTTCCCAGCACCATGTGATCTAGGCACATTAGTACATGACTTTGATGGATTGAACATCTTATCAAGCATCTAAGTACCTTGATCATTGATAACATGACCAAATTTTAAGTACTAAGAATCCTAACTACCAACTTAATTTATTTATAAAAGGAGTAATCTTACTAGTTATCTAGACATCAAACCTTGGAAAGATCAAATAACACTAGAACACACTCTAAATGGATATGGAAGATGAATATGTTGGTTCATCATACCACTTCAATGATGGAAGGCGTATGATGACAAGAGAACAGGAAAATAATGTAGATTGGGAAAATATCAATGGTTCGGAAATCCCAATCGTCAAAGACTTCGTCAAACTCTGTCTTATTAAAGACGACATTTGGCGCAAGATTGAAGAGGATCTTCCAAAACCTCTTGAAAACAACCATACCCGTAGGTGTGGATGTTGCTCCACCCAAGATGTGACCGAGCGGAATGTTCTCTCCATTCGTGAGGAAATGAGAGAATTTCATAAATCCATCAACAACGACATGTTGGTGATGACCGCCATCCTTAAGGACATCTCTAGGGTGACTCTTCAAGAGAAGGTTGAAGAGTGAAGAGGAGATAACTTGTTGTCTTATTATGCCCACTTAGGATCTTTCATAAGCTTGTTTGAATAATGTATGTTAGGTTCATATATTAGCTTTCTTGTATGACCTACATGGTGCTTCCTTCAATAAAGATGCTTATGTAGTTTAATGTGATTATAGGTGATGTCTTGTTATGTTGGTATTTATAGAACATAATGCATATATCCACAACAAATAATTAATATTCCATGCTCAACAAATGGTTATTCGAGTCATATGGGACAAATGTATATACATATTATTGTGGACTAACCTTTGATGCAAGTATCCAAATGGTAACCTAACCCATTTTTGGAACTTTCACATGTGAGGTTTTCTTGTTTGTGGCATTTTGTGCTTTCTATGTGTAGCTAGGCCACCGCAACGGTGAGGCTCTTGACCCATGAATCCCCGCCTTGAAACAAGGGAGAGCAATGATCTAGGGGGAGCTATGTTCAAGGGGGAGCACGTTCGGGTGCTTTTGGAACAAGCTACTTTCCCATTCAATGGAAGTCCCACCTTTTTGATTCGACAAAAGGGGGAGAAAGAAAGCAAGAGCATGAAGACCACTCAAGAAATGTTAAAGGCTTCACCAAATTACAATGGCAAAGGTCAAGACGCAAGCTACACCAAAGGCACGCTTTGTTTTCGCTAAGTTTTGTAATTTTATTTGCTTTCGGTTTTTATTTGTCATCATCAAAAACCGGGAGATTGTTGAGGCAACATGATCAAGATCTCTTTATGTTCTAATGATGACAAATAAACCATCGAAACTCATAAAATAACAAACGTTAGCCAACTTCCCCGGAGTCCATATCTTCTCCTGGCGCGCTGCCAGCGCGTCAACGTGCGGGTGTCGCGCTAGGCCACTGTATGGGTTCAGGCAAAATTTGAAAGTCGGCTTTCCTCTTACCCGACAAATGTGGATCTTTCAATACAGGTATGAATATGTTATGTGCTTAATTGAGAACACTCGAAACGAGTTTTGGGATTAGAGAGATCTAATTTTTAAAGCACCAATTTACGGGAAAACGCCAACTCATGTTTTCTAACTATCGCCTCTAGCCAAAGCTTTTCTAAACTTAGGGAGCTTATATACTTCACGTAACATCATGTGAAAGCATCCATATGCTCATATCCCGTGCTTAAGTCTTCTCTAATTACGTAACAGGTTTACTCCCTTATTGGTCAAACTAAGTCAAACGTCACTTTGCGTAAATGCATCCTTTCCCACTTGGCTTATGCTTTACATCAAGGCAAAGCACTTAACTTTTTTGAACCATAGTATTAGTTAAGAACGTCGAGTCGTGGCAAGTCACAAGATATGAAACTATGGATTCTCGACGTTGTGTTACTTGAACATATAAGTAACCTATGATTTTCTCAACTCATAATCTTAATTGTCTAAACTTTCCTTCTTAATGACAATTATATTATTTCTTAATCTCCTTCTTAATCTCATTTTACAAAAGACAACAAAACCAAATCTCCCACAATCCTTCCCAAAATCATTCCCAACATTCTCTTACAGTATTCTCTTGCACTCTCTTACAAAAGTGTGCCTTTGTCCCTTCACATACTCCCAAACAATATTCCCTCAATCTACCAACTTCCCATACAATCTTTATACACACACTTATACACCTTGTGTACACACACATACACACCTTTTACATTTGAACACACACTTCTCTACACACAATAGATTTCAAATTTACACACACTACTCACATCCAACTCTTCTCTACACACACTTGCCAACTCACCAAGATTCACCATATCCTATCATATCCAAATCCCTTACACAATCCTTATTCCTGACACACATCAGCTCACATACAACTCACCTCCCCTCTATTTCATCACATGGGAATAAATTTGAAATCCAAACATAGGCTACCTTTAATCCTAGCCATCCAATTCAAACCAACTCATCTCAACCATCCATTCCCTTACAACATCACATCTCTTACACAACTATAATCCAAGGCATCCATTTCAAATAAACACATCTCAACCCTCCATATCTCCCACATGCTAAATAGTTTGAAATTCAAAAGAGGCTCCCTTTGATCTCCACAATCCATTTCAAACAAAACCATCTCAACCCTCGATCTCATTCTTTCCCCCCAAGCAAAGTAATATACCTTTGGAATATTCTATCTCTAACCTAACCATGGTTACTTTCTAACCCAACCTCACACACTCTTCCCTATGGAGGAATATCCCATGGCATATTCTCTTCTCTATTATGCCATGTGAGGAATACCATTTCTACACCTACCAAATTACCCTTTCTACTTTTCTACCCTTGGTATTTGGTTTTCTTATAAACACTTCACAAAATGATTTTCTAATTGGCTATTTGAGTTGGTAAACCTTAGATTGATTAATGTTAAGGTTTAGTGTGAAGTACAATTAGGGGTGTAGCAAGGTTAGGTACTTATAAGATGCAACACCAACACTTGGGATCTTTTACGGACGCCTGGCGCGCTGCCCACGCGTCGAAGCGTGGGTGACGCGCCAGCCTTGGTAAATTTTTCCTAAGTTTGGGTCTTGGCCTATAAATACCCCTATGCCTCTTGTATTCCTTACCCCTTGCCATTACTCTTTCTCTCTACATTCTTTCTCTCTAAACACTCTCTAGTCTCTTTATCTCTCTTTTGTTCTTAGGTAAACACGCTAACATTCTTTGAAAGAACACATATCCTTGCAAGGGAAGAATCACAAGAACCTAATCCACTCTTGTGATTGTGTCGAGGGTCTTCTTCCTTATACCCTTTCTATTACAATCGAGTCTCTAGGTTACGTTAGGGCTTGGTTGAACAAACATTTATTCGTTCATTCAATTGTTTGTAAGGGAAGTCTTGTGTCTTGGTGACCAAGCCTAGATCATTGGGGATCTAGTTGAGTTTGATACTTCCGGTGGGAAGTCTTGGTAGTGGTCTTGGTGACCCTTAGGTGAAGTCGAATCACGAGATTCTTTAGGGTGGTTTTTGAGGGCGGAATACCGTGGGAGTAACTCCTTCTTTGTGAGCATCGATATTGGCGAATATCGGCGGAGTGAATTGTAACGGTTTGTAGTCCACCGAAAGGATTATACTAGTGAATAGTATCATGTCGTGGATTCGGAACTGGACATACGGATGGTATAAACCCCTCATCCCGAACCAGTATATATCGCGGTGTTCTTTACTTGCTTTATAGTCTTGTGATTATGTTTGTGGTTGTTCCTACTTAGACCACTTGGTTGTCTTCGTGGCTTAAAGTTTTTAAACGCTCTAAAAGCCAAAGAAACCGTATTCACCCCCCTCTACGGTTTTACAAAACCCTAAGGAGACGAATTTAGCCGAAGAAGCATCACAAGACACGCCCCAAACGAAGATCTTAGAGCCGTAAGAAGATCATGCATGTGTATAATTCATTAAGTAGTTTTGTTTATTGTATTAGTAAGCTTTAATCCATCAGGATTGATGGGCTTGTGGCCACCATACTGCTCCCCTTAAAATTGCTTTCCCGTCGATTAAAGTTTATATGATGATGTTTTTGGTGACCTTTATTTGCGCATTGATAACCTCTGTGTTTAGTTGAGTCTTCTGGGCTACCATACCTGTTCCTCGCCTGCTTATCTAGTGTCTAGAAGGTAGGATAAACATAAGTAATCATTAAGAGTTTAATCGCCGATAATTAGGATCCAACGAGACAGATTAGATTACGATACTCATCATATGAAACTAGCAATAAGGACAAGTCTTCTTACGTGTTTCTATTATCGATCTGTGTACGTGATTACTATTCACTGATTCGTTCTCATTAGTTTTACTTTTATGTTTAATATAAATATGTGCTAGTCTCTCAGGCTAAACCCCCGTTTTATTAGATTAGATTGTAAAACTAACTTAGATATTAAAATACTGATTAAATCAACTAGATATTACGTTCCATTCTTAGTGTTCGACACTCTACTTACCACTATATACATATTGATCGGGTACACTGCTCGTTAAGTGTGTGTGTTAGTAATAAGTTGGCTAAATATAAATTTAAAACTTGGAAAGTCTTAAACACCCTATGCTACACTGACATCACACACGCATCAAGTTTTTGGCGCCGTTGCCGGAGAATGAATTGTTAATATCTGTTTATTTGATTAGTATTTTAATTAGATTCTAATCACTAACTTTGTTGTATATTAGTTTAGATTGCATTCATTGTATATTTTGCATATTTATATTCTTGTTTTTTTGTTTGTTTTTTTTTATGTTATTTTCTGTAATTTATTTTATATTCTTTTTATTTTTCTGTATTACTGCTATCTGCTGTATTTTGTTGATCTAAACGATGCGGCGCATCTGATTTATCAGATACGGCGCATTGCGTTTTTGAATTTTATATACAGCGTAAACTTAAAAATTCGAAGTATGGCGCATCTATCCCCTAGATACGACGTATTCTGTTTTTAATCAGAAAATTTTCAAAACCCTAACGAGATACGACGCATCTGTTTCGACAGTTGCGGCACATCTATTTATTTATTAAAAACAATTTTTCGAATTTATTAAACTGAGATACGACGCATATGTTTTCACAGATACGACGTATCGTTTTTCTGAATAAAAGTATGATTTAATCTTTAACGTAATAAGATACGACGCATCCTACTTCTGGGATACGGCGCATCGACAGCAGATATCATCTTCTTTTATTTTTCGTATTCCATTTTCGTTACTTGTTTTCTGATATTATACTTCATAAAACCTATCCTACTGATGCTTTTGTGCTGAATCTCAGGAAGTGCATGACCCGAAGCTCTGTTAAAGAACTCACCAAACCTTTCGACGAACCCGAGAAAGCTTTTCATTCACATAAAAGGCTTTTCAACAAAAGAGACTTTGATTATTCGAGCCCAACTGAGCTCGATTACTTTTCTGAAAAAGAGGAGGCTAGTGAAGGAGAAGTTACTGAAACAATGACGGAAAACACTACCATGGAGGAATACATGAACAAGACCCGAGCGGACTATAGTTCGGGAGTTGCTAAACCAAAGTTTGATGATGATACTAAGTTTGAATTGAAGACTCAATTTCTCAAAGAGCTTAGAGAAAATGCTTTCAGTGGATCAAAGAATGAAGATGCCAATGACCATGTGGAAAAGATCCTTGAAACTACAGATTTATTTACTAATGAGATACTAAAAATTGACCAAGTTATGCTTCGTGTTTTCCCTATTTCTCTTACAGGAGCTGCTAGTAGGTGGCTTAAGAATGAACCTGCTGGTTCTATTGACAAATGGGAAGACTTGAAGAGCAAATTCCTCAAGAGATATTGTCCACCTGCAAAGACCGCTAAAAAGATGGAGGCTATCAATAACTTCAAGCAAGAGCCCGATGAAACTCTTTATCGTGCTTGGGAGCGATTCAAGGAACTATTATTGAAATGTCCTCAAAATTATCTAACCCCTATGCAGGAAATAATATTGTTTTATCAAGCTTTGGATGTGCCTACTCGACAGCAGTTGGATTCTAAAGGAGTTGTACCTCAGATGAGTGCAGCTAATGCTAGGAAAGCTATTCAAGATGCTGTTGATCATTCTCAGAAGTGGCACGATGGAACCTCTACTAGGTCTAGAATCAGCAATAATTCTGATGATTTTGCTGCAATTCAAGGTCAATTGAACAAGCTTAGTAGAGATATTTAGAAGAGAGATGAAAGAGCTTATGCTGCCCAAGTTGGATGTGAAAAGTGCCAAGGTCCCCATTACACTAAAGATTGTCCATCAAGGAATGATGAAACATTTGAGGAGGCCTACTATACACAATTTGGACAACCATTCCAACCTTCAGGACGATTTAGGGAAACTGCTCCAGGTTATTATCAAAGAAACAATGGAAATCCCTCATATCAAGAAAGGAGGCAGACTTTGGATGACACCTTAAAGCAAAAGATGGTCGATGCTACCAAAAGACATGAAGAGAATACTGCTATGATCAAAGAAATCCGAGCTTCTACTGATGCTACTATAAGGAACCAAGGAGCTTCGATCAAAGCACTTGAATAACAAATCGGTCAGATGAGTAAAGTACTTCAAGAAAGGGGATACAGAAGTTTACCTAGCTCAACTGAAACTAATCCAAGGGATCATGTCAAGGCTATCACTACTACCGAAGAAGTCATGCCTAACACACCTTTCCCTAAAAAATTGAAGAATGGTGATGTTTTAAAACCCCAATATTTCTTTAGCTCTTTAATCAGTGTCAGGAGATTGCTCAAGGAAAAATCAAGGATTGAAGAGGAGATCAAGGCTGCTATGAAAGAACAGAACTCTGCAACTGACTATAACGCCTTGCCTCATAAAGAAAAAGATCCAGGAAGTTTTACTTTACCTTGTTCGATTAATAGTATATCTTTCAATAATGCCTTAGCTGACTTAGGAGCCAGTGTTAGTGTCATGCCAATTAAGACCTTTACCTCTTTAGGTTTAGGAAAATTAGCTCCAACTAAGTTGCTTATTGAATTAGCAAATAAAACGGTAAAATGACCTGAGGGGATTGCTGAAAACGTACTAGTTAGGATCGAGAAGTTTGTATTCCCCGTAGACTTTGTAATACTAGACATGCTTGAGGATATTAAGATTCCCTTAATCCTTGGAAGACCTTTCCTGTCTACTGCTCATGCTAAAATTGATGTGTTTAAAGGAAAATTATCAATACGAGTAGGGGATGACAAATTAGTTTATATGTGTGAAAATCCTGTTAAGAGCATAATTAGGAATGTTTACATGATAGGATTAAATGAATGCATGGACCCTAACCTAGAAGCGAGGCTAATTGGAAGAACTTTAATTCATAATGACTCTATTAATACAATTGATAAGTCTGACGATGAATGTGAAGTTGTTAACAAACGTAGAAGGGTTAAGGAACATAATGAAATATATGTTAAGTTACCACCTCATCTAGAATATTTATGCCTTCGCAAGAATAAGAATTTCCCGTCTATTTTCCTGTCATCAATGCCCGAAAGGGATAGAAGTTTACTTGTGCAGATTTGAGAAGGAATGGCGTGGAAATCGAGGAGGGACAAGATACACTTGATATTACTGGATTGAGGAAGGGGGAGCGCGACGCCGCAGATGGCGCTAGTGATACAAAATGAAAGCTGAACGTGAGTCTAACTTGAAGACTCTAGAATAAAGAGAAGTGCTTACTAGGAGACAACCCCGGATTTATCTTTACTGTTTTTGCTGTCGAGTCTGTCAGACCTGTAGCAGATGGAGCGCATCTCCATCATTAGATGCGGCATATCTACTGCACAGGTCATATCTGTTTTTATTTTTCTGCATTTTATTTTCTGAACTATGAACTTTCTGTCAGTTTATTTAATACGGCGCATCCCTGGTTAAGGATGCGATGCATCTAATATTTCTGACCCGTACCAATTCCAGGCTCGATACGGCGCATCTTCTTCAATAAGATGCGGCGCATCGACTGACCTGATGATTTACAGTTTAATTTTTATTATTTTTATTTTTATTTTCTAACCACTAATGAATTTTGTACAAGTATCGATCTTCTTAAACTCAGGTGTATACTTGGTGGTATTTATATTTATTGCTCGCAAATGCATAATGGAGGATCAAACCGAGCAAAAATCAGGGGAGTTTTTTGTTCTAATTCTTTTTAATTTCCTGTTTTTAATTAATAAACAACGGGGACGTTGTTTAACTTAAGTGAGGGGATGGAGAATTAGAAATTTTACTTAACTCTTACTTGTCCTTATTTTTCAAGAATATGCTTTAATTTGCGCTTAATAAATCAAAATTTAAAAAAAAAAAATAGCATGTTTTTGTTTAATCTAGGTTGCATAGCTGCACACAAGACTTTATTTTCTAAAATTGTGATTTCAAAATTCACAAATCTATGAGTGTGCCGGTGACTTGCAAACTTTAGAACTTGACTTGTATACTATTCGAGACCACCATAATAAGTATTATTTTTATAATTGGAGTGACTTGTCTAAATTAGTAAAATTCTAGGATTACACCAAAAAGCCTTTATATGTTATGTGATATTAACTAACTACACTGGTTAGTTAACCCCCATATAAACCCTTTGTTACTCTCATTTTTATAGTAAGATACCCCTAGAAAAACACGTAGACCCATTCCTTTAGGATTTATACACCTTGTTATTATGTTTCGTTACACCTTACACCTTAGCCTGCCCTGTAGATTTAAGTCCGTGGTTAGTTGCTTAGGCAAAGTGTGTTTCCTTGCGTTACTTGTATTCGTGTGCGTAAATTCATTATCTTTGGTTAGGTCGGGAAATTGCACAATGCAATTGGAATGAAAGTACATATTGTAAATTTTTAGCCAATCTTTCGTGTGTTCACTACTTTCACTATTACATTATGTCTGAAAGTGTGAAAAGTAAAAAAAAAAATATCCAGAATTATTGTGATGGTAATGTGGTGAAATTTTACACCATTAGTTATGAAAAAACAATCGAAAAAATGAGAAAAGAAAAAGAAAGAAGAAGTTGGTAGTTTGTTTAAATCAACGATGTAAAGTTTTGTATTTAAGTGGTTGATATCGCCACTATTGTTGTATTATATTTATGGACTAGCTTCCTGACCCGCCCGATGGGCGGGTACGCTTCATAAAATTGTTTTTCGAATCTTATTTACACGTAAAATAAATAATGAATAATTAAAATAGGTTGAAGGAAAAAAATTGAAAATCATAAAATATATTGCTCATGTATTATAAATAAAAATAACAATCATAAGTATAATAATAAATTAATTACATAAGGGTTATTCATATGCGAAATATGATTTCTTTGTAGACAATATTTGTTGCGGAGTTTCTTTACTTGCACGGTCTTGAACAACAGCTGCCTATTCAAGAGAACTTTTTGCTTCTTCAAAAACATCATACTTACGTTTACACTCGTCAGCTTCTTCTTTAGCAAATAAAGTTTGTTCACATGTGGTAGTTAATCTTGCTTCAGCTGATGTGAGAACTTTAACTCAAAAAGCTACAATGAAAGTTTTTAGTTCATTTGAAAGTTATTAGTTGAAAAAAAGAATTATATGATGAGTGTTAAGATAATTTATTATCCTTCACATTGGTTTTCCATTACAACACTAAAATGGTAGAGTAGAGAACTCCTAATGACGTACCATCTGACTTTGCACCAAGGTGAAATAATGAACATGAACCAAGTGATCATTCAGTATAATTGTCTTCTCTTCTGTCTGCATCTGAGATAAGAAAAAACTATAATATCAAGCACATCAGTAGTGCTCTAAAGTTTTAACAACACTCATCCCAAAGAATGAAGTTATCTTTGTCCCATACTCTAGTTATCGCCATTATTAACAACTAAAAAAGAATATCCCGAAACATATAAGTGAATAAATATCACATATTTATACTTATTAATTATTAATAATAGTCAAGGAATACCATTTATAGCTTTTTCTTTGATGCATTATGCCACGTTGTTAGTCACAGGGATCTTGACCATGCCAAGGTGGCTCACTCGAGGAGCTTCATTCACAGGCAGTTAACCTCTATGTGTAGCTCCTCTAGGATAGCCACAACATGGCAATGATAAGACATTTGGCAAGTGAATGCTCCAGAATATCAATACAACCAAAGTCTTTCTTTACTGATTTTGCAACTTCCTGAACACATCAAATTCAATTATTAGTATAGTCGTGCACCCATGCCCAACCTGACACACAGAAAGATCATAATGGTGTGAGTATGCACCTGAACTATCTAATTACTTGCTCCCGCATAACGTTTATTTACTTTAATCTGCATGAAGTTAGATCAATAAAGGTAAATGATAGGGCTTTTTAAATGCACATGCCTGTGAAGAATCATAATTTTCAATTATGTATTCACTCAATATTTTTAAAAGTGAAAACTTTGAAATAAGACTCCTCAAACACCCTTTATAAACACCTAATTTCTGTAACATAATATCGATGTCAATAAGCAAATAAGTTGTTTAGTAGGCTACCTCAAATTGCCTAGTTGGGATGGCTTATTTCAATAATAAATCATCATTAAACTGATAAACTGTTTTATAAAAGCAATATATGAAAAATATCCCACATTTTATATAAGCAATTCCATGTAGTTTCTAATGCACGTAGTAGAGAACCATATTAAAGGCATTATATACGGGAGTTGGAACCTCAACAGCCATGTACGGAGGAGCGCCAAGTGCAGATTTAGGTCTAGATGGCAGCGCGGAAGAGATGACTGCAATATAACAACAACGAAAACAGAAACTCCTCATGGGTTAAGTACACCTTCCTTGTGTTTAGTGATATAATTGGATAAACAGTGCCAAGATGTCCAAATAGTTATTCAATGTGTTTCAAGTTTTAATAATGAGATAATAAGAAATTTGAAAACTTAACCAATTTTGATACTAACTACAAATTAGTGCCGTGGACCCTTAAACCAAATCAAAACATTTGTTCCTGAATTATATCCATAGCTTTGGCTTACTGAAACTCGTTTGTTTTAAAAAAAAATGGGTCAACAGTAACATGTACTTTCAAATCATAAAACCTCTATAGTTATTATATATATATAAGTAGATTATTATTGAGATATCATACTTTTTTAGTCATATTTGACATAGCAATTGTTTAGGAAAATTCAGGATAAAATAACATCTGGATGAACCCACCTTGTACAAAACATTACCCATTTCGACCTGTTATCCAACTTGACTGACCCAACCCACATAATTAAGTATCCATTATGACCCGTTACCCAACTTGCCCAATCAGACCATTTTCTTATACTACCTCCGTCCCAAAATAATTGTCCTCGTTTAACTTTTTAAAGTCATAATTTCTCAACTTTGATCTTAAATATTTTTGTATGTGTTATATAATACTTGATGAAAATTATACCAATGAAAAAGTATTTAAAAACAAATCAATTCATATATTTTGCATCAATTAATATATAACATAAACAAAACTATTAAAGATCAAAGTTGAGAAATTAAGACTTTAAAAAGTCAAATGAGGACAACTATTTTGGGACGGAGGGAGTAATATGTTGTTCAAGTATAGAATCTACTTATAGAAGAGCAAGGACAAACCATCTCACATATCTAGTAAATTATTTCTTCGGGTTCCTGTCCAACTCGTTGTATGTCCTATAAAACCCTTTTCACAAGATCAAAGTGAACACCACCTATAACAAATATTCAAAGATCTAGTAACGGACAAAACTTCTCACTTAAGGCTTAGATACCCTCAAGTATCACAATATGAGAGCTCATGACCTCAACCTCTTATGAAAAATGAGCCTTAAGTTTCATTGTATCTCATAATTTCATATATTAATAAATATAACGTATAATATTCACTTAGCTTAGACTTAAATACGAATTGCTTAATTCTTTGTTATTGGGTTGTAACCTTGTGTTCAACCAATATAAAAAATTGGTAGTACCCTCGATGAAAATTTAGCTAACTATAAACACACTGCACAAGTTTAAGGCTATACTCTATTCAATAAAGCAGCTGACATTTGAGTGTCTGGCGGAATTTAGGTTGTACTGTTATAACCCCGGTTTTTACCTCACAGTAATAATACTTGTTATTTATATAACCAACTAATTAATAAGCTTGAAAATATAACACATGGTATTTAACCAACTAAAGTACCTGTGTATAAAAAGATAAAGAAATCGCACCCTTCTTCAATAAGAAAGCTTTTTACAGCTATTGGAAGTGCAATTTCTCCTCGGCTGTGATTACCTTTCCCAACATAAGTAAGAAAATAGTAAATAATAAAACCCAACTTATAAAATTAATTTATTTGGTGGTATACAACACTTCATAAACCTTAAAATCATATTCCTCAATATATGGGGTAAAATTAGTTGCAAAGAAATGCAGCTAGTTCACTCCCGTGTCTTGCCAACAACAACCCTATATGATTCTTTAAATTCGCAGCAAGAAATCGAGTGTCATGTTTTGGCTTTCTTTCTATACAATACATTGATACAAATTTCATCCAATTATCACCCAAGTCTGCAACATAAGATTCATGAATCATAAAGCATGATTTTGACCAGACTCTTCAAGAATCCTTGTAGTTTCGGTTGCTACAGCCTATTTGTCGGAGACAATATTTAGGCCTAAATCCTGCTTTTTAAGCAATTTAGAAACCAATTCCAAACATCACACTAATGAGTAGATGTTAGGTAATCCTATTTGTAAAACAAATTGTGAAAGTATGAAAAAGAGTAGCGTAAAAAGATTTTAGAACATAGTGCACTAACCTAACTTGTCACCATGTTCCATTGGTTCTTCAAATTCTTCAACACAACATAACACAAATATCTAAATCAAATAAAATACAATACAGAAAACTGGAATGAGAGTATGAGAAGAGATATTTTTAGTACCTTTGTTGTCTTTGTCATAAAATTCGCAGGGGTCATCATCAGAAACTTTGTAAATCATGTCAACGGCTTTTCTGATAAGTTCCATCAGTTAACATATCCACCAGGTTTTCAGCATATTCAATTCTAATCTGTAAAACACAAATAGTAATTATCATATGCATTCAAATTTGGTTTCGTTAAAGAAATTGCAGTAAAGATGAGTTGTTACTTACTACTTGTGTCTCTTGTTGGTTTAATCCAAAACTTTCGCACGCACATTTTTATTGGCATTTACAACCCATTTCTACATATTAAGAGGGATAGCAAAATGATTATTAGGTCATAAAATTCAAGATAATAAGTAAAGGTAGCACACCATATCTTACTGTGTATAGATCTACACCGGATAGTTTTGCTCATTCCACCACAGTCGGAATATAGATCTAATAGGATCAACTCTGATTTGTGAGATATACATTTATAATTGAATCAAATAAAGATTAAAATATCTCTTTGTATTGCTCTTCCATTTTTGGTCAGCTTGTGTAAATCTACATGAACAAACATACCTTGAGCCTGTCCATTCAACTGAATGCTAGATCCATTGAATGGGTTTCTGGTAACAGATAGATAGATATCATGAACATTCTAAATAGAGTCATTACCAGAAGTAAGAATTTGTTGGTTCAAATGTTCTTGTACTTGATGCTTCACATGAGAAGATCCTATGGGCACATTTGGTATCATTGCTATGGTAGCATTAACGTATTGACTGATTAAAGGTTATAACATAACATGTTGTGTCTGACCATCCATAGCATGCGACTCTAAACCTGTAGAAAGAAGTTGGAGTCAGAACAATTAAAAAAATGCAACAAAAGCAAAAGTAGTCTCGGTACTATAGAAAAAGCTAATAATGCGTGTATATAAAAGACATGTTATATTCATATTCTTACCTGTACCCTAAGTTGCAGTCGTCTATTGAGGCATAATGCATTCATTTTCTTAGAACATATCTCACGACTATAGAGCTAAAAACTGGAATATCAAAACGACCTAAATATAATAGTAAGGATACCACCATTTTAAAAAACTTAACCCTCGTATATGATTATTACAAAAGGAGGTGTATATTACCATCATTTTTCTTATAACATATCTCACGACTATAGGCGTATATTTCACAATAAAGTTTAATAAATTGAATGAAAAGATTACATTTAACAGAAAATTAAACTCGATCATACCTTATAGTTGCAACGTCAATCATCAATCCGAACTGGATCAAGCATAAGTGTAATGATAATCCTACAATCATACAGAAAAATAAATGATTCAAAAACATGGTATTGATTCTGAGACGATGCCTCTTTTTTAGGAAAAAAGTATTTTGATTTGGGGAGGCCGGTTGCTAGTGTGTTTAATTTGGGATAGATGAGAGATATGTGTGTGATTTTAGGGTGGGTGAGTTACAACCGAGCATACGCTTTTTTCTTAACATGAGTCGTGGTTGATTTCAAAAGTGAAATCAATAAACAAAATATGTAAATGCTGGAAACAGAGTGTGTACCTCCAACTTGTTTGTTTGATTTGGTGTGACATTGTTTCTGTGACTGTGAGTGTAAGCACCAGTTGCTCTTCCAGGAATCTAATCAAGGATCTCCCATGTTCGATTAATGGAATTCACGCTGTCAAAATTTACCACCAAAGTCACGATTAGATATGAGACATGTAATGCTCTATTGGGTCTTCTCAAATGTGACACACTGGGTCTGCTCAAATGCAGTTACTTTATTTTTTTCATAACATCAAAACTAAGATTCTACATTGCACAAAAAGGGCATGTAATCATAAACAACGTAAAATAATACACAATATAATTCCTACCAAACATCCGATACTTGTGAATAAAATCCCAAGATCAGTTTTTTACAAAGTTAACTTAATAGACATTTTATCAAACACCTGATGTGCATAGAATCTGATTATGAATTTTGTATGACGCCCCCATTATGCAATGAGATATCTTTTAAATTAATGTACTTTGAAGATTAGGAATAATTAAAAAAAAAGAAGAAAAAAAAATACCTTGAAGATTCGATGATAGTTGCTAGTGATGAAATCGGCGACCTGAAATACTAATCATTCAAATCCGAAATTGTTTCCTTGAAAGTAATAGTAACATATATGATCATGATTATGATGATGATAGATACTGAAATAACATAACTTGAATTGAAGTAACAGATATGTAAATTCAAATTGAAATAGGAATTGAAATCACATACCTCACATGTATCAACCAATTGATTTCGACAACTGAATCGCGATAGGAATCAAATGTTTTGCATAATGTTGTTTAGGTTATGATTTTGGATATGTGAATCAATGGTGGAATGTCAAGAATTAGTTTCAAAAAAATGCGATATCATAGGAGAAAATTTAGGGTTTAGTTTATAGAAATGATATCACTTGATTGTAGGCTATATGATTTTGAACATTTGATCGGTTACATGATTTAAAATAAATATAGTGGATTGATATTCCTAAATATTTGTAGTTGTTGATAACTGTTTCAATTATAAGCAAGTGTACTTTGTTTTCAAAACACTAAACAAAAACTCTAAAGTAATCCAGTGGTAGGCACGCTTGTGTTTGGGAGCAGAGGTCATGGGTTCGAGTCCCATGAATGACCATTTTTTAAAATTCCGGATTTTAGTGCATGAATAGTGTGTGCCATGTAGGCAATCCAGTAGGAAATGACATGGCATTCTTTCGCTTAGGTGGCGCTTCCATGGTAGGCTATTATATAGCGGAGGATTGAAAGGGAGTTGGACGTTATGGGAACGCCAACTAAGGATTGTTTATTCTTTGTCTAAGATCTTATTGAGTATAATTTGTGTCTACCTAAAGCGTGAGTTACAAAAGAGTCAAAGCGTGAGTTATTCAATGATATGAGTCTTATTCATGGGATGGTAGGGAAGTATTCTAACCACACTTAGGACTTAATCTATTTGTTTCTTGTTATATATTTTTATTTACACCAATTATCCTAAATGTTATCCATACCCAACCGTATTGTTATATTCTTTGTTAGCTTTCGAGCATCCAAATATGATGATGGCCAAGTAAGAATACTAAATGTATGAATAAGGTAGGGACCATCCGAGTATTAGATTAATTAGCTAACGCGCCAGCGATGTGGTGTGTGAATTAGTGACCATCCAAGTTTAAGATTGATTAAATGATGTGCCAGTGATCTGGTGTGCAACTTGGTGACCATCCGTTATGAAAATAATGCACAAGCGATCCAAAGAACAAATTAGTGACCATCCATCATTTGAAAGATCAAGGACTCGTGCCAGCGATCCATGAAGCATACTAGTGACCATCCGTTAGTTAAAGCGTCGAGGACTCGCGCCAGCGATATACTAAGTTTATGCAGGAAATATTCAAGCAAAGCTAGGTTTAACCCATGAACCAAAAAACACTTTTTACCGCTTTAGACTTATTACTCCTTAGCTTGAGTGGGGAAGATGTGTATCCTTGTCAAGCATATGATATAATATTCATCACGTCCGGACAGTTAAACGATTACATTTGCTTTTATTAATAATATATTTTGTTTCTAATTGGTTAAGTGTTTGGCCATGCAATTATGATATAACGAATAAGTGCTTAAATGTAAAAATATCCAATCAAGGATACATTTTAATTATGTTTATTCTAAAGGTTTACTTGAGGACAAGTAAAGTTCAAGTGGGGGGATATTTGATGAGATCAACTAAGTACATTTTATTAGCATCATTTATCCTATTTAATTGACTTGTTTTATATTGTTTTGTATGAGAATTTGTGCTTTAATGTTTACTTTAGTGATTCTCAGGTAAAAACAAGCAATTAGTGAAAGTTAATGATATTGGACGAATTATGGAGCTAAATGATCAAGATTTGAAAAGTCTACTTAAATTCAAGAGATGTGTTGTATCACTCTCAACAGATACGCCGCAACATCATACTTAGATGAATTCGAAGACCATTGCCTGACTTTGAAGAATGCGTCGCATCTAATTACAACATGCGCCGCATATGAAACTTTGGTCAACGAAAGATTATCAACTTGTTCTACTCCAAATACGCCGCATCTCATTTACAACATGCGGCGTATCAGCTAAAGACTTCACCAGATAGTATCCAAGATGTTAAAGGACATGCACCGCATAGAGAAACAAGTTATGCCACATCTAAAGGCGGTGTACGTATATTCCAGAATATAATAATCTTGGACCTCACGCGAAGTTAAGTAGATGTGCCGCATATGTCATCAACATGCGCCGCATCGACCCCTCAGACAGAAACTGTTATGACCAAGAAACACGTTCCGGAGGTCAAGGTTGATCGAAATACATCATGTTTCTAGAGAGAGAAAGTAGAGAGAGAAAGGTGGAGAAAAGGGTTTATATTAAAAGAGAATAAATGAAACAATACACACACTTTCCCACACCCCTCATGGAGAGTCATGAGGGGTATTTATAGTCTCCTAACATTACTAGTTTGCCTATATTACAATAATAGTCCCTAAAGTACTATTTGTATGATATCTAGTCCATTTCTTTATGTGTGACGTTATCTTTTATAAAATAGCAAGGCTAACAATCTCCCTCCAAGATATCGTCACACATGAATGGATACAATGAGACCTATAAACACATAAACATGTAAATTACAATAATAGTAAACTATGTTAACGTTGTTGAAGCGCAGAGTCTCTGTAGTCTAGATACTGAGGCAGACTTGAAGTTCTCTCTTCCGACGATCTCGGCGTATGATCTTTGACACTGACGGCAAAGGTCTTTGTAGCTCTGAACTTCAACTGTAATGGTCTAGTTAGGTTATTACTCCCTCCTAACTAGTGAGCCTTTATTCTTTTTCTTCTGCTCCCTTCTGAACAGACAACTCTCTTTTCATCTTGCAGCGGATAAGGTAGATACTAATGAGTTTGCACCGTGGTTGTCGTTCTGGGAGCATCATAGCATAACTCACATAGTATTGCACAGAAGGTTGGTAATACGCTCCGATGTGCACATCATTAGTACTTCTTCGGTTCTAGTGTAAGCACAATTCCCTCGAACAACCAACGTACTAGAGATGAAACACTACTTCTTTTGGCATGTTCTTCTCCCTCCTGATGGTTGCGATGTATCGAAATCATCATACTATTGTGTGTACATGCCAAAATTACCCGTACTTTACACTTCTGATGCAGTATAGATAGACCATGAAAGCATAATTTGTGAGAATATGCTAATAGGTTATGACTCTCTTTATTCTACAATCTCTTCTCCTCTCTTCAACCTTTAAGCGACCTCTTCAAATTCCAACCAGCTAGTAAATGACCAATGACTATAGAAACAACCCAATATAACAAATCTGACAATAAAGTAAACATCCCGTAGATATGTTACTTAATCTTGTACTATGGTGTGACGAAGAACGGTGTAGAGAGTTCGTACACCATCGAATCTCTGAGTACTCTATACTCTTCAACCAACCAACCATCAAGTATAAGACGTACATCACCTCTTGATTATCCACAACTTCGTGTAATACTGAGCACTACAACGTAACTCCTTAAAGTGATAGTTATCTAGGTCTTCGTCCATCCACCCCTTGACCTATGAAAACTAGATAATCAAAGTCTTTGTCACTATCAATATAAGTGAATGCACAAACAAGTATCTTTGAAAGTCATGCATCCATCCACCCCTAGACTTTGAGATAAATAAGTACACATGCCCTTGAAATGAACTTTAAACCCAGAAAAGTGATAAAGAATTATCCCCATAATCACAAAAATCCAATACTAGCCGTTGTCATGTGAATGTTATTCTTGATCAGGATCGTTTAAGCAATTCGTGGTGTGTTTTTGGAGTGTGATATATTGGTATTTAGGTAATGAAACAATAAAATGAATCATGTTCTATAAAATGTTTACCAATAATATCATGTGTTTTAGGTGAAGTGGTAATTAGTGTTTAGGGTATTCAATGCTTAGGTGATTCGATGAGGTTAGGGTTTTGTTTATTTAATAATCTTTTGATGTTTCTTTACTCAAAATCCCATCTCGTTACTCGAAATCCTAAGTCAATTTCTGCAGAGTTTCGTTTAGATTAGTCCAAAAGAAATCCTTACTCGATAAACGATAAGGTTGGACCAGCCTAACTCGGCAAACAATATGAAGCATACGCAAAACAAGAAACCGTTGCACAAAAATCAACCCTAACTCGGTAATATGGCCCAAACTCGGTTGTTAGCATCTAACTCGGTAAAGCTGTCCATATTCGGTAACCAAACTCGGTAACATTGAAACTCATGACCCTAACTCACAAACTTTTGAAACTCGGTACCCTAACTCTATAAAATCTTTCAAACTCGGTACCCTAACTCTATAAACCTTTCAAACTCGGTACCCAAACTCTATAAACCTTTCAAACTCGGTACCCAAACTCTATATAATCTTTCAAACTCGGTACCCTAACTCTATAAACCTTTCAAACTCGGTACCCAAACTCTATAAACCTTTCAAACTCAGTACCCAAACTCTGTATAATCTTTCAAACTCGGTACCCAAACTCGGTATACCACTCCAAACTCGATAAAAAATTTTCTAATTCAAAAAATTTATTCTAACTCGACAAAATCAAATCCAAACTCGATAATCTCCCGATGAACAGTACCAGATCCGATTATTTTCAACCAAAAATGCGATTATTCACCCAAAAACACCATGATTCGCCCCCGGTTAGCTCGGATACCACTTGTTATGACCAAGAAACACGTTCCGGAGGTCGAGGTTGATCGAAATACATCATGTTTCTAGAGAGAGAAAGGTGGAGAAAAGGGTTTATATTAAAAGAGAATAAATGAAACAATACACACACTTTCCCACACCCCTCATGGAGAGTCATGAGGGGTATTTATAGTCTCCTAACATTACTAGTTTGCCTATATTACAATAATAGTCCCTAAAGTACTATTTGTATGATATCTAGTCCATTTCTTTATGTGTGACGTTATCTTTTATAAAATAGCAAGGCTAAATGAAACTATAAATACCCCATGACAGATACGAGTTTGGTGTGAATAAAAACCCTAAAGAGACGAATTCAGTCGAAGAAAGATCACAAGACACGCCCCAAACGAAGATCTTAGAGGTGTAAGAAGGTCGTGCATGTGTATAATTCATTAACTAGTTTTGTTAATTGTATTAGTAAGCTTTAATCCATCAGGATTGATAAGCTTGTGGCCACCATACTGCTCCCCTTAAAATTGCTTTCCCATCAATTAAAGTTTGTATGATGATGTTTTTGGTGACTTTTATTTGTGCATTGATAACCTCTGTGTTTAGTTGAGTCTTCTGGGCTACCATACATGTTCCTCGCGTGTTTATCTAGTATCTAGAGTAGGATAAACATAAGTAATCATTAAGACTTTACTCGCTGATAATTAGGATCCAACGAGACAGATTAGATTACGATACTCATCATATAAAACTAGCAATAAAACAAGTGACAAGCTACTTAATTAGAAGGACAGGTCTTCTTATGAGTTTCTTTTATCTATCTGTGTACGTGATTGCTATTCACTGATTCGTTCTCATTAGTTTTACTTTTATGTTTAATATAAATCTGAGCTAGTCTCTCAGGCTTAACCCCCGTTTTATTAGATTTGATTGTGAAACTAACTTAAAATACTGATTAAATCAACTAGATATTACGTTTCATTCTTAGTGTTCGACACTCTACTTACCACTATATACATATTGATCGGGTACACTGCTCGTTAAATGTGTGTGTTAGTAATAAGTCGGCTAAATATAAATTTAAAACTTGAAAATGCTTAAACACCCTATGCTACACTGACATCACGCACGCATCAGTCCGCATACTTGCACCACTCCCGACACCAATCTCATCGTGCTAACGAAGGAAGGGAAGACAGCCATTACCATAGTTTCCACTCCCGTGATTCTGAGAGGCATCATAGCCGCGGATCACCTCCTCGCAGCAAGGATAACCTAGAAGTCCGACGTCACAGGAGGGGGAGGTCGAGGTCAAGAAGGCATAGATCTGATGTTGAAGATGATGACCTGGCGCAGCCCTAGTCATGTCGGGACTCTGATCCGTTCACCCCCCCCCCCCCCCCCCCGCATCCGCCACTTCGACATGCAAAAAAGGACTCGCCTGCCAGCTCAGGTCAAAACGTATGACGGAAGCAAAGATCCGGAGGACCACCTAAAGATCTTCCAAACCACGGAAAAGGTGGAGCGTTGAGCCATGCATGTCTTGTGCCATATGTTCAATTCTACACTAACAGGCTCCGCCAGGGTGTGGTTCGATGACCTCCCACTGGATACAATAAATAGCTACGACGAGCTGAAGGAAGCGTTCCTAGCAAACTTCCTCCAACAGAAGAAATGCATCAAGGACCCCGTGGAACTACATAACATAAAGCAAGGGGAAGGTGAATCCACGGAAGACTTCATGGAGAGGTTCAAGAGGGAATGCAGAAACGTTAAGGGAGCCTCAGAAGTACTAAAAATATCAGGATTCATGCACGGGATAAATAACCTGGAGTTAATTAAACGCCTGCATGACAACATCCCAAAATCTGTCGATGAGATGATGAAAGCAACCATGTCCTTTCTCAGGGGAGAAGTGGCGGCTGGAAACCAAGAATGAAGAAAACCATCCTCATCATGGGGGCAACCTGATGGGAGCTAGAAGCAAAATTTCTGGAAAGGGGATTCAAGAGCTTACAAAGATCTGACAGAAGACAAGACCGATTCATCCTTTTCTCTAAATCTCCGAAGGAAATTTTGGCCCTAGAAAAGGCAAAATTCAAACCCCACCTCCGATGAAGACCCCGGTCGAAAAAAGGAACGTAAGCAAATTCTGTGACTTCCACGGAGAGGTGGGGCACGGCACGGATGAGTGTCTACATCTAGAAAGACAGATAAAAGAACTGATCAAAAAGGGAAAGCTGTCATACCTGATTAAGGAGTTAAAGCAAAATAGCGGAAAAGACCAACAAAAGACGGCGAAGAAAGGAAAGACGTCATCAAAGGATAAAGCATAGACAATCATGATGATACAACCATGGCAGAATCTAGCCAAACAAAAAATAACACAAAGCTTCTCTCCCGATCCAGAAATATCCTTCCCACCATTGGCGAAGGACGAGGGGATCGAAGGCCCCATGATCATAGAGGTAGAAATTGGAGGCCACTGCGTGCACCGCAAATACGTGGACGGGTGCTCAGCTTCAGAAATATTTTACGAGCACTGATTTAATAGGCTCCGACCTGAGATAAGACGTATGATGGTCCCGACCACAACACCTCTTATCGGATTCGGTGGTAACGGCATATGGCCGATAGGGCAGATAACACTCCAAGTAATAATAGGTGATGAAGAACACGCCACTTCCGCATGGATGAAATTCTTTGTGGTGAGGTCACACTCGCCCTACAACGGTATTATAGGACGACTGGGGGTTCGGAAAATACAAGCGGTGCCGTCAACAACGCATAACATGCTGAAATTCCCAGTTGAGGGAGGAGTACTCACACTACGGAGCAGCAAAATCATTCCGCTCGAATGTGCCATGGTTTCCGAACCAATAGAAGAGACCCCCGAGGCCGACCCTCCATCGGAAGAAAAAATCAAACTCGCAATTCATCCGGAACACCCGGACCAAACAGTAGCGATCGGCCCTACCCTCACCTAGGAAGGCCGAGCAAAACAATGTGAATTACTTCGAACAAACTTGGACGTGTTCGCCTGGTGTCCGGCAGACATGACAGGAGTCCCGAGGCGTATAGTAGAGCATCGCCTCAATGTCCGCGAAGGATATACCCCAGTAAGACAAAAAATCTATAGAAGAAACGCAAGTGTTAGCCATAGTCGAAGAAGAAGGGGATACATGGATGACTCCGATCCACAAGTATCTAACAAAAGACTTGCTACCAGTGGAGCAAAAGAAAGCTAACGCGGTCAAAAGGAAATCACAGCGCTTCGCTATCATAAAAGAAATCCTATATAAAAAGTCCTTCCTTGGACCATGGCTACGTTGTGTTGGACCACGCCAGGCAGAATACGTGTTACGGGAAATTCACGAAGGATCCTGCGGCATGCACACAGGAACAAGATCCGTAGTGGCAAAGGCTTTAAGAACAGGGTACTACTGGCCAACAACGCATAGGGACGCAAGAAGGATTATCCTCGCATGCCAAGATTGTCAAGTTCACAAGCCTATCCCACGACACCCGCAGCAAAACCTAACGCCAATTACCTCCCCATGGCCATTCTATAAATGGGGCATTGACATAGCCGGACCCTTTGCGGAGGGATCGGGCAAGGTCAAATTCCTAATAGTAGCGATTGACTACTTCACAAAGTGGATAGAAGCAAAATCTGTCACAACAATAACAAGGCAACAGGTAAATCAGTTTGTATGGAAAAACATTGTTTGTAGATTCGGACTCCATAGAGTAATCATATCTGACAATGGAAAACAATTCTGCGATAATCCATTCAAAGACTGGTGTGAAAAATTACACATTCAGCAACGCTTTGCTTCAGTCAAACACCCACAAGAGAACGGCCAAGTCGAAAGAGCCAACATGAGCCTAGGGGAGGGAATTAAGGCACGTTTAGGCAAAGATAACAAAAACTAGATAGAAGAGCTACCACATGTCCTATGGGCACACCGAACAATGATCAAAGCCAGCAACAGAGACACCCTGTTCGCCCTAACATACGGAACGGAGGCAGTCATCCCGGTAGAATTAGGAGTGCCCACATGGAGAATAACATAAATGGACACAGCTCAGAATAATGAAGACCTGGAAATCAATCTCGATATGCTCGATGAAATAAGAGAAAATGCAGCCATCCGCGAAGCAAAAAGCAAAGCGAAGATGGAAAAATATTACAACTCCAGAGTCTGCAACATTAGCTTCAAACCAAGGGACCTAGTGTATCGGAACAACGATGCAAGCCACGCAAAGGATACCAGAAAACTAGGACCTAAATGGGAAGGACCATATGTGGTCACGGAAGCATTGGGAACAGGAGCATACAGGTTGAAAGATAAAAATGGAACTACACTACCACGAACATGGAACATATGTAACCTCAAAAGGTGCTACATAAATCAGTTGTAGAAACACCACCCATGCGGATCCCGCAATGGTTATCTATCCTTTTTTAAGTACTGCTTTACTTATTATAATCTGTCTTTTAAACTTTAATGTAAGGTGAGGATTAGCTACCCTCACCAGTTTGCTTTAATAAAACGTCCACCTTTTTTAACTCGCAAACTTAATAATAAATGTGAATAAGACGCGCACACATCTGGGTACGTCCCACAAAAGTTATTCCGTATATCTAAAAGGGTGCGGAATCTTATAACTAAACCGCAAGTACGTAAGAGGTATTGGAAGCCCAGTACGGGAGAATAACCCACAAGTATTCGCAAAGACTATCAAACAAGCGTACCCGTACGACTTCAAACATAGCAAAAATATCATGATAAGTGTTGGGAATAAAATGCACAAAGTAAAGAGTCTGCCAGAAGAGCCTGCTAGTGATAGTTAAGCCTGCCTCTTCAGTTTTGCTGATGTTGAAGATATACTAACAGTACCTTCTGGGTAAGAAGGTACTGCTAGTTAAAGAAGGTCCTGCCAGTTTTCACGACAAGTTGTTATATTTTATTTAGAGATATTTAGTTGTATTATTAGTCTTTGTACAAAGTTATACGTTAAGTAGAAGTAGTACAGAAGTCTCAGTAGATATAATGGAGTGTTTTACCTTGAAAGGTGTAATATTAGGATAAGATAAACCTCTAATATATTATATTAAGCAACTTGACCACTTGTAATAAGGGCTCCTTATACTATAAAAGGAACCCTTAAGACACCTTCTTCAACACATCTTTCCCATAGTTTTCCATGCATAACTTCCATATTTAAACCCTTTCACGTATCAAAGATTCAAGGTTACACCTGTAATCCTGGTGATAGTTTAGATCACCCGTATTATTTCATCAATAATATTGAATCGTTTTGTGTTATTCATGTTGTGTTCATTCTCGTTTACTTATTCACCACCTTTGTTCCTTTAGTGTGTTTTAGTAAATTCCGCGTGCTAACTCACATTCATTCATAAATATCCTAAACACATTACTGAGATTAACATCCCAAGTGTTTGCACAAATCAATATAGAGAATCCTTCCACAAGTGGTATCGAGCAAGGCTGATATTTACGACATAAAAGAACAAAGCAAAAATGGATGTTGAGCACATTCAAACCAATGTGGCTGCAAAACTTCCATTACTCAAACAGAATGAGTTTGAGATGTGGAGACTGAGGGTTGAGCAATACTTCCAAGTGCAAGACAATGCACTTTGGGAGATCATTGAAGAAGGAAACTCATTTAAACCAGTAACCACCACCTCCACAGTAAATGATGCACTTGTCACAACTGTGCAAGTAAACCCAATAACAGCTGAAGAAAGAATTCAAAAGAGAAATGATCTTAAAGCCAGGAGTATGTTTCTCATGTCTACTCCAAATGACCAGCTTTAAATCTTTAACAAGTACAAGTGTGCTAAAACCCTTTTTCAAGCTATTGTGGCTAGATTTTGTGGTAATGATGCCACCAAGAAAACCCAGAAAACACTTTTAAAACAACAGTTTGAAAACTTTTCAGCCACACCAAATGAGTCTTTGGACAGCATGTTCAATAGACTACAAAAGCTTTCTAGTCAATTAGCCATTCATGAAGTGATAATATCTCAAGAAGACTTAAACTCCAAATTCCTTAGAAGCCTACCCTCTGAATGGGCCATGCATGTCATTGTCTGGAAAAACAAACCAGATATTGATTCCATGAGTCTCAATGATCTTTACAGCAACTTCAAAATAGTAGAGCATGAACTAAAGAAGTCTACTAGTTCAAGCTCAGGAAATATGGCATTTATGTCATCTCATGGTACTTCCAAGAAAGTTGATGAAGAAAAAGATGGTAGAGAAGAAGGTACTGCCAACACAAATTTTGGTACTGCTAGTACTTCCAGCAGTACCAAAACCATTTTAGATGAAACAATTGGTTGTGCTTTCCTAACATCACAACACAATGGTTCCACATTGACCTTTGAAGATCTTCAAGAGATCAGTGATGATGATCTTGAAGAAATGGACATAAAATGGCAGCTTTCACTTCTTAGCATGAGGGCTAAGAAATATTTGATGAGGACTGGAAAGAAGATTGTCATCAATGGCAATGAACCTGCTGGGTATGACAAGTCTAAAGTGGAATGCTACAACTGCCACATGAAGGGTCACTACTCAAGAGAATGTAGAAGACCAAAGAAGCAGGGTGATAAGGGAAGAGGTTTTGAGAACAAGAACAGGGGAAACAATGAGAACAAGAGCAAAGAAGTGGACATCACTGAAACAAAAGCTATGGTAGCTATTGATGGGCTGGGTTTTGATTGGAGCTTTATGGGTGAAGAAGAGTCATCCTCAAATGAAATGGCTTTAATGGCTCTCTCCAATCCTGAGGTACAAATTACTAAATGTTCTGCTACTTGTGAAGTTTTTAAAGAATTAGAAATCTTAAGAAAACTTTATGATGAACTGAAAGTAGAAGAAAGAAAAACTCATCAAGACCTAGTTAATCATAAGTGTGGTATGTCCAAACTTGAAAAACAGATAATTCACTTTAGAGAAAATGAACTCACCTTTTCTGACACAAAAGCTATTCTTAATAGAGACATACTTCTTAAAGATGCTGAAATAAATCTGTTAAGAACTGAGTTTGCTAAAGTGAAACAAGCAAAAGATAATATTTAACTAACTGTTACAACATTAGAAAATGCTTCTGCATGTACTAAAAGTATAGTTGAGAACCAAATGAACAAGAAAATCAAATCTGGGATTGGATACAACACATGTCTACCTCCTTACAGAGGAATTCCCTGTCCCCCAGGTTCAGATCTTGCTGAATCAGGTTTACATGAACTCACAAATAAACCATTAGAAAAAGTAAAACCTGTAGAAAATAGTGAACCTTTTGAGAGTACAAGTGATACTTCACTCTCCAAAGAAAAGGTGCTCACTGATAAGAGCTCAGATGTTACAACTATTGAAGGTTGTACATCTGATGAGAATGGAAAAGAGACTGTTTCTAAGAAAGGAAACAAAGTAGGACCAATCAATCCTAAAAGTGTAGAGAGTATAACAAAGACTAAAGTTGTTCTAAAAACAGTTGAATGTTGTGCTAAATGTAATAGCAAACCTAGAGGTAGTCAGAGAAATTGGAACAATCTTAAGTCACATCAACTTGGTGATAACTTTGTTTTGTACAATAAAACATGCTATTAATGTGGTAGTTTTAATCATACTCATGCTTATTGTAACAATTGGGTTTCTGGGAGTAAATCAAGGTCTAAAACAAGTAAAACAAACCCCAGAAAAGGTTCTGTGAAATCTAACACACCAAAAGTCAATCATACTGTTAGACCAAATGAGCCTTTTTACCCAAAATTCACTACTAAGGGTGAAAGTAATACTTTCAAACATACACAAAGAGTTGTGAAAAGTCTCGCTGAAAGGGATTATGTGGTTAAAACACAAAATTGGAGACCAAAACCAAGAAGACCTGCTAGACCAAATGGTCCTGCTAGACCAAATGGTACTGCCAAAAATGGTACTGTCAGACCAAAAACCACAAAATGTATCAAAAATGAAAATGCTGTTAAGTCCTCAGCATGTTGGATTTGGAGACCACTCCAATCAAATGGTGCATCAATAGTCCTAAAAAGGTTTGATTACATTGATGCACGAGGCAAACCCAATTCAGTCATGGCTTGGGTACCCCAAGGAAACTAATATGTGTATACATGTGCAGGAACATTCAAATGATATTGCAGATCAAGGATATGTAGATAGTGGATGTTCAAGGCACATGACAGGCAACATGTCTTACCTTACAGACTTCAAATCATTTGATGGAGGATATGTTACCTTTGGGGGAGGAATCAAAGGAAAGATTACTGGTAAAGGTACAATTAAAACCAGTAAATTAGATTTTGAAAATGTGTACTTTGTGAAAGAACTACAGTTTAATCTCTTAAGTGTCTCACAAATGTGTGACACAAAGAACAATGTTCTTTTTACTGACACTGAATGCATTGTACTTTCTCCTGATTTTAAAATTCCTGATGAAAATCAGATTCTTCTTAAAATCCCTAGAAAGAACAATATGTACATTATTGATTTAAAGAACATTGTTCCTAAAGAGAGTTTAACCTGTCTAGTAGCAAAAGCCTCATTGGATGAATCTATGCTTTGGCATAGAAGACTTGGTCATGTAAACTTTAAAACAATCAATACAATTGCAAAATATGATTTGGTTAGAGGTTTACCCAAAAAGATTTTTCAAAATGACCAAACCTGTGTTGATTCTCTAAAAGGCAAACAACATAGAGCTTCTTGTAAGCCCAAGACCCATAACTCAATTTCTCAAGCTTTATACATGCTTCATATGGACCTCTTTGGTCCTACTTCTGTGAATAGCTTGAATGGTAAAAGATATTGTCTTGTAGTTACTGATGATTACAGCAGATTCTCTTGGGTTTTCTTTTTAAAAACTAAGGATGAAACAAGTGAGATCCTTAAGTCCTACATTACATGGATAGAAAACCAAATAGATAAGAAAGTAAAAGTAATTAGATGTGACAATGGGACAGAATTCAAGAATAGAGTTATGGATGAATTTTGCAAAGAAAAAGGAATAAAAAGAGAATATAGTGTAGCTAGAACCCCACAGCAAAATGGAGTAGCAGAAAGGAAAAATAGAACACTTATAGAGGCTGCTAGAACAATGCTAGTAGATTCTAAGTTGCCTGTTTCATTTTGGGCTGAAGCAGTAGGTACTGCTTGTTATGTACAAAATAGGGTTCTTGTGATTAAACGTCATAGAAAGACTCCTTATGAACTTTTGTTTGGTAGAACACCATCTCTAAGTTTTATGAGACCTTTTGGATGTCATGTCACTATTCTCAATACCAAAGATCATCTAGGAAAGTTTGAAGGAAAAGCTGATGAAGGCTACATGATAGGGTATTCTTTGCAAAGTAAGGCCTATAGGGTGTATAATAAATGCACTAGGCTAGTGGAAGAAAACCTGCACATAGAGTTCCAAGAGAAACTACCAAATGTTGCAGGCACTGGACCAGATTGGTGTTTTGACATTGATAAGCTTTCAGAATCTATGAATTATGTGCCTGTCACAGGTACAAATACTAATGATAATGCAGGTTTTGAAGACAATGATGAAACAACTGAGGATCAAGATTACATCTTGATGCCAATTTGGACAGGATTGGATTCATCTTCAAGTCATGGAGAGCCTTCAAATACTACAAATGAATGTGTTGAAGATGATCATGGAACTCAAGATCAAAGGAATCAACAAACTTCTGAAAATGAAAATGGTACTACCAATTCACAAGATGGTACTGCCAGTTCAACAGATGGTATTACCAGTTCACAAATTGGTCCTGTTGAACCATTAAATGTTCTATCAGATGATTCCTTACCAGAAGATGTAGGGATTGGAAACCTTCCAATTTCCTATGATGTTCCTACAACACACAACACAAAAATTCTCAAAGATCACTTCATTGATAATGTGATTGGCAGCATTGATTCTGGTGTTAAAAACAAGAACTCAAGTCTTATCTTCAGACAAAGATGGGTTTGTCCTAGCTGTGTATGAAGAAAAGACCATGAAGTTGCCCACATATGCCTGTTTTCATGCTTTCTCACTCAAGTAGAACCCAAAAACATTACAAAAGCCTTAGACGATTCAAGCTGGGTTGAAGCAATGCAAGAAGAGCTACTTCAATTCAAACCGTAGAAGGTTTGGGTACTGGTTGATTTGCCCAAAGGTTACAGGGCAATTGGAACCAAATGGGTTTTCAGAAATAAGAAAGATGAAAGGGGAATAGTGATCAAAAACAAAGCCAGATTGGTGGCCCAAGGGTATACTCAAGAAGAAGGAGTGGATTATGAAGAAGTTTTTGCTCCAGTTGCAAGAATTGAAGCAATTAGGCTATTCTTGGCCTATGCTTCTTTCATAGGCTTCACTGTCTACCAAATGGATGTCAAAAGTGCCTTTTTATATGGTACTATTGAAGAAGAGGTGTATGTTTCTCAACCTCCAGGCTTCATTGATGCAGAATATCCAGACAAGGTGTACAAGGTTACCAAAGCTCTTTATGGTCTACACTAAGCTCCCAGGGCATGGTATGAAACATTGGCTTTCTATTTATTGGAAAATAGATTTCAAAGAGGCAAGATTGATCCAACTTTCTTCATCAAAAGAACCAAGAAAGACATCTTGCTAGTGCAGATTTATGTTGATGACATTATCTTTGGATCCACAAATCAGGAATTGTGTGTAGAGTTTGAAAAACTTATGCATAGTAAGTTTGAAATGAGTTCCATGGGGGAACTTACTTTCTTTCTGGGTCTCCAAGTGAAACAATCAAATGAAGGCATATTTATCAGCCAAGATAAGTATGTAGCTGAGATCCTAAGGAAATTTGGGTTTGTAGATTCAAAGGTTGCAAGTACACCAATGGATCCAGAAAAGGGGTTACACAAAGATGCTGAGGGTGAAGATGTTGATGTGCACAATTACAGATCAATGATTGGGTCCCTAATTTACCTTACATCATCAAGACCAGATATCATGTTCTCAGTATGTGTATGTGCAAGGTTTCAAGTCAATCCAAAAGTTTCTCATCTCACAGCAGTCAAAAGGATCTTCAGATACCTCAAGGGCTAGCCTAAGTTGGGTCTATGGTATCCAAGGGAATCATCTTTTGATTTGGTAGATTACTCAGATAGTGACTATGCTGGTGCAACCCTAGACAGAAAATCCACAACTGGTGGATGTCAATTTCTTGGCTGCAGACTCATATCATGGCAATGCAAGAAGCAAACAATGGTGGCCAACACTACAACTGAAGCAGAATATGTTGCAAGTGCAAGTTGTTGTGGCCAAGTTTTTTGGATCCAGAATCAATTGCTTGACTATGGGTACAATTTTCTTAACACCATTATTTACATTGACAACAGCAGTACTATTTATATCATTAAAAATCCAGTTCAACATTCAAAAACAAAACACATTGAAATCAGACACCATTTCATAAGAGATTGCAATGAGAAAAGGTTAAGTCAAGTTGTCAAAATTGATTCTGAAAATAATTTTGCAGACCTTCTCACCAAAGCTTTTGATTTAGGTAAGTTTAAATACCTGGTAGCAGGTATTGGTATGATAAATCTTTGAAAAACATGTGTTTTATATATAAATAAACAAGTTCTGGCCTCTAATCATGGTACTGCTAGTTAGTCATAAGGTACTATCAGTACAAAATTGGTACTGATAAGTTCAAAGTTTGCTCTGTTTTTGCTCATCTTGATGTTCAAATGTTAATAATGCTATAAAACAAGTGCTTTGCACTCTGTTCTTTTGGTTTAAAACTAACCATTTCAGGTTACTCAAGATTGCTAACAAAATCAGGATGTGGAAATGGTAATCAGTTCACCAAGTTTTTCAAAACTTTAAGAGCTGACTAGTCCAAAGCAAACGGCTCTTGGTAAAGACTTCTCAAATCCGTTGATAGCTGATAGTTTGCTAAAAACTATAAGGTAATCAGTTCACCCAGTTTCAAAAACTTAACGAACTGACTAGTCCAAAGCAAACGGCTCTTGGTAAAGACTTATCAAATCCGTTGATAGCTGATAGTTTGCTAAAAACTATAAGGGATATTTTCTAAAATTTCAAAGAGACTACCAAGTTTTATTTCAAAAACAAGGTACTGGTAGTTCAAATTTTAGTACTGGTAGAGTAAAATGGTACTGCTACATAGTCATTGAGTCTGTCAGGTTAAAATATAGCCGTTGTTTTTAAAGGGTATTTTTGTGAATTATTCATGTTTTCCTCGAATTAAGGATATAGTTATTATAATAAAAGATCTTTTTGACCGCCTCTTCAATTACTTATCCATATCTTTTATAGTCGGTCAAAAGTCATTTTTCTCATAATCAATCCTTATCATAATTCCCACTCACCTTTCATCTTCTACCAGTACAACAATAAAATCCCACCATCGAAATCAAAATTTTCATCAAACCTTTCACCATGGCTCGTCTAAGTTTTGTCAAACATCACAACCAATTAGCATTTTTGGAAAAGTCTGATGACAATGAAACTTTTCATCAAGCAGTGGATTTTTTAAACAATTCTTATGTCAGGTTTGCTTTACTCGTGAATCCCACTATTTTTGAATCTCAAATTTCACAATTTTGGCAAACTGCTAAAGTTAACACTCTTAGGGATGGGATTCAAGAGTTAATGGTCAAAGTGGATGGTAGAACCTTGACTTTTACCGAATCATCCATTAGAAGACATCTTCGTTTGGATGATTCAGATGGCATTAGTCAATTACCTGATACTAAAATTTTTGAAAATTTGACAAAAATGGGGTATAATGTAACTTCTACAAAGCTTACATTTCTTAAAAAGCATTTTACCCCTCAATGGAGATTTTTGATTCATACCATCCTTCATTGTTTAAGCCAAAAGAAAACCTCATGGGAGCAATTTAGTGGTAACATGGCTGCAGCTCTCATTTTCCTGGCAACAAACAAGAAATTCAACTTTTCAAAATATATTTTTGAAGGATTGGTTAAAAATGTGGACAGTGAAACAAAGTTTTTGATGTACCCAAGGTTCATTCAGTGCCTCATCAACAAATCCAAACATTTGTTACTTCCCCCAAACAAACCTTTCAAAACTCCCAAACTTACACACAAGGTGTTTTCAAACATGAAAATTGGTTTTCAAGGAGAAGAAGTACCACTTTTTCAGGAAATGCTACCACAACATTCTGAAGAACCTGATCATTCATCACCACATCCATCACCAGTACCATCACTCACACCAACAGTACCATCAGTCACACCACCATCACCAGTACCATTACCATCTCATCAATAAACACAAACACCATCTGCAACATCACCATCATTATCACATCATAACTCACCACCACAATCTCCTCCACAACAAAGTGTAGATGCTCAGACTATCAGGGAATTAAAGGAGCAAGTGCAGCACTTGCAAACTACTCTTGAAAGTCAAAACAAACATTTTACAGAGATCAACACCAAGTTAGTTAAGAGGGTTGAGAAATTAGAGTTGAAGGTGAAATTGTTGAAGGGTAAAGGAACATCTCAGTTGGTTGTTTCTAGTTCCTCAAGTTCAGATGCAGAGGGTTTGGGACTCTCTTCCAAAAAGGGGAGGATGGGTAGTTCTAAAAATGAAGAAGAGATTCAATTTCAGTTTCATGAAGGAACTCCAGTGATTGATGAAGAGCCTGCTATTCAAGAAACAGAGCCTGCTACTCAAGAAAAAGAGCCTGTAAGCTTGAAAGATACTGCTGCAACAGATACTGTTGAAGCAGAGCAAGATACTGCTGAAGCAGAGCAAGAGCCTGCTGGGATTCAGAGGCTATTAGCTATGAATTTAAAAGGTTCTGATCAAGTGTCTTACAAAAGAAAAAGGGGATCACAGCCTCAGGGGAGGTTTCTTGTTTCTGATGAACAATCTGCTACTCCAAGTCCAGTATCTTCATCAAAAGACAAAGGCAAGAAAATTGTGGTTGAAGATGAACCAAAGCCTAAAAAGATGAAGCAGAAAGAGCAAGCACAATTGGCTGTAGATGAAAAGTTGTCCAAACAGCTTCATGAAGAAGAAGTTTTGAGGGCTGAAGAAGAATCAAGAATGTTGCAAGAAAAGTTTGATGCTCAGCTGCAATACATCATTTCCATTGATCCAATTGTAAGAGGTGAAGCTTACACTCTGGTGTGTGATGAGTCTCTCAGCTCAGATGAAATGACAATCAAGCTCAATGATTTCATCACCAAGAAATACAATCAAGAGGCATTGGATGATGTCTATCAGCAGATCCAGAAGAATCAGAAGAAAGGATTTAAAATGCCACATTCTGAAGCAGATCAGAAGAAATTCTTCAAGATATATCTGAAAAGAGAAGTGAACATGAAGGATCATCAACTCAAAGGTAAATCTTTTGATGAATTGAAGCTTCTATACTTAGAGACTTACAGAAGAAACAAAACTAGTTTTCTCATGGATACACTAGAAAGGCCTTCCAAAGGAAGAAAAGATGATCAGAAGGAACAAAAATAGAAAGCAGAATTGCCTTCTGTTCAGACAAGAGAAATGGTTGTCCATGTTCCACAAATTATTTTTGCTGAACCATTACATGCAAGGCATCCAGTCATAGATTGGGAAATCTACAATGAAAAGTTTGGCAAAGCATGGAAGATAACAAGAGTTGGAAACAAGGTTGAGATTTTCAAGAACTTTGAAAATCTACTTAGAGCATGTAACAGAATGGATTTAGATGAATTATGGGTATTAGTTCAAGAGAAGCTGAAAACCAAGTATAAGCCAGATGCAAAGGAGCCAGAGCTATGGGTTGAGTTCAGCAGATTGTATGATCCAAATCCTTCTGATACTCATTGGAAATTTCCTTACTATGATTTATCTGTTACATGGGAATACTTCAGCATGAGTCATGTTCATCATCTTTCCACTCAGAGTGGAATAGAGCTCTTTATGCTAGGTGAGAAGGAGTATCCTTTAAGCTATGAAGTATTATCAGTCTTGATCTCCAATAAGCTTCTGTGTGAAGAAGAGACTGATGCAATCAAAAGATTGAAGGAGAGCATATTTGATCAGTATGAAAGCCTAAGCAGAAAAAGATAAGGTTTTTGGAAGAGTTCCCTCAAATCCTCAAGGTATGAATTTTATTCATAAAGAAACTTGGTAATTTTAAATGGGAATAACAAGTTTATGGGAGGATTGTTGGGAATAAAATGCACAAAGTAAAGAGTCTGCCAGAAGAGCCTGCTAGTGATAGTTAAGCCTGCCTCTTCAGTTTTGCTGATGTTGAAGATATACTAACAGTACCTTCTGGGTAAGAAGGTACTGCTAGTTAAAGAAGGTCCTGCCAGTTTTCACGACAAGTTGTTATATTTTATTTAGAGATATTTAGTTGTATTATTAGTCTTTGTACAAAGTTATACGTTAAGTAGAAGTAGTACAGAAGTCTCAGTAGATATAATGGAGTGTTTTACCTTGAAAGGTGTAATATTAGGATAAGATAAACCTCTAATATATTATATTAAGCAACTTGACCACTTGTAATAAGGGCTCCTTATACTATAAAAGGAACCCTTAAGACACCTTCTTCAACACATCTTTCCCATAGTTTTCCATGCATAACTTCCATATTTAAACCCTTTCACGTATCAAAGATTCAAGGTTACACTTGTAATCCTGGTGATAGTTTAGATCACCCGTATTATTTCATCAATAATATTGAATCGTTTTGTGTTATTCATGTTGTGTTCATTCTCGTTTACTTATTCACCACCTTTGTTCCTTTAGTGTGTTTTAGTAAATTCCGTGTGCTAACTCACATTCATTCATAAATATCCTAAACACATTACTGAGATTAACATCCCAAGTGTTTGCACAAATCAATATAGAGAATCCTTCCACAATAAGTAAGATCGTAATTACGACAAATGCAAAGACGTACAAAGCAACATACACATTGTTCAAAAAGAAAGCATAATAAATAGCCAAGCATGGTTACAACAGAAACTAAAAAAGACTCCTACGCTAAAGCAGTAGCAACTTCTCCCTCACCGTAAGAAGCAACAGGAGCACTAGAGGGACCATCCCCACAAAAAGTATTAGCATCCGTGCTAACTGCACAATGAGTCTCCGACAATACAGGAGCAGGGGGACTCAGAGACACGGAAGCCATGGCCTCAGGAATGCTAAAGCCACTGCTCGAAATAACAGCCACATCAACAGACATAGGAACATGTGTTGTTTCAAGAAAAGGGGCGACACGGCAAAAGAGTGTATCCTCAGCGGCAGCAATACTCTTCTTAATCTTAGCAATGTACCTCTCACATTTGTCCAGAGCATTGAACAAAGGCTGAGTGCCTACGAGTGCACTATCATCAGGATGCCATATGAGAACGGAGAGCTGCTCCAAGTCAGGCTGTAAATAAGCGATATCAGGAATATCGGCCAAAGGACCCTCAAGACGGAGAAGGTCCATGATATCCCCAATACGGGCATCCTTATAAGCCACCAAAGCAGCAAAGGGAGGAAACCCAAAATCACGAACAACCTGCAGAGCAGACTGGTAGTTCGCCTCTGCCGAGGGACAATAGCCGGGGACCCCAGAAAGGTCCGCACCTAACTTGCTATGCGCAAGACCAGCCACAAGTCCATCTTGTACACCCTTGATAATGGCGGAACTTATTGTCTTCCCACACACAGCAACGAAATTCGGAGAATTTAAAACTTAACAACAGCAATCCGAATACCATTAGTCAACAACCAGCGATGGTCAGCCACAGCAGAAAGGAGGCGAGGACGAAATGACTCATGGAAATGTAAAGACAACTTCTCTAAGTGGACCTCCAAAGGAGCCATCATGTTAGCAAGGGCACCCACCTGATCATCCTGGATTTTCATAAACTCCTCCGCCAAATTATTAAAAGACAACGAGAGTCTCTCTCGGGAAACAAGCATGTGATTAGGAGAAGAAAAAGAAGACTGGAGCTCCGCAACCTTTGCCTCAAAGGAATCACGTTCTCTTTGAAGCACATAATTCCGCTCCAATAAGGATCTTTCCGAAGATTCCAAAACGGAAACACGATCACGAAGTTTAATCGCTTCCGCAACCTCGGCATCGGCCAAAGAAAGTCTGGCCTTTAGCTCTCTAATCTCCTCATCCTTAGCCTCTAGCAGATGAGACTGTTTAGCGCAAAGATTAGAGAAATTAACATTCTCCTGCAGAAGATCCTCCCCACGCAACTGTTCATTATTCAAACCGCGAACAGCAATAGACATGCGTGGCGGAGCAACCCGATCAATTAAACTACGACATTCCAATGGACCAGATAGACAAGTACCGTTAGTCATGTCCCACTGAGGAACATAAATAGAATCCGGGTCATCAGCACCAACATAATCCGGATCACGATACCCATTGCTACAAGTCGCTCCCGCGCCATATGTCACCAAGCCATGAACGAGAGGTGGTGACTCCTCTGTTACCTCCCCTTTCGAAACGGTAAAACAACTGAAGCAGTGGTAGCAGTCGTCGTCACAGATAGCGTACAAGACCTAATAAATGAACCCACTTCGAGATCGAAAACAGGAACACTGGACTGGACAACGGATACAGGAACCGACGGGATATTAACACTTGCCTCAGAACCAATAAAACCACCATCCACCCTGAACCTCTTGGCAGAAAGTGGGGAATCGACAAAAGATACTTTCCTTACCTTCTCCTCCGACTCTAACACCAACGGTAACTTCAAAGGCTCAAAAGTCTCACTGACAGAAATACTGCCGACCTCTCCAGTAATAATATCTTGAGATCCAGAACCACTACCTATAACAGAAAGGTCACACGAATCTATGCCTTTAGCATCAGCTGGAGAACTAACAACAACAGGCATAAGAGAGGTTATGGGACTAATAACAGCAGCAGAGCCACCAGATGTAACCACCGGTTGCTCCTCCTTGGTAGGAAGAAGCACGAAAAGAATTGGAACATCAAGAACCATGTCCATCGGTGTTAGAATCCAAGATTTATAAAAGAAAATCCAAACAAGGAAATGAAGTCTGGATATGAAGCACGAGAAGAAGGCAAAAAAGGAAATTCGAGTCAATAAGACTGATTATTTATACCTTTTGGCACTTAGCCCAAGGAAAGAAAAAAATAAAGGATGGACGTTTTATAAACGGTCCACGTTCCCCCACGATCTCAACCGCTAACCAAAGGCACAGACCATGGACAAGCTACGAGCTTAGAAGTAGGCCGGATAGCAAGATAGTCTAGAAGTACTCACCGCACGCTAAACAAAAAACACGTGCAGCGAGCACACTAGACTGGGGGGACTTGATGATGTATAGTACGGATAGCATGCTTACTGGGCCTGGACTATCTCGAATGAACCGGGCTCCGGCCCTACAAGTAAAACGGGCGTCGGCCCAACAAGCAAACTGGGTTCCGGCCCAACAAGCCAATAAAGCCAGACATGGCCAAAGCCCATTCCACGAGCATGGCACGATCGGGACAAACAAAGGATGTATACTAGTGGCACTTCCGAAGTACGCTCGCGGATCGGCCCCCGGTCCGGAAAACCATCCACGTCCGCGACAATCGATTAACGGATCCTTGCCCGACAAGGGTTCCACCTCGGCCACTATAGCAATATACGAAATATCGGGAAACGCTAATATTTCCGCTACCCATAAAAGGAAACCTCAACTCACATTTCGAGGTATGATTTTCTCACTCATCCCAATACACTCTTATCTCTCTAACAACATGAGTACTTACTCTCACGTCGGAGCTTAATCGTGGGGTCCGTTCCCACAGTAAGGCTAACGGTTTACTCTCATTTGTGCAGAAATCAAGCATTCACTTTGACTAGTGTAGAATCTACCCAACAATGTGTCCGCGAAGGGCATCCCAAGGCATCACTAAGCCCAGTCCTAAAATGCCACACTTTTTGCACTAACATATATATATATATATATATATATATATATATATATATATATATATATATATATATATATATATATATTGATCCGGGTTATTTCTAGCCCGACGGGTCTTCTGAATTTTGAAAATATAAAAACCGGTTAAATTTTACCCGTTTTTTCAACCACAACAGGCTCAACCGGTGGAACCGGCCAGGTCGAACTGGGTTTCAAAACATTTTGTTTAATCCCCAAATCCTCGAATTTTTTTTATTTTTCGTTTATAACCCATAAACTTTTCTTTATCGCTATAACTATCTGTCGCAATAAAATCTTGTTGCTATGCACGGGTACTCGTCTAGCATATTATAAGGACAAACGAATTAGATAATAGTATAAGTTTGTAGGATAAATTGTGATAGTATCTTTAAAATTTCTTAAGAAATTATAATATATAAGCATGATTGGAGTTGTTTTTATTACTTTCATTTTTCTAATACGAATAAAATATATTTTTATTTCTTTGGTCACTACCTAAAACGTTTCTTACGTCAGTTTCGATAATGCATATATAATACTTATAGTTTCTTACGGCAGCTTTTATAATGCGTATATAATAGTTGTATTAAACTGACTTTGACTTTAACCATTGTTTAAAGAAATGTATAATTACAGGTTTGTTAGCCATCATCCTGATTTGTAATCAGGGGCGAAGCCAAAATCTTATAATGAGGCAAATTTTGATAAATTTTAAAAATTTTACTATAAATTGGTTCGTTGAAGGGGAGGTGAAATTACAAAAATAGTTGGATATTTTAAAAAGTTTATGCTTCAATTTTTTTGATAGGGGCATGTGCGCACCCTGCATCTCTCCTTTCTCAACTTCTGCTTGTAATATTAGTGTTTACTAGCAAGGTACTCGCGCGCTGCAGCGACAGGCACCCTGTGATTAAAGTCCGGACACCAACAAAATACTAATGAAGAGCTGATCAACCTAAGAAAAACAAGAAGAAAATGATTCCGGTCCAGCACGGTTCACTCATTTTTACCGGTTCCGATAATCCTCTCACGTTTGTTTTCGGAAGGCTTTTATTGGCTAGCCGAACATGTGGCGACTCTGGTTCCTGGTTAAACCCGTTGGTCCGGTTCGGTTTAAAACTATATGTACCATCAACTTTTTTGCATATAAATTGTATGAAACTTTTTGTGTTTTTTATTATCTTTTGTTTTAGGTGTTTTAAGATAAGTAACCAAGTTATTAGTCGTAAACTTTGCATTCCGACGACAATCACTTAAGGTATATGTGTATAATGTCGTTATATCATTCGTCGAATGATCAAAGAACCCAAGTGCACAAATATTTATTAAACACATTTTTATTACAAAAATTTTTCATTCATTAAACTAACTAGACATTTTAATTAAGTAATTAAATAAAGTTAGGACCAAGTCTTTTTAGAAGGAAATTCAAATAAAATAGATTTTGCCAAGAAAAAAAAAAGAAAAAAAGTGTCAACTGACGCTCCACGGATCCGTATTTTATATAGACGAATCCGCCGAAAGGCGGTTTAGGTATAGAATGTCCCCCATAAATAGTGAACTCGCATTTCACATTCAACTAATGATTTTGATCAATTTTTTGTAAATTTTCTCGACCATACTTACTGTCGAACATTCATGAAACACTCGTTGATCATTTCACTTGCCTTATAAGACATTCAGAGTGATTCATTGATTTCCACTTTGATCTCACGTGAAGAACACAAGAAAATCTCCAAGCTTTTTAGCGTTATAGTTGTTAGTGTGTCTTTATATACATTGTTTTGCAACCTTGTATATCATTTTTGTGTCATCATACCTCACCATCATACACCAAAATTGTTAGTCGTCATCATACACCAACATAAAGTAATTGGTTAGTATTTTAGGCCTTCAAATACATTGAGTAAGAAGGTTGGTCTCACCTTGGGAAAAGACTCGATATCTAGCTTAGCATAGGTAAAGAAGTGAATCGACGTTGTAAGGTTTTCTCTGCCAAAAGGGAGCTTGTTGATATAGTGTTTACGAACTTTCGAGTTGGGTACTCGAGGAGTGGAATAGAGCGAGAAAAGAAGCTTCGTGCCGAACCACTATAAATCACTGTGTCTTTGGTTTGCTTTTTCCATTTCTTTATTACATTTACTTATTATTTATTGCTTGTTTATATACTTGCGTGTCGTGATCTCACATTAAGTAACAAATCTAATATTTCTTAAAAATGTATAAGAACGGTAAAAACTATTCAACCCCTTTTAGTTTTTAATAACTATATTGCATTTTTTTAATTATTTTTTTTAAAACATGTCTATACAAAATACTTTAAAGTGTCCAAAGATGCAAAATTGCATATATATCAGTTGCATGCATAAAAATTATTGTACCATATGTATAAAAAAAAACTTGTACCAAAGATATACATGCAATTATTCACCATTAGAGGGACATATATGCAATTCCTTCTAATAAATAAGTGTAGTGCCTTAATGTTTTAAAACTTACATTTTAAGAAGGTTTCAGAACTCAAATGCTTTATAATGTAGTAGAGATTGGCTTGTAGATATGAATTTCATCTTACACCCAAAGTAGACCAGTTGTGTTGATATAAATAATGCTTAAAACGTTATTAATATTTTTTAATAACTCTACGTTTTGATAATCACAAAATGTAAACTAAATTAAATCAAAAATTATGATGAAAACAAGCATTTAGTGGTAAATATTTATTTCTACAACTAAATCACTTAACGTATGTATAAACAAAGTGTCTAATGCATTACATGATCAAATGAGCATTTTCTTAAACACAAGACATTTTATAAAATGACACAAACCATTTTATATCTTTTATAAAACATTTTTGGAATTAAAAGAATATGTTTAATTCATTATAAATATATAAATTCAAATTTTCAACCAAAAATGGCAAAATTAATCCAGAAAAACCTTCCTCACAAAAGGACAAAAATATCCAACGTTCTGGAGGGGGCGACCCCATTAATTCCTTAGGCGGCCCCCTTAATCATTAAGGGGACCGGCCCCTAATTAAGGGGACCGGCCACGCTCTAAAACAGTATTTTTGTCTCTATAAATACTGGTTCATTCCCATGGATTTTCTCACCTTTTTGCACTACAAACTTTCTGATCTTAATCTCCATTTCTATTCTAAAAGCCTTTGATCATATATTCATAAGTCTTTGTTTCCAAGTGATCCAAAGCTTCACCCACACAAGTGCAAAAAGAAGAACACTCCTTCAACATCTATACAAAGTAGTAGTGTTGTGATTAGTTAGTATTATCTTGTAGTAGTGCTAGATTATTTGTAAATTGTTGTGTGATTAAGTTAGTTGTAGATATTAGTTGTGTTGGAAAAAAGTATTGTAGAAGATGTGAATAAGTTGTGTAAAGAAGAGGGTGTGAAGAAGACGTGAAGAAGTTATGAAGCTAACGTGAAGAAGTTGTAAAATTGTGAAGAAGTTGTGAGATTAGTTCTAGCTAGGATTAGAACTTGACATTTAGCTTAGTGTCGTTAATCGGTGTAAGACAAGGTGTGTAAGGTTTCTCCGCCATAAGGAGTTTGTTGACATAGTGAAGAAAACTCTCGAGTGTGGTACTCGGGGAGTGGAGTAGGGCAAGGAAGGTGTCCTTGTAGCCGAACCACTATAAATTCGCGTGTTGTGGTTTGATCTTTCCATCTCTATCTTTCATTTCATTTCATTATTTTACTTACATTATTAGATTATACTTGTTTAGATTTGCTCATACTTGTTAACAATTGAACTCACATAAGATCGAATCAAACTTTTAATAAGCAACTAAAATTTTTTGAGAATAAACTCAAAAAGAACGTAAAACTATTTAACCCCCCCCCCCTCTAGTTTTCCATAATTTGTATCAGAGCCAGGTTTAGCAAGGTCTTTAAAATATATTGTATTTTAAAACTTGTAACGATATATGGAATCTGAAAAATATTTAGAAGGGCAATCTATGCAAAGACCACCACTATTTGAAAGTGATGGATTTTTATATTGAAAAAATCGATTCGAAAATTATGTGAAATCAAAAGATCTATATCTTTGGCATGTTATTACTAATGGTGATTTTTTACCTATTCAAAATAATCCCGAAACAAAGAAAGATGAAATCGTACCTTTTGAAAAACATAACGATGATTTAAAAAGAAAACTTGCTAAAAATGATGAAGCAGAAATGGTTATTTACAATGCGCTACCACGTAAAGAATACGAAAGGATCTTTATGTGTGAAACCGCAAAAGAAATTTGGAACTCTTTACTAATAACTCACCAAGGCAATAGTCAAGTCAAAGATAACAAAATAGGTCTACTTGTTCAACAATATGAGCAATTCACGATTCCGGAAGAGGAATCAATTGATAATGCTTTTGCTAGGTTTAACACTATCATCACAAGTTTCAAAGCACTTGATGAAAATTTTTCTAGTAAGAATTTTGTTAGGAAGTTTCTTATGGCTCTTCACCCAAAATGGCGAGCTAAAGTGACGGCTATTGAAGAATCAAAGAATTTGTCAACTTTACAACTTGATGAATTAATTGGGAACTTGAAAGTCTACTAAGTAATAATAAAGAAGGGATTGCACCAGGCTTTACCTCTCAAGAGATCTTGAGAAGCTTACAACCCCCACCAGGCAGTGTACCTGATCGTTGTAGTATAGTATAGTGACAAGTACCGGGGGATTGATCGTTCAGCTGGGAATAGTGTCGCTAGGATTAGAAAACCTAAATACTAGTTCTAGAGATGATGGATGATTATTTTTATATTTTTATATTTTTTAGAAAGCAAGTAAAAATCTCAGGTTTGAAGGATGATAAGGCGAAAAATGAACCACTTTTAGGGGGTCATTTAAGCCCGAATCCGAATTTATTTGATCAAATATTGCCCTAAATCGTTCCTTTTGTGATTTTAGGTACTTGGAGAGTGAATTCTGGAAAAGAAGCCATTTCGGACGTTTTTGGAGCATAAAAGTGAAGAAAACGGCAAAGTCTCAATTTTCCATGCTGGGAACAGTAGGTGACGGCGTCAAGAGTAATTCCTTGACGGCATCAAACCTCAATAATAAAATCCGAGAGTTCATGAAGGCGTCAAGAGTTTGCATGACGGCGTCAAAACCCCAAGAATTAAAATCCGTAGTTGATGACGGCGTCACACACAGGGCGTCAAGAGTAATTTGTGTGACGGCCTAGGCCTTGACGGCGTCAGAAGTAGATCAAGGCCGTCCGAGGAAGTATTTGGCGGCGAGATGACGGCGTCACACCTTTGTTCTTGACGCTGTCACCCCTATTTTCCTATATATAGTTTTCTAGTTTTTCACATTAAAAAGGAGAAGTTTTGGGAGAAACCCTAAAGACGATTTTGGTGTAACTTTACAGGTTTTTCAAGGGTTCCAACCCCTTGATACCATGCATGATTAATCAAGATAAGTGTTCTTCTAATTCAATCAATATGTCTATGTGTTGGTTGTCTATATCTTGTTCTTGTCTTAATTCTATCATGCTAGGCTAGATCTCTTTTGTGTTTGCTTAGATCTAATGAAACCTAGATATTGATTATGTGTTGATTACTTGTTTATTTTTGTCTTGGATGAATGATTTATATGTTAGGCTTAAGAAAACTGGCAGATCTCCAAATGGTAACATGCTTGAACGTCTTAAGAAACATGAACCGAGGCGCACTAGGTCTTTATTGGTTGTATTTAATGCATGAGCCACTGTTTACAATCCCTATAGTTGTGCTGGGCATGGTGTAGGAGGAGATAAGAGCTCATAGAATTGGGGAGTTATGTGTGCCACCCCATGAATGGTATTAAGGAATATGATCCGTCATCCATGCAATTATAACAAGTAATTAACATGTAAAAGATATCTAGGGAGTAGTGAAATCTAAGTAAACACATTTTCTCCAATTACTGCTCACAACTTTAGTATAATTTAGTTTATTTTCATTTTTAGTATTCTATTTTGATTGCATCTTAGTTTTGGGTTAGTTGAATAGCAACTAATTCCGCCCACTCTTCCAAAACCCGAGATTTTAATTTGCTTTCTAAAAAATATAAAAACACAAAAATAATCATCCCTCATCTTTAGAACTAGTAATTAGGCTTTCTAATCCTAGCGACACTATTCCTAAGCTGAACGATCAATCCCCCGGTACTTGTCACTATACTATACTACAACGATCAGGTACACTGCCTGGTGGGGGTTGTAAGCTTCTCGAGATCCCTCGAGAGGTAAAGCCTGTTGCGATTCCCACGCATCAAAGGATTTGGGGCGGAATTAGTTGCTAGTCAACTAACCCAATACTAAAGATGCAATCAAAATAAGATACTAGAAATGAAAATAAACTAAATTAAACTAAGGTTGTGAGCAATAAGTGGAGAAATTGTGTTTATTTAGATTTCACTACTCCCTAGATATCTTTTACACGTTAATTACTTGTTATAGTTGCATGGATGACGGATTGTATTCCTTAATATCATTCATGGGGTGACGCAGTTAATTCCCCAATCCTATGAGTGCCTACTTCACTCCTATGTCGAGCCGGCTAAGAAGCTCCTAACATGGGATCATTAGAATTTACTCATGCATTAAATACAACCAATAAAACCTAGTGCACGTCAGTTCATGTTTCCTAAGACGTTCAAGCATGTTACCATTTGGAGATCTGCCAGTTTTCTTAAGCCTAACATCGAAATCATTCATCCAATACAACCATAAACAAGTAATCAACACATAATCAACATCTAGGTTTCATTAGATCTAAGCAAACACAAGATAGATCTAGCCTAACATGGTGGAATTAAGACAAGCACAAGATATAGACAACCAACACATAGACATATTGATTGAATTAGAAGAACACTTATCTCAATTACACATGAAAGGGTTAAAGGGCTGAAAACCCTTGAAAAACCTGTAAAATTCGTAATAGGTTCGGCCTTAGGGTTTCTCCAAAACTTCTCTCTTTTTATGAATGAAAATTAGAAAACTATATATAGGAAATTGAGGCTGACGGCATCAAGACCAAATAGGTGACGCCGTTATCTCGCCGCCAAAATACTTCTCGGACTGCCTTGATCTATATCTGACGCCGTCATGTGTTAGGGTCTTCCAGGCCGTCACGTGTTTTACTCTTGACACTCTACTTGTGACGCCTTCACGTTTGCACTGGGCCGTCATGCAATTTACTCTTGACGCCGTCAGGGTGTTGCTCTTGACGCCGTCACCTACCATTCCCAGCAAGGAAAATTAATACTTTGGCGTTTTCTTCACTTTTATGCTCCAAAAACGTCCGAATTGCTTCCTTTTCTAGATTTTTCTCCCAAAGTACCTAAAATCACAAAAGGAACGATTTAGGGCAATATTTAATCAAATAAATTCAATTCCGGGCTTAAATGACCCCCTAAAAGTGGTTCATTTTTCACCTCATCAATAAACAACCAATTATAAAATGAAATACTAGAACTAAAAATTAAAATACATAAATTAGAAAAAGGTAAAGAAATTTTTGAAGAATGTAAATTATGTCAAGAGCTTAAAAGTGAAAATGAAACACTTAGAGATGAAATTTGCAAACTTGACAAATTTGAAAATAGTAGTAACTCACTTAAGAAAATAATAAGCATTCAAAGAATATCCGGAGACAAAACCGGCTTAGGATTTAACCCAATCGAAGCTTCAACTAGTGAAACAAAAAATGTTAAGTTCGAAAGCGAACCTAGTAAACTAAAACCTTTAGAATCACATCCCAAATACATACTCATGCACCCTAGCCAAATGTTAAACATGTTTGGACCAAACAACTTTGGACCAAAGAGGCAATGGGGACTGAATAGCTAGATCAACATTCCACAAGACTACCTTGAAGCTTTCTCACCATAGACTTTTACAAAGTCTATAAATCATCTTGAAGATTTAAAAGAATGTTATTGAAGACCGCCAGGTATGCAATTCTTTCGCAACTCATTGTTATGCTTAGATAACTCTCTCTTGATTTGTTGCTTTGTTTGCATAGATATAGTTGATTGTCTCCTTTCTTTTATATGAATATATATATATATATATATATATATATATATATATATATATATATATATATATATATATATATATATATACGTGCACATAACCTAAATACGTCATTAGTTGACTTTCCAGAACTCAAGGAAATTGTTCGTTCTCGAACCTTTTCCTTCCCCCTGTTGACCCTCTTGGACTTTAACATTCAACTCGAAAATCTTTTATTTCTACTATTAGAAAACTCATGATGATGAAGAGATGTGAGCTAAGTGGATCAACATAAAAGTAGAACGCCTTCGCACAAGAAAGCTATGGATGAAACAAACTCCCTTCGCCGACAAACACTCATCTCCGTTATTTCCTTATCATTTCTCTATTCCGCTTAATAATCCACCATTTCCTCTCACACACACACACACACACACACACACACACACACATATATATAATATATACATATATATATATATATATATATATATATATATATATATATATATATATATATATATTCCCGAACATTTCTCAAACCCTTTATTATCTTGACGTCTTGATCATTTTATCCAAAATTGTCAAGATACATTTTGACGAAACGTTAATTAAAAATTGTCAAGTATCTCATCATCGTGCCAGTATATTCCTACGTATTTTTGATATACTATAAATCTAATTATATACGTATAAATATGTTAATGTCAGAAACAAAACCGCCAAAAATCAAAAATTGGCAGGCGGCCCCCTTAATGTTTATGGGGGCCAGCTTGTTATCGGGGGCGGTCCCCTTAATGATTAAGGGGACCGGCCATCTGGTACTTCCAAACTCGTTTTTCCTCTTAAAATATTTGCCAAACACTCCATTTGTTCAATCTCCCCTTTCTCTTGCTGTTGTGATCGAGACTCCACACCCAAAACCACCAAAATTCTTCACCAAATCACCAATCCGGGCTTGTTTCGCAAGGGGCAAACATTAACTAAACATATAACAACATCTTTTGTAAGTTTTCCAACATACATTTCATCTAATTTCATTCAAATTTGTGTCTAATCAAAATTAGGTATTTTATTAAAATTTATCTAAATCCGAATTTTAGTGAAATTAAGTCAAGGAATTGCATAACTAAATTGTCCCCATAGGATTAGAATGTAGAATTGCTACTCATACTAAGTTTAACACATTATGTTGTCAAAATTTCTAATCGCCAATAAACCCTTACTAAGATTGTTTTTCAAAAAGCACATTGTTGATATAATTCTTAAAAACTAGTTAAAACTCACTACATTGTAGTGATGTAATGGTTTAAACATCAAAACATACTTTTCGAATCATTGTAAAAAGTTTTATGAAAACAACATGGGCGTTTGGTTCATAAACAAAGAGTACTTAAATAAGTTGATTTTAATCTTGAAACTATTTTGTTAAACTTATTAACACATTACTAGTCTATAGAAGTCATCAAGATATATAATTAATATATATATGTTGATGTTTTAGTCGATATTTATCTAGTTAAAGGAGCGTTTGGTTTAACCAAGAAAAAGATATTTCGAAAACCAAGATATTTATAAGTTTATTGTTAGTCAAACTCATAAGAGATAGCAAGATATATAATCTAATATATATCTAGCCACATTTCGAAATGGCTTATGATGTCTAAAGAGACGTTTGGATAGTCTTGGTATTATATCGAACTAATTCCACAACTATATCTTGACATTATAAGATACATTTTAAGCGAGTTAAAAATTAAAATCAAGGAACATTGTGAAACTACTTCCTAGGGTACATTTTTAGGTCGAAGTAGGCTTCCGTTCCACATGTATTGCATATATTTATATAACATATGCATGTTAATTGTTTTTGTCTTAATTTTATTTTTGTTGTTATATTGTTTAGGTGAAAATGCCTAAAACCACGGTTGCTGATGTTTCAAAAACAAAGCAATACATTCCAAAAGTCTTCGCCAATCCCGGCATGTCTCCCGCTGTTGCATGTTTATATCGTCCCATTGAAAATAGAAACATTCATGAGGGAAGAATTGTCGATCCATCCTTTTATCAATCTAAACAAATCGAACGAATGTTCACCAATGTTCGTCTCGATTGTCTCTTCAAAATTAACGAACCAATCATTCCTCGCTTTTTCCTCGACTTCTATAGCCAAGTTACGGTGCAAACCGATCCCTATGGCCATCTTCTTATCTCTTTCATGCTCCAGAACCAATTCATCACTCTTACTCTTGCTCAGTTTGGACAAATCCTCAGAATCCCATACAACGGCCAAGCCGTATACTCAAATGAATGGGATCTTTCAACTCTTGAACGAAATCGACCTCAGGATGGTCCATACTATTATGAGATTCCAAGTCCTGAAGACATTCGTCGACTACTTGAACTAGAACGTGGTACGACTAGTGATGAGGCAAAAAATGATCCGTTTTTAGGGGGTCATTTAAGCCGGAATTGGAATTTATTTGATCAAATATTGCCCTAAATCGTTCCTTTTGTGAGTTTAGGTACTTTGGGAGAGAATTCTGGAAAAGGAAGCATTTTGGACGTTTTTGGAGCATAAAAGTGAAGAAAACGGCAAAGTCTTGATTTTCCTTGCTGGGAACAGTACCTGACGGCGTCAAGAAGGAAAAGATGACGGCGTCAGGAGCAAAATGGATGACGGCCCAGAGAAAACGTGACGGCATCAGAACAAGGGCATCAAGAGTAAATTTGGTGACGTCCTGGAACAAGAATACACATGACGGCGTCAGATATAGATCTAGGCAGTCCGAGAACTTTATTGGCAGCGAGATGACGGCGTCAGAATTTTACTCTTGACGCCGTCACCTCGTGAAATCTATAAATACTTTTCTAATTTTCATTCATTAAGAGGAGGAACTTGTGTGGAGAATTCTAGGGCCGAACTTTATAAACCCTAGCTCGTTTGTAACAGAATTTTCAAGGGTTTTCACCCCTTGAAACCCTTCATGTTCAATTGAGATAAGTTTTCTTTCAATTCATTCAATATGTCTATGTGTTGTTTGAATATATCTTATGCTTATCTTGATTTTAACATGCTAGGCTAGATCTTTTGTGTGTTTGCTTAGATGTAATGAAACCTAGATGTTGATTATAGGTTGATTGCTTGTTTATAGTTGTAATGGATGAATGATTTCAATGTTAGGCTTAAGAAAACTGGCAGATCTCCATTGTGTAACTTTCTTGAACGTCTTAAGAAACATGAACCGGTGTACTAGGTTTTTATGGTTGTATTTAATGCATGAGTGAATTCTAGTTATCCCATGTTAGGAGCTTCTTGCAGGCTCGACATAGGAGTGAAGTAGGAGCTTATAGAATTGGGGAAGTAAATACGCCACCCCATGATATGTATTAAGGAATATAACCCGTCATCCACGCAACTGTAACAAGTAATTAACCTGTAAAAGTTATCTAGGGAGTAGTGAAATCTAAGTAAACACAATTCTCCCATATATTGTTCACACCACTAGTTTAAATTAGTTTATTTACATTTTTGTCATTTTATTTTGACTGCATCTTAGTTATTGGGTTAGTTGACTAGCAACTAATTCCGCCCACTCTTCCAAAACCCGAGATTTTTACTTGCTTTCATAAAATATAAAAATACAAAAAAAATCATCCCTCACCTCTAGACCTAGTTTTTAGGCTTTCTAATCCTAGCGACACTATTCCTGAGTAAAACAATCAATCCCCCGGTACTTGTCACTATACTATACTACAACGATCAGGTACACTGCCTGGTGGGGGTTGTAAGCTTCTCGAAATCCCTCGAGAGGTAAAGCCTGGTGCAATTCCCAGACATCAAATTTATGGCGCCGCTGCCGGGGAAATAGTTATTGTCTAGGTTAGAATTTCTTTTTATTAGGTCTACTTGCTAGATTCCTTTCTAGTAAGATTTTATTTTTATTTTTAGGTTTTCTATAGTCTATCTATTTCTTCGTGTCTTTGTTTGTACTAGTTTGGTCTTTATGGATTTAGAGAGTCGCCGTTTAGAAGTTAGCAAGAGGCTTATAGCGCATAAAAGAAGAAAGAGAGAAGTTAAGACATTTAAGGAATTTATTAAGCCTCTCCAAATGAAAATTGAGTTCACGGACTTCGCACCAACCCCTGATGAATTGAGTTACCATAGATTTCTTTTACAACACCCCTGCCCCTCAAAATATAGAAAGATACCATGGATTATGAGGCATAACTTTAGGAACATAAAAATTCCTTGCATGATTGGGTACATGTCTAGAGAGCATACATACATTGACTTAAAAGCACCCATGAATATTATGTCTAGGCTCTACTACAACTGGATAATGAATGAAAGGTTAAGCCCTAGAAAAGACCCCTACAACTCTAATAGACTATGTAATTTCATCAGGAGAGTTAAAGGGGTACACATCTTTATAGGAAATTTTACTTATCAATGCGACTTTGTAATCCTAGAAGATGTTAGAGGCATTATAGATCCACACCTAGGAGAAATAGTCCTAGGACAACCTTTTGTTGAGAAGACTTAGATGTATTGCGATCATGGGAAGGGAATAGTTCAGTTTACTGATGGGATAGAAAAAATTACTTTTATGATGCCTCACATGAAGGAAGAATTAAAGGACATCAAGAATTTACAAATTGATGAGATTCGACCTTATGAGGTTAAGGAAGATGGAATTGATGATGATGTTTATTGTGAGAGGAGGCGAACATACTATTCAGGTTGCATGAATCTAGGCCCTGAGTACAAGGGTGATGAGAATTGGGTTAGATGTTTTGATTCAACACAAAAGTGGGGAAGGAAAACGTAGTAACCCATGACCGTGAGTCTAGTTATAAGACTCGTAAATAAAGAAAAACGCTTCTTGGGAGGCAACCCATGCTTTGTGTGATTTTTATTTGTTTGATTGTTATTTGTTTCTGTATGCATGCTTTATTTTTATTGTTGGTAGATCATGTTTCAAACTAAAATGGTGAAAATACTTTATTTTGTTGTTTGGCTTTGTCTTAACTTCATCCAAAGGTATTTTGCAAAAGATAAGTGTAAGGGGAAACCTCAAATATGTTTTTAAGAAACAAAACCGATCATGATTCTCCACAATATTAAATGAACATGTATATTCGTATTTGTTAGAGTCAAATGCTTGTATCGAGTCATAATGATGTTTTGCAGGATTTTCTAGGAAGTAGGACAAAGTTTTTCCAGAAATTTTCTGGAAACTTAACATAAGGATTTATGCAGGTCACTTCTGACGGCGTCAGGAAGAAACTCCTGACGGCGTCACGTGTAAAATTCTGGAAATTTTTCCAGTTTTGTTTTTCTAACGGAGTCTTAAAGTTTTTGTTGAATCTTTAGTTTTATAATCTCCAAGAAATCTGCAAACATTCATTCCACAAGCATTATATCTTACTTTGTTTTCTAGGATTTGTTAGCATATATAGATTGCCGCCGATTTTACGCGAGGTTGCCTTGTTTGTTTTCTCAGGTTTAACAGGTTATGTATGACAAGAAGATGATTTATATTCTGGAAGGGAAGCTTTGATTGTTCATTTTCTTGGAGGAAGATCTAACCTGGTTACCATACTATCCATACCGAGCGAATCAGGGGAGTATTTGATTTCATTCTTTTACCTGTTTTTACTTTTACATTCTTTAATTGAACATTGGGGACAATGTTCATCCTAAGTGTAAGGGGAGGGTAAATGATGATGCCTTATAGGATATAATTGCACTTGAGTTTGTTTGTTTGATGGTAGGTGTGTAATAAAACTAAGAGAAATACTTGTTAGTGTAATTTTAGCGCCAAATTTAAAGTTTTTTTCAACATTTAGGAGTGAAACTTTAGCCTTAACAAGCGTCTCATGGATAGGAGTTGTATGACTAGCACAAAACCGTACCATTCAAAAAACTTTTTCCACCCAAATATGTAAGGTTCGCCTTTAGATTTGATAGGAAAAGCATTCATTATTAGTGCTTATGAGTGTACCGGTAGCATTTAGATTCTAGAACTTGCGTTAGTGATGCATCCCGAGACCGCTAGTGAGACTACATTCGTGTAGTAGGATTTACTACATGATAAGAGGCATTAGGATCACCCTTGTGTTAAACCCGTATCATAATTACTTGACCAGTTAAGTCATATTACTTGGCTAGTTAAGTCAATTAATTTTTCCCTCACCTTTGCATTGTACTCATTTTTAGTACACGAAACCCCTAGTACACCCCTCCAGGCCTATCCTTTCGTTTATAACTTTAAGCATCTTACTTAAAGGAAGAATTTCTTACACCCCACTTAAATGTACACCCAAATCGCCTTAGCCTTCCGTGTATGCACTCATCTTTAGTGCATTATTATTATTTGTTTAAACCCTTAGTTAATTATCTAATTGATTACATGGTTGCTAAGTCGAGTCATATCCTTGTACATATTGTTTTGGGACGATTGGGACTCATGGGTAAAGTACTATTGTTATGGAGTAATGGGGAAGAACATCATTTTATTACCCCTATATGTACGTTAATCTTAAAAGTACTCCAAGTGTTTTGATTATCTTGATTCGAGTCATTAGATTAAGTTTATTGTAAAGTATGTAAAAATTCAAGTGTAAGGGGAATGTTCACTCCCTATGGTGTATTATTTTGGATGGTAGGGTAAGAATGTATGAAAAAAAAAAAAAAAAAAAAAAAAAAAAAAAAAAAAAAAATCGAGAAATTAAGAAATAGAAAAAAAAAGAAAAAGAGAAAAAACATACGGACTACCATCCCGTTTCATTCTATGTTTTTTTTATGTTTTTGTTATTTTTCATTCATTAGCTTAAGTCGAGTCTAGTCTTGGCTTAGCAACGCCATGTTGTACATGTAATTAACCAAGATGATTAACTCGCCACCAGTAAAGATTGCCTTTATCCAACAAAACCGTGTATTCCATATCCCTACACCTAACGTTATAACCCTTTGAAAGACCTCTTTAATAGTTTATCCTAGGTGCTTACGCCATGTGGTGGAGGTTTGATCCTTTCCCAAGCCTATGGTAATCTATTTTGCTATGACAGGTAGTGAGAGATGTTATCCATTTCCATATTGTGATATATACTTTATTACACCCGAGAGATGTGAGTATCTAAACACTATTTGTGAGGTGCTAGTGTATGACCTCCGTGCTTGTCTTTGGTCTTTAGTGGAACGATTATATATTGTAATTACTTTTATATTAGTGTTAAATGACCCCTAACTTGTATTTTGACTAGAATAAAAGCGCATTTGCTTGAGGACAAGCAAATCTCAAGTGTAAGGGTATATGATGAGGCGAAAAATGATCCGTTTTTAGGGGGTCATTTAAGCCGGAATTGGAATTTATTTGATCAAATATTGCCCTAAATTGTTCCTTTTGTGATTTTAGGTACTTTGGGAGTGAATTCTGGAAAAGGAAGCATTTTGGACGTTTTTGGAGCATAAAAGTGAAGAAACGGTAAATTCTTGATTTTCCTTGCTGGGAATAGTACCTGACGGTGTCAAGAAGGAAAAGATGACGGTGTCAGGAGCAAAATGGATGACGGCCCAGAGAAAACGTGACGGCATCAGAACAAGGGCGTCAAGAGTAAATTTGGTGACGGCCTGGAACAAGAATACTCATGACGGCGTCAGATATATATCTAGCCAGTCCGAGAACTTCATTGGCGGCGAGATGACGGCGTCAGAATTTTACTCTTGACGCCATCACCTCATGAAATCTATAAATACTTTTCTAATTTTCATTCATTAAGAGGAGGAACTTGTGTGGAGAATTCTAGGGCCGAACTTTAAAAACCCTAGCTCGTTTGTAACAGTATTTTCAATGGTTTTCACCCTTTGAAACCCTTCATGTTCAATTGAGATAAGTTTTCTTTCAATTCATTCAAAATGTCTATGTGTTGTTTGAATATATCTTATGCTTGTCTTGATTTTAACATGCTAGGCTAGATCTTTTGTGTGTTTGCTTAGATGTAATGAAACCTAGATGTTGATTATAGGTTGATTGCTTGTTTATAGTTGTAATGGATGAATGATTTCAATGTTAGGCTTAAGAAAACTGGCAGATCTCCATTGAGTAACTTGCTTGAACGTCTTAAGAAACATGAACCGATGTGTACTAGGTTTTTATGGTTGTATTTAATGCATGAGCGAATTCTAGTGATCCCATGTTAGGAGCTTCTTGCAGGCTCGACATAGGAGTGAAGTAGGAGCTTATAGAATTGGGGAAGTAAATACGCCACCCCATGATATGTATTAAGGAATATAACCCGTCATCCACGCAACTGTAACAAGTAATTAACCTGTAAAAGATATCTAGGGAGTAGTGAAATCTAAGTAAACACAATTCTCCCATATATTGTTCACACCACTAGTTTAAATTAGTTTATTTACATTTTTGTCATTTTATTTTGACTGCATCTTAGTTATTGGGTTAGTTGATTAGCAACTAATTCCGCCCACTCTTCCAAAACCCGAGATTTTTACTTGCTTTCATAAAATATAAAAATACAAAAAGAATCATCCCTCACCTCAAGACCTAGTTTTTAGGCTTTCTAATCCTAGCGACACTATTCATGAGTTAAACGATCAATCCCCCGGTACTTGTCACTATACTATACTACAACGATCAGGTACACTGCCTGGTGGGGGTTGTAAGCTTCTCGAGATCCCTTGAGTGGTAAAGCCTGGTGCAATTCCCACGCATCAACTAGTCGTAAAATCAAGTCGAGAAATGTCGATATTCATGCAAATCAAATCCTTCTCAAAGAGCTAAGCCCCGACATGAAAAATTGGGAAGAACTCATTCGCGAGAAATGTTGTATTGTGTAGTTGCTGAAGAAAACTACAATTTGGCTTATCTCTTTGTCAATCGAATCATGACTGCCAAAAACACTCCAAATGCCAACCTTCCTTACGGTATGTTCCTCACTCGAGTTTATCGTCATGTCATGGAACACTACCCAGATCTTAGGAGTGATTTCTATGACTTCGTTCATCCCACTTTGAATCAACTTACTCTCGTTCGTACTCGCCGATCTCGAAGTGACAAAGGGAAATCTCGTGGCCCTTTATTCTCTGCACCTCGTGGTTCGACATCTCATCAAGGAAATGATGATGATGAGGAGGAAGACACCTCGCGTGTTAGTATCCCATCTCCCACGACCTTTGTTGATGATCTTCCCGATCTTAATTATACCGACTATCAAATTCCTCTTCCTCACGAACGTAACGATGAACTTCTCTTCGAACGTCAAACATCTCTAATGAACAGGACTCAACAAATGCATCAAGAAGTTAGAGGAGGATTCAAGTCTGTAGGAAAGATGTTCAGGAAGATTTTGGGGGAGAAGAGATAGAATCGTCGATGTGAGACTACTTGATATTATTGATGAACTATTAGACATTTATGTGTTTTGATATTTGTCCGATATATTCGGAAATACTTGTGTTTCATCATGACTATTGCTTGTTACTTGAATGATGTTTAGTTATTAACTATTATTGTGCTAGGATCTTGTTTACTACTTAATGTTATTAGTATGCCTACTTTATATTTAGTGTCCAATATATTAGTTTGCATGCATGCTTGATTATTATTTTTATATGCTTGTATTTCATCATTCTAAGAGTGTATGTTCCAAATAGAGCTTGCTGAAAATACATACTTGAAAACCAACCTATTTCTGAAAATTTTTGATATTTGGTCGCCTGGGAAAACACCAGATGGGCGGCCCCCTTAATTTTCTTAGGCGGTCCCCTTAATCATTAAGGGGGCCGGCCTACAATTAAGGGGACCGGCCATCTGGAACTGAGTTTTACTATTTTCTTTTGCATCTTGTGACCTCTTTCTCTAGTATCAGCTACCATTTCTCCTTATAATCCAACTGATTTTGGAATCCCCTTAAACCACTTCAAAAAAAACTTACCTAAACCAACCATTTTCATATTATAAATTCCCTCCAAATGAAAACTCTTCACCTCATCATTCTTGACCTCCATCAACCTAATCTACTATGTCTTCACCAAGCACCTCTATCTCTAAGGCCTCAAAGAAACAAAAGATTGTCATCATCCCTCCAAAACAACTCTTTATTGATTTAACTAATGAAGACAACAGCACTCCATCACCTCCACCTAAATGCTCATCCCCTAGTGCACCAAATGCACCATCTAAAACACCCTCCACTTATGGAACATTCTCCTCTTCCATACCTTCAACCTCATCCATCAATGACTACATAAACTCACACTTATCATCACCACAAGCATCATCACCACATCCTAACCAAGAACCCCTCTCCACCGAACTTACCATCTCACTTTCACCAATAACACCACTTGATGCTCTTGTCTCATCCCCACCAATCACACCACCATTCTTTTTTAATCCCGTACAATGGAGATTACTTGAAGCTCATGGTGATACTTGCCTTTGTTGCATCCACAACTGAACCATCATCTTTGGTCTTATAGATGAAATTCAATACATGTTTTCATATATTGAACACTTGCTAACCAACCCACCACCACCACCACCTCCACCTTCCTCACCTATTGTTCCACCACCACCATCTTCACCTATTTCTCCACCATCACCTTCATACTCTCCAAATTAAGCATATACTATGCTTTATAAATAAAGACCTCACAACCCTTTTTCTTGCAAGCTCGATAAAGCTCATGTACTCTTAACATGATGAAGTACTGCTCTAGTTGTTATCTTTCCTAGTTGTTGTCCTTGTTGTAATCTCTCTTGATGATATATGTATTGTTGTGTATTTTTACACAACTTTTGCTTAAATGAATGCTTTTATGATGCTTGATTATGTTTTTGTCACCTTATATATAGTTGTATATATACTTGTGCTTCTAATATTTTTTGTTTTGCAAGCATTCCATAGCTCGTTTCCTTGGTGCCCCCGAACGAGGGGGAGTACACATTAAGGGAGAGTTCTCATCTCGTCAATATTTCATAATTGAAACTTGTCGGCATAACCTTTTTGATTCTACAAAAAGGGGGAGAAGTAAATATAAACTCACTAAATTACTTGTCTAAAAACTAATTTTTGATTTAATGAGTTTAAGTTTTGTAATCATCAAAAAGGGGGAGATTGTTGATATAAATAATGCTTAAAAACGTTATTAATATTTTTCAATAACTCTACGTTTTAATAATCACAAAATGTAAACTAAATTAAATCAAAAATTATGATGAAAACAAGCATTTAGTGGTAAATATTTATTTCTACAACTAAATCACTTAAAGTATGTATAAACAAAGTGTCTAATGCACTACATGATCAATGGAGCATTTTCTTAAACACAAGACATTTTATAAAATGACACAAAACATTTTATATCTTTTATAAAACATTTTTGGAATTAAAAGAATATGTTTAATTCATTATAAATATATGAATTCAAATTTTCAACCAAAAATGGCAAAATTAATCCAGAAAAACCTTCCCCACAAAAGGACAAAAATGTCCAACGTTCTGGTGGGGGCGGCACCCTTAATTCCTTAGGCGGCCCCCTTAATCATTAAGGGGACCGGATCCTAATTAAGGGGACCGGCCACGCTCCAGAACAGTATTTTTGTCCCTGTAAATACTGGTTCATTCCCACATATTTTCTCACCTTTTTGCACTAAAAAACTTTCTGATCTCAATCTCCATTTCTATTCTAAAAGCCTTTGATCATATATTCATAAGTCTTTGTTTCCAAGTGATCCAAAGTTTCACCCACACAAGTGCAAAAAGAAGAACACTCCTTCAACATCTATACAAAGTAGTAGTGTTGTGATTAGTTAGTATTATCTTGTAGTAGTGCTAAATTATTTGTAAATTTTTTTGTGATTAAGTTAGTTGTAGATATTAGTTGTGTTGGAAATAAGTATTGTAGGAGGTATGAATAAGTTGTGTAAAGAAGAGGGTGTGAAGAAGACGTGAAGAAGTTGTGAAGCTAACGTTGTGAAGTTGTGAATAAGTTGTGAGATTAGTTCTAGCTAGGATTAGAACTCGACATTTAGGTTAGTGTCGTTAATCGGTGTAAGCCAAGGTGTGTAAGGTTTCTCCGCCATAAGGAGTTTGTTGACAAAGTGAAGAAAACTCTCGAGTGTGGTACTCGGGGAGTGGAGTCAGGCAAGGAAGGTGTCCTTGTAGCCGAAACACTATAAATTCGTGTGTTGTGGTTTGATCTTTCCATCTCTATCTTTCATTACTTTACTTACATTATTAGATTATACTTGTTTAGATTTGCTCATACGTGTTAACAATTGAACTCACATAAGATCGAATCTAAGTTTTAATAAGCAACTAAAGTTTTTCGAAAATAAACTCAAAAAGAACGTAAAACTATTCAACCCCCATTCTAGTTTTCCACAAGTTGCATTTGAGCACATCACTTTCTAGATAATGTTTTTGGGTGAGAAAAAAATAGGCCGGTTGCCTTGGCAACTTGTGTTGCCTGAACCACAAATCGACACGTGTTAACGACAATCGACGTGTCTCAAGTATCAATCACATACCAAAATTGAAATGACTAAATAACCCTTCTATACTAAATTATTGATACAAATAATGTCTAAAAATGTTATTTCTATTTTTCGACACCTCTAAGTTTTGATGATAACAAAATATGAAAACACGTTATGTCAAAATTAACGTAAACAAGTTTTTAATCGAAATATCCTATTTCTACGTAAATCACTCTGGGTAAGAACAAAAAAATTTACAACTTGACAAACGATTAATGAAGTGAATTTGTGTTTCAAACTTCACAGTTTTAATGTGACAAAACATTTTTTCAAAAATACATTTTACAAATTATTTTTGAGTTAAAAGAAATGTTTTAATTTGAAAAATAAGTTTAAAATTACCAACAACTAATTTCCCCCCCCCCCCCCCCCCCCCATATTAGCTCCAAACTTCCCCAAATAAACTTTCACCACTAAAAACAAAAACAGGAGCGTTTTTATCTGGCACGGTACCACTAATTTGTTGGTACCGTGATGTATTTAGTGATATCGTCCACCTATAACGGGCAAATTTTTCTGCCTATAACTAGTCTATTTCACAGTTTTTGGGCATCCTTTTTCACACAAAATTTCTGAGTTCAAAACCTCTATCACATATACTTTTCTTTGATCATTTAGTTAGTTTCTTTTGTTTAAGAGTAATCCTTTCATCCAACCAAGTGATCACCTTCATTCATCTACTTGTGCAAGGAACATAAAGTATCAAGAAGATACAAGGTATTGTAGTGTTATATCTAGGCGTACATCAAGTTGTCCATCTTTTGTTTAGCTTGTGTGTGTGGATCATGTAATCGTGTTGAGATCTTGGAGATCTCTTGTAGCTTGTGTGATAGTGTGTTGATCAAGTGGATCAAGAGTAGATCGTGTGATAAGTAAGGATCTTGTAGATTATGTGGTAAGTAAGGATCGTGTAGATCATGTGATTAGTAAGGATCGTGTGGATCGTGAGTGAGATTAGTACTAGCTAGATTAGTACTCGACATTTAGCTTAGTGTTAAAAATAGTGATAAGCAATGTTGTACGGTTTTCACCGCCTAAAGGGAGTTTATTGACATAGTGCTTAGAACTCTCGAGTTGGGTACTCAGGGAGTGGAGTAGGGCGAAGAAGACCTTTGTTACCAAACCACTATAAATCTCTTAGCATCGGTTTGATCTTTACATCTCTTACTCTTTACTTTTATTGTTTATGCTTAATAGTGTAGTTTATGTTGGTCCCTTTTACTTGGTTATCAGTAACTAAAAAGCTAAAGTAACCAAGTTGTATGACTTTAAACAAAGATGTATAAAATGATTAACAATAAAGTAACGTAAATATAAGAGACAATATTTTCCAACGTTTAATTCTTTATTAGAAGTTAATCAAAAAGAATCGTACCCAAGTGTTTGCGGAATAACACTTGGGATTGAAAACGACAAGTATTGTATGGACTCCTCACTAAACTCAATCTATGTTGAGTGACAACTTTCAAGACCCACTGAGCTATCTCAGGGGTTGTGTTGTTATTTGGAGGAGTAAAAGTGGTTTGTGAATGCTTTGCATTAATTGCACAAACTTGTCAACTTTTACTCCTCACATATGCTTCCTATTTATACACAAGTATAGAACAACTAGTTATACATTGGACATAAATCTTCCCTAACAATATCTTGAAAGATATTATTCTTCTGGCAAGGAACCTTCATTGAGTTAAGTCCAAAAGACACTTTCTGATGACAGACTGGTTTTAACCATTTTGGGAAAGTTTGACATTAAAGTGATAAAGCACTTTAATAATGCAGCTCAAACTTTCCAGCCCAGTCCCGCCAAAACTTCAGTCTTCTTATCATCAGTCTTCAGTACTATGAAGTTGTTGGGGAGTCATGGGGTTCAGTGAGTTATTGTCATCCTCACTGAACCCATCACCTTCTTCTTGGCTTAGATCACACTTCACTGAGTTCCGCCTCACTGAATGGAGAACCTTTCTTCTTAGGCTCAGTCTTAGCATCCTGAAGGTGACTCACTGAGTTACTGTTCACTCAGTGACTTGTTTACACTTAGGGGTTTTTACGTTCAAATCCTTGTTAGAAAAAGATTGGGGAATTCAGTGACCCAACAATCTCCCCCTATTTGAACATACAAATAGCCTAAGTGTTTATTGATTCATCATGAGTTGTCAGGGTACTTCTTCTCTTGCTGAATGTTTGTTGTAATTGTAAGTAGGACATAACTTTTAAACAAAAACATCAGTTTATTCATAGCTATTACATTTTCCTACAAATTACAAACAAAATAAAGATAGTTGTTGCAGATCAGATGTTCAGATGATAGCCAAGTCCCTCAATCTTAGCTTTCTTTGATCTCAGCAGGTGTTTCTCAGGATGCTTCTCAATCATAGCCCTAAGGTCCTGACAGAACCTTTGGTTTTCAGCACATCTTACAGGAGAAGCTAACATCAGGTACATTAACATTGCCTTGACCCCTGCCCTGTCCATATCGGACCATCTTTGGAAAGCAGGGTTTCCATATTCGTCCATAAAGCATAGACCTCTTTCAGGGTATTCAAGCACAACATTTCTCACGAAGGTGATTCCTTCATGAACGGACCTATCATAATCCAATCCTGGGACCTTGATCTCAGGCTCGGATTCAATGTGCTTCCTTTTTCTCCTGGTGACTTTTGATGGAGCAGTTCCTGTTGTTGGAGCAGGAAGAAAGGAGGGAATATTGAGGGCTCCAGGCATTGTGCTCAGTCTGTCATACCTTTCCTTTAGTGACTTGAGAAGGTCGTGTACGACAACATTGTTTTTCTTGTCAATGATGGGACGGAGTTCATCGAGTTCAGTAATCCCAAAGTCAGCAAATTTGAATGGGTTATGGATGTCAATAACTCTTTTATCAGCCCCCCTGAAGACCGTGACCATTGCGGGTTTGGTGTTCCTGTGGATTTTGATGTCAGTGATGGTTTCAGGCTTCAACCTTTCCTTCATCACCCAATGATATCTTTCAACCCTGGTCTTTCTGATTTGAGCATCCCTTTTCAGCTTTGCTTCCCTTTCCCTTTTAAGAGCATTCATTTCTTCTTCCTGAGCCTTTTTAAAGGCTGCACCAGCTTGCTCAGTTGCTAGTGCCTCAGTATCCAGACCAATCTTTTCAGCTTCCTCATGAACAACCTGTATCAGTTCAGGCTTGCTCAATCTCTCTTCTTCAGCTACCTTTGCCACTTTCTCAACTCTTTCCATATAGTCTTATATTTGGTCATGGGTGAGTTGATAGACTTTTCCATTGATTTCATACGAGACCCTGATAGGTTCATCAGGGTCAACTCTGATAATTGTGGAGGCAGGCTGGAGTATAATTTCAGGTTCTGAGGTGGTGGCTATACTTTTTCCTCTATCCTGAATGAGAGTGGAGGAGGTTGGTTCCTCAAGTGGTGGAACTTCGGTGATTGGTGTGGCTTCAGTGACATGCTCCCCCTCAGTGTGAGAGGGCTGTCCAGCTTCTTCTTGTTCATCAGTAATAGGGGTTTCAGGAACATTCTCCCCCTCAACATTTGTCGGAGCTGCAGTGATGGCAAGTGTTGGAGTTACTGAAGATGAAGTAGAGGTGCCCTTGAAGACTTGAAATATTTCCGTCATCATTGACTTGATCTCCGCAGTATCCTGATGGATGAGAGATACCTTGGAGTCAAGTGTAGCCTGAGAACTTTCAAGGGCAGTCATCCTGGATCCTATTGTCCATGCCAGAGATGTGGACTTCAGGGATTGAGCTGTCACTGATGCTTCCAACTGAGTGAAGGAAGACTTGAGAGATTCCACCGTGGAGCTGAGATTCTGAACATTGGAACCCTTTATCAAACCAATTAACTCAGTAAGAGCTGCCGTGTTGACTTGGTATGTCTCAGATGTTTGAAGTATTTTCTTGGTGAGCTCCGTATCATCTTTGACTGATTCTTGAACTGACTTAACCCCTGTAGCCAGCTCTTTTAGGGATTCCAAAAATTGATTGATGCGAGAAGCCATTTGTGTCAGGGAGTGAGAGACAGCGGAATTTTGCTCCCTGACATCATCGTTGTATTCTTCAACAGCATCTTTAAGGAGGTGATAGTGGACTGCTTGCTCAGTATGCATGTCAAACACCTCTTCAGTGACCCCCCTGTACAAAACATTAGTCATTTTCTTGATGAATCTTTTGAAGGCTTTTTCAGTGAGAGGAGTTTGAGCGTCTTCTGAGGTTTCCGGCTCGGAATGTGTTTCATCTTCATCATGGTTAGAGGTTTGAGGAGACTGACTAACAGGTTTAGGGACTGTCTCCTCAACCTCCATATCATCTCCGGCCGTGAAGACTTCCTCGTCACTGTTAAATTCATCATCAGAAAATAAGTCAGCCTGAGCATCTGCCAGGGAGGTAATCTGCAACAAGTGGAGGTTATCCGGCTCCTCTTCATAAGAAGATTTGCCTTCGTTTTGGCCAGGTCCTGACCCCTCAAATCCGGTAGGTTGGGTTTTACCTACCTGGTCTTTAAGGCCAGTTCCCAAGTAATGCGCACCTCCGGGAGTGGTTATGGGTTCCATATCAGCGGGTGGTGTATATCCCTCTGAATCTTTGTCCCCCGTGACCCCTTCAGACACTGATGGGTATTTTTCAATGTCATCCTGAGGAGTCGTGAATGTTGTGTCCCTATCAGCGGGTTGTTTGTTTCCCTCTGAGTCTTTGGGATGAGTTTTTGTGCCCTCAGACAAAAGCGTTGTTTTGCGAATGTCCTCATCAGGCACATGAGTGGTTATGTCCCCCTTTCCAACAGGCTTGTTCTGGCCTGTCGAAGATTTAGGAACGTGAACTCCCTGATGCTTGGGTTGTGATTTACCCGAGCCTTTAGCAGGATGTGATTGTTTGTGGACCCCCTTCTCAGTGGAGTAGTGCTGCTCCACCGAGGATTTAGGATCCCTTCCTCCCTGAGACCCTGGTTGTGATTTGCCAGAGCCTTTAGCAGGATGTGAAGGTTTGGTTGGTTCCGACTCCACTATCTTGTTTATGGCAGCAGAGTCTTTAGGAACGGGATTGCCCGAGGACACTGAGTGTGATTTATCAGTGCCCTCCGTTGGCTTTTGTTGCAGGCCTAGTGACTGGGTTATTATTCTCATGGTGTCAGCAGTCAAGGTCTGTTGTGGTTGCCTCCTTATGGTAGGCTTGGGATCAGAGATCTCAGTGTCGAGTGGCTTGGGTTGAGCCACCTTCCTGGACCCCTGTCCCTTCTTTCTCTTTACCTTCTTGGTGGGAGAGGGGACTGGTGAAACTTTATTGTCACCCTGGATAGCAGAACGCATATACATTGTCAGGTTGACAGGTGTAACGTCAAGAGGATCACGTGAGTAATTTGCCTTGTGTAGGACATCACGCTCAAAACCTGCTATGTCAGGCTTAACATACTCAGACCCAAGCAAGTCTTGTAGGGTACAGGAAACAAATCTAGGATATGACATGTGTTTTTGCCTACACTTCCCCCCTAACTTTGCTATGAGGTCCCTGAAGATGATTTCTCCAAGGTCAATCATTTTACCCTCAATGAGACAGAACACTATCATTGCCTGAGTAGTGTCCAATTGCTCAGTAGAGGATTTATTTCCCCAGAGAACCTGAATGACAAAAGTCATTAGAATCCTCCAGGGAGCTGGGAACCAGGTCTTTATTATTGGGGCTTTGGATAAGAGGGACCCTGGTGTCACCTCAGGGTAATTTTTGTCATAGGGTCCCAGTTCCAGTAAGACCTCCTTTACCTCTTTCTCAGAGGGTTGGGCAGTGAAGGTCGTGGTGTAGTCAAGGCCTGTGGCTTTGACAAAAGTTTTATAGTCAAGAGTTAGGGACTTGGTTCCATTCTTGACTGTAAACTTTATTTTGGCCTCTTTTGGCGCATCAGGGTTTTCAACCACCGCTGTGCACCAAAATTCCCTCAAATAGTCATTATAGATGACTGAGGGGGTTTTTGTGAATTAGGTGGTCAGGAAGCAGTTCTGAAGGAACTTCACCACATCCCTGTATTCAGGGTACCCTTCAGGGTAGGCAAAGTTCCCCACCACATTGTTCTTGGTAAGGTCTACGCTTTCCATTTGGAAATCCACATTGGGTGCGTATTTTACGACCTTAGAAGAAGTCATTTGGTTTAGATAAAAGCCTGGTTTTTTGAAAAAATGGGTATCAGTGAGGGAAACACACGCAGTTTTGAAAAATGATTTGCAAGAGTTTTGTTATGATTTTAAAAGTGTGTGTGTGTGTGTTCCCTTTTTGTAGGGGTATTTATAGGGTGAGAATTAGGGTAGTGATGTTACGGATACCAAAAGTTAATTTATTTAACCGAAACGGCATAATAATTTTGGTTTGATATCCGCATTAAATATCACGATTCCCATTACCCTATTTTCTCTCACATCGTGGATGAACAGTTGTGCGGCTCTGCAAATAATGCACTTTTGCAGAGTAGAAATTATCACAACTTTTATGTGTGAGGGAGCATTAAATGCTCAGTGGTGTTTGATGAGAGAGATGTGGGGGCCCAAGGAGTGGATGCCAGTTGTGTAAGTGACATATATTCCTATATTTAATAGGGTTCAGTTACCTACCTAGGACATTAACTAACTAAATACTTGGAGCATTTAGTTAGAGTATTCAATGCCATTTTTCATCCTGAGCCTCCTGAATGAATTATCATTCAAAAAAAATCAGGAAGGGGTGTGATCAGGGACCTAAAGAATTTACATCATGTTGGAATACTTTTGATCAGTTCCCTGATTCTATGTCCAACATGCCCAGTTCAGCTTTCAATCTTGTGAAAGTGGGTTCATCCAAAGGTTTAGTGAAGATATCAGCTAGCTGATACTCAGTGGGGATGAAATGTAGTTCAATTTCTCCATTAGAGATATGGTCCCTGATGAAGTGGTATCTGATGTCAATGTGTTTGGTTCTTTGATGAAGTACTGGATTGTTTGATATGGCTATGGCACTTGTATTATCACAAAAGATATGTACCATCTTATACTGAATGCCATAGTCACTCAGTTGGCTCTTCATCCATAGTACATTTGCACAACATCCTGCAGCAGCCATATATTCAGCTTCAACTGAGGACATGGCCACTGACTGTTGTTTCTTTGTACTCCAACACACAAGTTTACCACCAAGAAATTGGCAGGATCCTGAAGTACTTTTCCTATCCATGTTACATCCTGCATAGTCAGAGTCAGTGTACCCTTTGAGATCAAATCCTGAACATTTTGGGTAATACAAACAAAGGTTTGGAGTACCCTTTAGGTACCTGATGATTCTCTTGACAGCAGTGAGATGTGATTCTTTAGGGTCAGCCTGGTATCTGGCACACAGGCAGACTGAGAATTGGATATCAGGCCTTGAGGCAAGTAAGTACATCAGGAAGCCAATCATTCCTCTATATTGGGTTTGATTCACTGATTTTCCAGTGAGATCAGGGCCAAGGTTGTTAGGAGGAACCATAGGAGTCTTTACTGAAGAGCAGTCAGTGAGCTCATACTTCTTCAGTAGGTTCCTGAGGTATTTTTCTTGACAAATGGATATTCCTTTTTCAGTTTGTTTAATTTGGAGTCCAAGGAAGTATGTGAGTTCACCCATCATGCTCATTTCAAACTTTGTGGTCATCAGTTTCTCAAACTGTTTGCAAAGTTTGTAACTTGTTGAGCCAAAGATGATGTCATCAACATATACTTGGACAAGAATGACATCATCCTTTGTTCTGTAGATGAACAATGTGTTGTCAATTCTTCCTCTGACAAACTTGTTTTGGATCAGGAAGGCTGAAAGAGTTTCATACCATGCCCTGGGTGCTTGTTTCAGTCCATAAAGGGCTTTGTTAAGCTTGTAGACATGGTTAGGTATTCACTACTTTCGAAACCAGGAGGCTATTGCACATAAACATCTTCTTTGATGTTACCATTCAGGAATGCACTTTTAACATCCATTTGGTAAACTTTAAAGTTCATGTAAGTTGCATAAGCAAGGAAGATCCTGATGGCTTCCATTCTTGCAACAGGTGCAAAGGTTTCCTCATAGTCTATACCTTCCTGTTGATTATATCCTTTGGCAACCAGTCTTGCTTTGTTTTTTATGACTGTGCCATTCTCATCGGTCTTGTTTTTAAAGACCCACTTCATACCAATGATTAAAACACCCTGGGGGCATTCAACAAGGGTCATGACATCATTTCTGTCAAATTGTTCCAATTCATCTCTCATGGCCTGAACCCAACTTTCATAAGTCAGGGCTTCTTTAACATTTTTAGGCTCAATCTCTGAGAGATAGTCAGCATAAAGACATATATTGGCAGTGGCAGCCTTAAGTTTAGCAGCCTTGCTTCTTGTGAGCATGCCTTCAGTGGGTTCACCAATGATGTTCACAAGCTCAATGATTTTGGATCTAGTCCAGCTATCCTGAGGTTTGGGATAGGAATTTGAGCTTGAGGGAGCCTGATTAGGTTCAGACTCAGGAACATGAGGTAGCTCATCATTATGTGCTTCAGTGACAACTGTAGGAACAATTTGTTCTGAGGGTTCCTGAACAATTTGTTCAGTGGTGTCAGTCTCATTTGAGACAGGCTGAGTTTCAATGAACTCACTGATAGGTGGTTGGGGTAGGTTGTGAGGGATGATGTAATAGGAGACATCAGCATCAGCTTGGTATTGGGTTGAGGGATTGTTCTCAGGATGATACTCATCAGGAGGATATCTTGATGAGTCATCAATACCAATTTCTTCTACTGAGGAATTTGAGAACCTGATGGATTCAGAGCTCTCATCAACAGTAATGTGATAAGTTTCCTCAGTTTGTTGTCTCCTTGTGTTGAACACCCTGAAGGCTTTAGAGACCAGGGAATATCCCAAGAAGTATCCATCATCAGCTTTGGCATCAAATTTACCCAAGTGATCCTTGTGATTATGTATAAACACAGGACACCCAAATACATGAAAGTAGCTGATGTCAGGAATCCTTCCTTTGAATATTTCTTAAGGAGTCTTGTTATGTCTTTTCACAATGATTGACCTATTTTGAGTGTAGCAGGCTGTTTTAACTGCCTCAGTCCAAAAATGTTTTGAGAGGACTGAGCCATTCAACATTGTTCTTGCTGCCTCAATGAGTGTTCTATTTCTCCTTTCAGCTACTCCATTTTGTTCAGGAGTATAGGGAGAAGTGAAATTTTGAGAAATTCCTTTCTCACCACAAAAACACTCAAGGTCTTGGTTTTTGAATTCAGTGCCATTGTCAGTCCTGATCTGTTTAACTTTGACATCATTTTGATTTTCAATGTTTCTGACAAATGACATGATTGTTTCAGCTTCCTGGCTCTTTTTGGTCAGGAAGTAAACCCAAGTATATCTTGAGTATTCATCCACTATGACCAGAGTATACTTCTCATGGTGAATGGACATTGGACTGACAGGTCCAAAAAGGTCCATATGAAGAAGATGTAGGCAGCTTTTGATGGAAAAGGTTTGTTTGGTTTTGAATGATGCCCTGTGGTGTTTTCCTTTTTCACAAGCAGAACAAGGCTTGTCTTTGGTATACACCAGGGATGGAAGGCCTAGAACTTTGTTCTGTTTGGCCAGGTTGTTGATGTTTTTGAAGTTGAGATGAGAGAGTCTCCTATGCCATAGCCAGTTGATTGTTTCACTTGCCTTTGAGAATAGACAAGTCCCATTCTGAGTCAGGGATGACATGTCAAGGACATATACATCATCCCTCCTAGGGACAATCAACACAACTTCCTTATTGGCATTAAAGATGGTCCCTCTCTTGTCATCAAACTGAACTATGTATTTGGCATCACATAGTTGGGAAACACTTATCAGGTTGTACTTGAGACCATTAACATAAGCTATTCTTGTAAAAACTATACCATTGCAGTTTACTGAATCATAACCTTCAGTGGGAGCTGATGAGTTATCACCAAATACTACTTTTGGTCCTGGTTCTTCCACATATTTGTGCAGAAAAGTTTTCACACCAGTCATACTTCTGGAGCACCCACTGTCTAGATGCCAAGTAGGATCCTTGATGTGTTTCTGCACAAACAGTAAACTGGGTTAGTTTTTCTTGTTGACCCACTTTCTAGTGGGCTTAGTCCTCAGGGACTTTTTGAACTCAGTTAGTGAATCATGGTCTGAAGTTGTGTGACCTGAGCTTCCACAAGTTTTACATTTTGTGGAGGTTGATGCCTCAGGTGACTGAGAAGTGTTGGTTTGGTTTTTCCTTCTGGACTGAATCACTTTGTCATGTCCCCTGGTTTCATGGGAGGGATCTCCACAGATGTCACAACAATCTTTCATCATACAATCATCAGGAAGATGATCATTGAAACCACAGTGAGGACATGGTGAGAAAGGCTTAGCCTTCAGTCTTTGTTTGGAAGGAGTGGCATATTGATAGCCTTGGGTTTTGTATAGACCCCTTGCTTTTAAAGAAGCGGTGTAGGGGATGTGATCACAAGTTCTGTGGTCCTCTTGTTTGCATATCATACAAAACAGGACTGTAGCATTTATCAGTGTTATGATTGGGATAATTGCACAGCTCACATCTCCCTGAGGGTCTGGGTGTGGTTTTTGGTTTGGAAGAACCTGAGGATACTGAGGGCTTTGTTGATTTTGAGTCAGAGTTTTTCTCAGTAGACTCAATTTTCTCACTCAGCATCCTGACAAGTTCAGCAAGCTGATCAACCTTTGAATCAGTGCTTTCAGGCTTCACTTCAGTTTTTACTGAAGGTTTTTGGTGTTCAGTGGGTGCAGGAGTAGGTCTTTTCAGAATAGTCCTTCCTAATCCTGATTTCTCATTAGGAGAATGTGGTTGAAAGACTAATGGTGCAAGGTCAGAATTGGGTTCTGCTCCCTGAAGTTGTTTCAGTGGAGGGAGTGGTGAATCATACTTAGACTCAGTGATGGACTCAGTAGGACTAAGTTCATCAGTGACTCCTAGCAGCTCCTTGATAGCCTGACTTTCAGGCTCCAGGATTCTTCCAGTGTTAAAATTTGGCAATTTACTATCAGGATTGTTTCTTTCAATCCAATCACTGGGTTTGGGAGCTAGTTCTTTGCTAGAGAGTATGTTGGTTAATAGAAAAGTTGTAGAATGGCTACTCTCCCTAGAAACTTCAGTGAGTTGGTCATCACACAGACCAGCCTTTTTGGGGCTGGGTGAGAGACTCAGTGTTTCATAAAGTTTGGGGTTTTTCTGAGTCCATTTCCAAATAATTTCCTTTTCTTTCTTAAGTTCTTCCTGAAGACTTGATTTTGTTTTACAAGTTCAGAGTTTTGAATTTGAAGTGTAACACTTTCAAGCTTGGCTTGTTTTAAGGCAAGTAATTCATCTCTACAATGATTTAATTCAAAACTCAGTTTGTTAAATTTTAAAAACAAATTAAGTCTTTGCTCTTCAACATACTTAAGATCAACATTAATATAATCTAAGTAAGATTTCCAATCATCATTATCATCCATAGAAAGTAAAAGATTTACCTTTCTCATAGTGATGTTGACCCATTCACCATTTCTTGCATGACTCTTCCCCACAGCAAGTTTGTTGTCTTCTGACAGAGCCATCAGGGCACTGATGTGAACTTCATCATCATCAGAGGACACTTCAACCTCATCCCAGTAATATGTTTCAGCTACAAGCCCTTTGTTCTTGGCTTGAGTAGGATTTGGAGCCTGAGGAGGCTGAGAGACTGTTGAGGATGATTCAAGAAGGGCAAGTTTAGCTTTTGCCTTTCTGTACTTGGCTTCAAAGTCAATTTGAGGAACTTTTTCAAATCTTTGACTAGACTGAAGCATTTTTGGTTGAAATTTGCTGGGGCCTGAAAAAGAGTTATTTCCTGAAAATTTGAAAGATGGTTCTGAGGTTGTTTTTGAAAAACAATCTTTAGCAAAATGCCCCATTTTGCCACATTTAAAGCATTCAGTGTTGTCATTTGCTTTAGAAGGAAATTTGTTTTTCTTAAAAAAAACCTTTTAGAATTAGCAAGGAGTGCTCTTTCATGAAATTAAATTTGAAGATCATTAAGATACTCCTCACTGGTTCTTTGGTCAACCTCATCATCAGATCCATCCTGAAAATCCTGCACAACACCTTTTGAATAGAAAGCAGTTGATATGGGTGAAATTGTCAAGGCCTTTTTGGTCTCCTGAGCTTTACCAGGGTATCTCCTGGTGATAAGATTGTCTTCATAGACAAACTTCCCATAGATGGCAGGGAGCTCAAGGTTCTGAATGTGGTTTGCATTTCTCAATCCCTGAGAGAAGTTTAACCACTTCTCAGGGAGACTGTTGACAAAACCAACATTGATCTCATGTTTTGACAGTATAACACCATCATTGGTCAGCTCATTCAGGAGGGTCTTATACCGAGTATAAGTCTCAGGGAGACTTTCAGAATCCTTGGCCCTGAAGGTATTGAATTCAAGCTTCAGGTCCATGATTCTATTCTCTTTGGTATCAGAAGGCCCTTCATAGCTATGAACCAGGTCAGTCCATGTCTGTTGGGCAGTGGGACAGTTGATCACTGATTCCATTATATCATCATGAAGGCATGATATAATGATGCTTTTCAGGCGCTGGTCTTGATTGACCACCCTCCTTTCATCTGGGGTCCACTGAGCTTCAGGTTTAATTAAACCTTGGGCAGTTGTTGGGACATATGGACCATCATTAATCAACTTAATGTAATATGGTTCCATCCTAGTTAAGTAGCAAAGCATTCGCTTTTTCCACTTATTAAATTTGCCAGCTTCTAGTCAAGGGGCAGTTGCTGAATAACTTCCACCCTTTTTGTCGACAAGCTGGGGAACATCTATGTCAGTCATAGTGGGATCTTGATTTTAAAAACTTGAGCACTCTTAAGTTTTGAAAACAGGTTTAAGTTTTACAAATCAGAGGCTCTGATACCACTTGTTGGTCCCTTTTACTTGGCTATCAGTAACTAAAAAGCTAAAGTAACCAAGTTGTATGACTTTAAACAAAGATGTATAAAATGATTAACAATAAAGTAACGTAAATATAAGAGACAATATTTTCCAACGTTTAATTCTTTATTAGAAGTTAATCAAAAAGAATCGTACCCAAGTGTTTGCGGAATAACACTTGGGATTGAAAACGACAAGTATTGTATGGACTCCTCACTAAACTCAATCTATGTTGAGTGACAACTTTCAAGACCCACTGAGCTATCTCAGGGTTTGTGTTGTTCTTTGGAGGAGTAAAAGTGGTTTGTGAATGCTTTGCATTAATTGCACAAACTTGTCAACTTTTACTCCTCACATATGCTTCCTATTTATACACAAGTATAGAACAACTAGTTATACATTGGACATAAATCTTCCCTAACAATATCTTGAAAGATATTATTCTTCTGGCAAGGAACCTTCATTGAGTTAAGTCCAAAAGATACTTTCTGATGACAGACTGGTTTTAACCATTTTGGGAAAGTTTGACATTAAAGTGATAAAGCACTTTAATAATGCAGCTCAAACTTTCCCGCCCAGTCCCGCCAAAACTTCAGTCTTCTTGTCATCAGTCTTCAGTACTATGAAGTTGTTGAGGAGTCATGGGGTTCAGTGAGTTATTGTCATCCTCACTGAACCCATCACCTTCTTCTTGGCTTAGATCACACTTCACTGAGTTCCGCCTCACTGAATGGAGAACCTTTCTTCTTAGGCTCGGTCTTAGCATCCTGAAGGTGACTCACTGAGTTACTGTTCACTCAGTGACTTGTTTACACTTTGGGGTTTTTACGTTCGAATCCTTGTTAGAAAAAGATTGGGGAATTCAGTGACCCAACAGTTTAGTATTCATATTGTTGTTGGTTGATTTCACAAAGGATTGAATCTAAGTTTTTCACAAAACAAACTTTTAAAACTAACGAAAAACCGGTAAAAATATTCAAACCCCCTTCTGATTCATAAATGTTATTACAAAATATCATCTCCCTCAACCTCCTCTACCACCATCACCACCGTCACTGGCATCGTCACCACCAGACCATCCAGCATCACCACCTTCACTGGCACCAGCACCACCAGACCATCCACCGTAAAATCATGAAACCATCACACACACACACACGCATACGCAAAGTCATATGAACCCACACTTACTCTCGATCTACACAAAAGCTGGAATCGAATACAAACCAAATCCCTAATCTCGATACATCTATTCTTCAAACAACACATAACTCATGATCTAAATCGGCAAATCCACACGCAAGCTACAAATCAAATCAGTCACCACCATTACAACCTCAGCTTTTCTTTCGTGTAATACAATGCTATATCAATTCATAGACCATTTTTGAAGACTTGGCTTCAATTCATATCTGATACTAAAAGAGAACAAATATAACAATAATGTCATTTTCTTTCTCTGGTTCGTTGAAACAACAAAAACGACAACAACACTTGTAGACTTTACATAAGACCTTCCAAAGGATCTTTCGGCCGTATAAACGCGTTCTTGATTCGTTTTGAGCATAAATGAAAAAAAGGTCATGGTATGGTTGTACTTATGTTTGTAAGAATCGACTAGTATGGATCATGATTCAGTTGTGTTTGTGTTTCTTGGTGTGTGTTCGATTGATGATGATGGAGATGTGATGAGGCGAAAAATGATCTGTTTTTAGGGGGTCATTTAAGCCGGAATTGGAATTTAATTGATCAAATATTGCCCTAAATCGTTCCTTTTGTGATTTTAGGTACTTTGGGAGTGAATTCTGGAAAAGAAAGCATTTTGGACGTTTTTGGAGCATAAAAGTGAAGAAAACGGCAAAGTCTTGATTTTCCTTGCTGGGAATAGTACCTGACGGCGTCAAGAAGGATTTGATGACGGCGTCAGGAGCAAAATGGATGACGGCCCAGAGAAAACGTGACGGCGTCAGAACAAGGGCGTCAAGAGTAAATGTGGTGACGGCCTAGAACAAGATTACACATGGCGGCGTCAGATCTGGATCTAGGCAATCCGAGAAGATTTTTGGCAGTGAGATGACGGCGTCAGAACTTTCCTCTTGACGTCGTCACCTCATGAAATCTATATATACTTTTCTAATTTTCATTCATTGGAGAGGAACTGGTGTGGAGAATTTTAGGGCCGAACTTAATAAACCCTAGCTCGTTTGTAACAGTATTTTCAAGGGTTTTCACCCCTTGAAACCCTTCATGTTCAATTGAGATAAGTATCCTTTCAATTCATTCAATATGTCTATGTGTTGTTTGAATATATCTTACGCTTGTCTTGATTTTAACATGCTAGGCTAGATCTTTTGTGTGTTTGCTTAGATGTAATGAAACCTAGATGTTGATTATAGGTTGATTGTTTGTTTATAGTTGTAATGGATGAATGATTTCAATGTTAGGCTTAAGAAAACTGGCAGATCTCCATTGTGTAACTTGCTTGAACGTCTTAAGAAACATGAACCGATGTGTACTTGGTTTTTATGGTTGTATTTAATGCATGAGCGAATTCTTGTGATCCCATGTTAGGAGCTTCTTGCAGGCTCGACATAGGAGTGAAGTAGGAGCTTATAGAATTGGGGAAGTAAGTACGCCACCCCATGATTGGTATTAAGGAATATAACCCGTCATCCACGCAACTCTAACAAGTAATTAACCTGTAAAAGATATCTAGGGAGTAGTGAAATCTAAGTAAACACAATTCTCCCATATATTGTTCACACCACTAGTTTAATTAGCTTTATTTTCATTTCTGTTATTTTATTTTGATTGCATCTTAGTTATTGGGTTAGTTGACAAGCAACTAATTCTGCCTCTCCTTCCAAAACCCGAGATTTTTATTTGCTTTTATAAAATATAAAAAATACAAAAAGAATCATCCCTCACCTCTAGACCTAGATTTTAGGCTTTCTAATCCTAGCGACACTATTCCTGAGTTGAACGATCAATCCCCCGGTACTTGTCACTATACTATACTACAATGATCAGGTACACTTCATGGTGGGGATTGTAAGCTTCTCGAGATCCCTCGAGAGGTAAAGCCTGGTGCATTTCCCACGCATCAAGTTTTTGGCGCCGCAGCCCGGGGAATAGTTATTGTCTAGGTTAGGATTTCTTTTTATTAGGTCTACTTGCTAGATTCCTTTCTAGTAAGACTTTATTTTTATTTTTAGGTTTTCTTTAGTGTATCTTATTTCTTTGTTGTTTTCTTTGTTCGTAAACCATCTCGATGGATAACAATAACATTGATCAGTTGATTCCTGTTATTCGTGTTTTTCGTCGCAGGATTTTCCAAATGCCCGCCCCAATCCCTTTAGTGGAAAATGAAAACCCACCTAATCTCTCACCTAACCACCACTTTGACAATAATTCTGAAACGAAGGAGTCTGACCATGATGATGACCATAGGGCTAGTCCTTTCTACTATTCAGACTCCGATGAGGATCTAGACGATGGTGATGTGATTAATGAGGATAGGATGGAAGATGAAGTGAACCCTCTTAGGTATGTTGACCCTAGAACAAGGATTGAGTGTGATAGCTCATTCAATATGCAATTCCCTTGTAAGATTGGATTTAGGAGCTTTAATGCCTAACTTAACTCATCTCTCCCAATGAACATAATCTCGCGTAGTGAATATAATAAAATCATGGTAGATGAGTTAGAATACAAAGGAGATAATATTATTGCTAGGGCAATGACATTGCATGTGTTTGTAGGAAGCTTTGTTTATCTTGCTGAGTTCATGGTTATGGAGAATCTACGAGAATTTATTGATAGTAAGTTAACCCAAGTTGTGTTTGGGAGACCTTTCAAAAGGTTGACCAACCTTGATGAAAAACTTATGGAAGGGTTAATTACATTCTCGGATGGGGATGAAGATTTTGTCTACCAAATGCCCCGTGCACACCCTAGGTTCAAGGATTTCTCCATGGAGAAGTGTAGTAGGTATCCGCCCCTAGAAATGCTAAGTGAGAATGATAAAAGAAAAGGGCTTAAATATACTCATGAGAAAAATAAAAGGTGTTATCGTAGATGTTTAGAGTTAAGTGATGATTATAAGAAAGATGAGGCGACTATTAGATGGCTCACCCTCAGTTATGTGAGCATAAGCGACACACGATAGCCCATGACCTTGAGTCTAGCTACAAGACTCGTAAATAAAGAAAAGCGCTTCTTGGGAGGCAACCCATGCTTTGTGTGATTTTTATTTTGTTTGATTGTTATTTGTTTCCGTATGCATGCTTTATTTTTATTGTTGGTAGATCATGTTTCAAACTAAAATGGTGAAAATACTTTATTTTGTCGTTTGGCTTAGTCTTAACTTCATCCAAAGGTATTTCGCAAAAGATAAGTGTAAGGGGAAACCCCAAATATGTTTTTAAGAAACAAACTCGATCATGACTCTCCACAATATTAAAGGAACATGTATATTCGTATTTGTTAGAGTCAAATGCTTGTATTGAGTCATAATGATGTTTTGCAGGATTTTCCAGGAAGTAGGACAAAGTTTTGCCAGAAATTTTCCGGAAACTTAACATAAGGATTTCTGCAGGTCACTTCTGATGGCGTCAGGAAGAAACTCCTGACGGCGTCACGTGTAAAAATCTGGAAATTTTACCATTTTTGTTTTTCTAACGGAATCTTAAAGTTTTTTTTAATTCTTTAGTTTTATAAACTCCAGGAAATCTGCAAACATTCATTCCACAAGCATTATATCTTACTTTGTTTTCTAGGATTTGTTAGCATATATAGATTGCCGCCAATTTACGCGAGGTTGCCTTGTTTATTTTCTCAGGTTTAATAGGTTATGTATGACAAGAAGATGATTTATATTCTGGAAGCGAAGCTTTGATTGTTCATTTTCTTGGAGGAAGATCTAACCTTGTTACCATACTATCCATACCGAGCAAATCAGGGGAGTATTTGATTTCATTCTTTTACCTGTTTTTACTTTTACATTCTTTAATTGAACATTGGGGACAATGTTCATCCTAAGTGTAAGGGGAGGGTAAAATGATGATACCTCATAGGATACAATTGCACTTGAGTTTGTTTGTTTGAAGGTAGGTGTGTAATAAAACTATGAGAAATACTTGTTAGTGTAATTTTAGCGGCAAATTTAAAATTTTTTACAACATTTAGGAGTGAAACTTTAGCCATAGCAAGCGTCTCATGGATAGGAGATTATATGACTAGCACAAAACCGTACTATTCAGAAAAATTTTCCACCCAAATATGTGAGGTTCGCCTTTAGATTTGATAGGAAAAGCATTTACTATTAGTGCTTATGAGTGTACCGGTAGCATTTAGATTCTAGAACTTGCGTTAGTGACGCATCCCGAGACCGCTAGTGAGACTACATTCGTGTAGTAGGATTTACTACATGATAAGAGGCATTAGGATCACCCTTGTGTTAAACCCGTATCATAATTGCTTGACCATTTAAGTCATATTACTTGGCTAGTAAAGTCAATTAATTTTTCCCACACCTTTAGCGATTTACTCATTTTTAGTACACGAAACCCCTAGTACACCCCTCCGAGCCTATCTTTTCGTTTCTAACTTTAAGCATCTTACTTAAAGTAAGAATTTGTTACAACCCACTTAAATGTACAACCAAATCGCCTTAGCCTTCCGTGTATGCACTCATCTTTAGTGCATTATTGTTATTTGTTTAAACCCTTAGTTAATTATCTAATTGATTACATGGTTGCTAAGTCGAGTCATATCCTTGTACATATTGTTTTGGGATGATTGGGACTCATGAGTAAAGTACTATTGTTATGGAGTAATGGGGAAGAACATCATATTATTACCCCCCCCCCCCCCCCCCATATGTACGTTAATCTTAAAAGTACTCGAAGTGTTTTGATTATCTTGATTCGAGTCATTAGATTAGTTTATTGTAAAGTATGTAAAAATTCAAGTGTAAGGGGAATTTTCATTCCTTATGATGTATTATTTTGGATGGCAGGGTAAGAGTGTATGAAAAAAAAATAAAAAAATAAAAAAATAAATAAATAAATCAAGAAAAAGAAAAAAAAAATAGAAAAAGAAAAGAGAAAAAACATACGGACTACCATCCCGTTTCATTTTATGTTTGTTTTATGTTTTTGTTATTTTTTATTTATTAGCTTAAGTCGAGTCTAGTCTTGGCTTAGCAACGCCATATTGTACATGTAATTAACCAAGATTATTAACTCGCTACCAGTAAAGATTGCCTATATCCAACAAAACCGTATATTCCATATCCCTACACCTAACGTTACAACCCTTTAAAAGACCTCTTTGATAGTTTATCCTAGGTGCTTACGCCATGTGGTGGAGGTTTTATCCTTTCCCAAGCCTATGGTAATCTATTTTGGTATCACAGGTAGTGAGAGATGTTTTCCAGTTCCATATTGTGATATATACTTTATTACACCCGAGAGATGTGAGTATCTAAACACTATTTGTGAGGTGCTAGTGTATGACCTCCGTGCTTGTCTTTGGTCTTTAGTAGAACGATTATTTGTTGTAATTACTTTTATATTAGTGTTAAATGACCCCTAACTTGTATTTTGACTAGAATAAAAGCGCATTTGCTTGAGGACAAGCAAATCTCAAGTGTAAGGGTATATGATGAGGCGAAAAATGATCTGTTTTTAGGAGGTCATTTAAGCCGGAATTGGAATTTAATTGATCAAATATTGCCCTAAATCGTTCCTTTTGTGATTTTAGGTACTTTGGGAGTGAATTCTGGAAAAGGAAGCATTTTGGACGTTTTTGGAGCATAAAAGTGAAGAAAACGGCAAAGTCTTGATTTTCCTTGCTGGGAATAGTACCTGACGGTGTCAAGAAGGATTTGATGACGGCGTCAGGAGCAAAATGGATGACGGCCCAGAGAAAATGTGACGGCGTCAGAACAAGGGCGTCAAGAGTAAATGTGGTGACGGCCTAGAACAAGATTACACATGACGGCGTCAGATCTGGATCTAGGCAATCCGAGAAGATTTTTGACGGCGTCAGAACTTTCCTCTTGACGCCGTCACCTCATGAAATCTATATATACTTTTCTAATTTTCATTCATTGGAGAGGAACTGGTGTGGAGAATTTTAGGGTCGGACTTAATAAACCCTAGCTCGTTTGTAACAGTATTTTCAAGGGTTTTCACCCCTTGAAACCCTTCATGTTCAATTGAGATAAGTATCCTTTCAATTCATTAAATATGTCTATGTGTTGTTTGAAAATTGACTCCTCCCAAAGCAACCAGTCAACCGAGTGCGGTCAATAGGCATGCCTAGAAGAAAGTGCAAGATAACCGGTGAAGAATAGAGTTTCCCCGGGTCGTTATGTCCCGACAAGGCGTGCGAAGGTATTTAAAAAGGATTTATGATCGGGTGAATTTGAATTGTAAAGGGTTATGAGGATATTTATAACTACGAAAAGTAAATTTACACTAGAAAGGAACAATAAAGCATACAAAAAAATAACGGAAAGCACAAATAACATAAAACGCAATCTAAATTTAAAACGGGCCTAAAACTAAATTATTAACGCAAAGATAATAATAACACTAGTACCAAGTAAATAATATAAAATTAACGATAAAATATCACAACTAAAAATATGTTAAGCAAGCAAATAACAAATATATGATAAAAAGATATACTTGTTAAGCAAATTATCACGATCCTTAAGTGTGGTTTATTATTTCAATTAAGTCATTTATTGATGAATTAATATCTCTTACAAATAATTATTTTCTCACAACGTTAGTTTCTTTTGAAAACAATTTTTTCACAAGGAGATATCAATATCTAAATTAAAACCCAATTATTTTCACGGCTTTTGCCCGCTCAAACAACCAAAATTTCAATGAAAGTAACTTAAAATTACTAACCAATATTTTTTCTAACTTTTAATAAACCATACTTAATTAGCGAAATAATCTACTAAACAAGTATATAAAATGTCTACTCACTACTCATGACTACTAAGTTAACAATAGCAATAAATCCAACAATAACAAGCATATTTCTAAACTAACATATATGAACCATTCGTATATAATAAAAACTACACTAAAAGCAACAATAATAACTACTAAGCTAAACATAACAATAAATATAAACATACTAAAAATAAAGAGACAAAAGGATTAGAGATAACCGTATGAGACGAAAAATATAAAGATGACGAAATGAGACCCATTCCATCACAAGCTTCAAAATCTATCTCCTTATACTCAATGATTAATTCGAATATTCAACTATTTTATTACCAGTAACTACCTTCACTAATTACCAACTAATTAAATTGATTAAAAAATATAGCTTTAATAAAACTAAAATTTGAGAAATTTGCATCGACTAGTGAAAAGAAAATAATACAAATGAAACCATTTCATTTAAAGCTCACATTAATTTTTTAAAAATTAACTTTCATTTGGGAAATCCAAGTCCAATTTGAAACCCGATGGGGGAAAATCTTCAACTTAAGCCGCCCGAAGGCACGACACTTAAATTGAAGTAAACCCTGCCTTCTCCAGATTCGAACCCTTGAGGGTTGAAACTTTCATTGAAAAACTTTGAAATCGTACCGACAGGGCAGTGGTCCACAAGGGAGGACTTCCCGGTTTGGTCACCCAAACCGGTACTACTCTCCACTAGGCACGCTTAACTGAATAAGACATGCCCAATGAACCACAAGCCCATTGGTTTAAAGCTCACATTAATAAGGTTTTTAATAATCATTAGACATTAAATTCAAAAGCATTAAAGTGACCAAAACAAAAGATAGTTGCAGTACTACTAACTCTAAAATTAAAAGGTGCAATTTATGCTAATTTAAAACATTAAAAACAAAACTAAAGTGCATGACCATTCACTGATAACGAGTAAATGATTAGTGTAAATTACAAATGCATGAAGATGACTGTGAGGATAGTTATATTTGTGTTGATGGAACCGACCCTCCAGATGGGTGTCGGCTGCTTTCTCATAAAAGAGGCTCACTTTTTTTTCTCTTCAATCCTCCCTTTAAATAAGGATAAAACCCTCCTATAATTGCATCCCAACCATTACTTTAAGCTTGTCATTACACGCGTCAGAAATCAGAAAGGGGAGCATATTTGTGCTGACGTCATCAAAGTCAAACCCACGGGTCAATCTTGCACTTTTAGAATTATAGCAAATTGGGTTGGACCTTTATACATAAAAATTATCATTTTGGACAAGAGCTTTGAAGACTTTAATAATATTGGGCTGAGGCTTTTATAATTTGTTAAATGCTCCAAATCTCGTACTATTGTTCAAATGTCCGTGTCTCATACCGTGCTCTTTCCAATGAGTGCTCGGGACTTCATTTGGGCTTCGTTTAAATTTTAAAAATTTTCTTCTTTTGCCTCGATACTCCAATAAAATTACCAATAAACTCGTACTTTCGTACTCTTTCAAATTTTGTTCTCGGTTTTGTCCACTTTTGCCTCGTTTTCAATCATTCTGTACCTAAAATACATAAAAACACAATCAAGGATATTTGCAATATAATTCGGCATATTTGTGTGTTTTTGGTTATTTTTGCAGTTTAAATGGGTATAAAATGATGAGTATTTGCAGACTCATCAAATATATCTTACGCTTGTCTTGATTTTAACATGCTAGGCTAGATCTTTTGTGTGTTTGCTTAGATGTAATGAAACCTAGATGTTGATTATAGGTTGATTACTTGTTTATAGTTGTAATAGATGAATGATTTCAATGTTAGGCTTAAGAAAACTGGCAGATCTCCATTGTGTAACTTGCTTGAACGTCTTAAGAAACATGAACCGATGTGTACTAGGTTTTTATGGTTGTATTTAATGCATGAGCGAATTCTAGTGATCCCATGTTAGGATCTTCTTGCAGGCTCGACATAGGAGTGAAGTAGGAGCTTATAGAACTGGGGAAGTAAGTACACCACCTCATGATTGGTATTAAGGATATAACCCGTCATTCACGCAACTGTAACAAGTAATTAACCTGTAAAATATATCTAGGGAGTAGTGAAATCTAAGTAAACACAATTCTCCTATATATTATTCTCACCACTAGTTTAATTAGCTTTATTTTCATTTCTGTTATTTTATTTTTATTGCATCTTAGTTATTGGGTTAGTTGACTAGCAACTAATTCCGCCCCTCCTTCCAAAACCCGAGATTTTTATTTGCTTTTATAAAATATAAAAAATACAAAAAGAATCATCACTCACCTCTAGACCTAGTTTTTAGGCTTTCTAATCCTAGCGACACTATTCCTGAGTTGAACGATCAATCCTCCGGTACTTGTCACTATACTATACTACAACGATCAAGTACACTGCCTGGTGGGGGTTGTAAGCTTCTCGAAATTCCTCGAGAGGTAAAGCCTGGTGCAATTCCCACGCATCAAGATGTGTTAAGATGGATGGAAAATAGATGAGAATGGGAAGAGAAAAGAGTGGTTGTAGGCGGAGTGTTTGATGTATGTGTGATTAGGTTAGATTAAAATGATATCGTGAGTAGGGTTATCATGTTATCAACCGGTTATAACTTATGTTGTTGATCGGGTATAATTTGATTCGGACTAGGCTTAAATGTTATTTCAGAAATGTCATCGAATTTTGGGTTATCACCGGAATTTGCATTTTGTAATAAGTTTTGGTACAGAAGGGTCTTTTAGTCAATAGACAAGAGTTGCCCAATTATGCACTTGCTCGCGGTCTAGTTTCGGCTCACAAAAAAAATGATCTAGAATATGATGAGTCGAAAGACAACTAGCGTACTTCGGGAATTTTCCCATAGTAAAATGCATGTTAATGTTTGCCTATTTCTTTTAATCATGATTAAGAAAATAAAATTATCAAATACTCATACCTAATATATTACAGATAAGATTCAAAAAGAAAACAATATACTCTCTGTGTCCCATATTAAATGTCTTGTTTAAATTTTAAAGATATTTCTTTCCCAACTTTGAACTTAAATATTTTTGTTTGTGTAATATAATAATTGATACAAAATATATGAATGAATTAAGTGTTAATTGTATTTTCATTGTGTATAATTTTTATTAAATACTATATAACACAAGTAAATATTTTTAAGGTCAAATTTGATAAATAAAGACTTGAAAAGTCAAATATGAACATTTAATATAAAATGGAGAGAGTATTACAGATGGCGTTTTCTTTTCAGAGTCGTTTTAAATTCTTTTTCTTTTCTTTGCTAAATGTTGTTTTAAATTCACTTCTCATTTTATAATAAAGTTAGTATATATTCTTTTTAACGGTAATTGTGGCCTCTAACTCAGAAGGTGTAGCGATTCCAAATAACCAAGTTGAGTCAAACCCATAAGATAATGACACCTTTCTTTTTACGCACGCGGAAAGAAACCTTATCGCCTAGACAAAACTCGAACTTGAGACCTTTTCTAAAATGGTAAAACCTCAATACCGCTAGACCAGAGACCCGATGGTAATAAAGTTAGTATATTGACTTCTAACCATGGGATATAATTTTAAAGTGGTTCACACACTAATATTTTATATCTGCTTATTTTGCTTGTATGATTTTTTTCTTTGATAATTATGATTTTTGATTTTTAGCGCATCGCTTGTATCGCAAATCAAGGGTCGGTATATGTATCCGATTTTAGTCCTTTATAAAATACATTCAATTGAGAACTGTGTATCAAAAAAACAAAAAGTAAAAGAAAATCATTATCATTTGTTGGAAAACTTCAAATACACATGCATTTGATACATAAAGCTAGACATAAACAATCTTGAATTACCGTAATGATGAGACGTAACACTCGATGCTAGTTCCGAACCCCATTAATTGTACGATTATTTGCTCCGCCTTGGAAATTTCCTGGGATGATACTAGTCACACGACCACAACTATACAAAGCGCAAAAGGCTTGTAGTCCAGTGACAAACACTAGAAACATAGCTCCAAAAGCCGTTAGAAATTTCCAAGATCCAAACACATATATGTGCATAAATTTTGAAAATTTCACCTTCCATGTTCTACCATGCCTCATGTTCACATCTTTAATCACTTTATCCATCTTGGCCACTTTCGTCAGTTTGACAGACTTATTCATCGTGTTCCATATATTGGCAACCTCCTTATCACTCTTTAGATGGTTGCGAACTATCCCTTTTTCTCTCAAATACTTTGCATCTTCTTCTGTGTTGATTATCATATTCATTAACTCAGTGTAACGAGCCACCACTGATGGCCCTGATGCTATACAAGCTTCGTATGCCACCAAGTTACGTAAGAAAACCTCGGTGTTTATGTTTAAATCAATCACTGGAAGGTAAAGTGTAGCTGTTTTGTCATCAAAGCTAATGTCATATATTCCGCCATTAACAGGTGAGAAGGAGATCCCTCCAAGGACCATTTCAGTGGCTGATGGGATCTTGATTTCTTCCATAGTTGGTGTGCCATGATCATCTTCTTCTGATGGAGATACTTTCTTCTTTCCTTCTTCATGATGGAACAAACGCTCCAACGGTTCTCTAACGTCTTGGGGCAGTGGAAACATAGATATGATCTTCCAAGGCAATTCCAACAAGCCAAAAATAATTTTCCGTAAATATATTAACATGCGTGTGTATGCTTTTGTGAGGATGTTCCATATTTTATAAAAGAAGAAGGGATCGTTTGCATGAGTCGTAACTTGTTCTTCACCTCCCTCATTCAAGACCTCAATTATAGCTGTTGGCTCAATGTCAATTTCGGTCTCCATGATTCCAAGTTCATCTCTACTTGTAACACTCAAGTGGTAGAGAAAATCGAGCAGGTGATCACAGCTGTTGATGTCAACATCTGCTAAGACTTTTTCTTTAAAAGGAGATAGCTCATGGTATAATCCCGTCAGCATCTTCTTCGGTGTCTCATCAGCATAGTTGTCTTGAGGATCAGCATTTTTGTTCTGATACTCGAACATCTTAGTTATCAAAAACATCGGAATCTGATTCTCGACCATCACTAAATCACGAAGAATCACCATATGTGATAGTTTCTTCCCTTTAACATCCACCACATGGGACATCCCAGAGTTTGTTTTCTTAAGCTTCCGCCTTTCTTCTTTAATGTTATACACATCAAGGAACTCGAGTAAAAACGCGATGTCAACTGTCATCATCCAGATTAGTGCATCCGCAGACATGTCAATTGACTTATGGTAACAAGCACGTATACGAGCCTCGTCACTTTCCTTCATTGTCTCAACAATATGTTCGAAGCTGACACTCATGTGTTGCTGAGTTCTTCGTGCTGCAGCGAGCTTGTACTTTTGCATGTCGTTGACCTCTGGGCGCTTATGGTGGAAAGGGCCTAATGCGACTTGTTGTGGGATGTATGATTCAGGATTAGTGGCTAAAAGTACTTGAGGTACGGTGAAGATACAAACAGGGTTTACTTCAGCCTCTTCTGCCTCATGATGCTCTATGCCGATGGATTTACGCATGCTTTCGACCCATTCGTCCTCTTCAATGTTTATTCGGGAGAAAGAGATTGATTTCATGGCCATGGTTTTGAGATATTTAGGAATGTTAATGGCTTATTTGTTAAGTTGTGACTTCACCATTAGGTAAATACAGCTCTTATATAGAGTAATCACCATAGTGTTTGGTTAATATAAAACTGACATTGTATTATTTGACTTTTGGTGCTACACGACTTAGAAGTTTCGTTAATCTTTTATTCTTAATTCTTCCAAAACCAGCATATAGTCTATTTATCACGTAGATAGGATAATTAGCGGAATTAATACACTATACTTTTATTTTATTTTATTTTATTTTATTTTTTATTTTTTTTATTTTTTTTTATTATTATTATTATTTTGATGTTTACCAATGTTTTTATCTTGATTACGAATCTATTATGTTTGCATAAACGATGTTTTAATATATCGATTGAAAAATTCTAGACGAAGTTTGTGGTCACTGTTCAGTGTTGAACACTCATGATTGTCGAGATAACCTAATCTTCGTGCAGTGGGCACCTGAGCGTCTAATTTAGGATACGTACACCGTGAAGGGGGTCCAACAAAAAACAGAAGTACAAACTTAGGCTACATATGAAATGTAAGGTAGAGATAAAGTTAACTTGGATCTTAACTAATTTACATGGAGGAAGTATTGTCCGTGTTTTTGTTGCTCTAACTCGATCGTCCCTTGTTTATATGATTCAAATCCTATTTTATACATTCGTGATCAATAAAAGTCTTTTTAGTTTCGTATTGTTACGTAGCACAATTATATATCAGCATATTGTGTTTAATTGGTGACGTGGGTATTGAAATAGTCAACGATGGGAACGTATTAAAAAATGACTTTTATTATTTATTCATGGGATTCATGAAATCGATAGAGACAGGTTGTTATGCAAATTACACTTGTACCATATCACAACATGATTCAAGAATTTAACTACATGCATTTGTTGAAACAAAAAATTGAAACGTACGTTCTCAACAAAACACGAATTTTCTAAATAAACTGCACATATTTATCTATACTACTTTATAAATTGTTGAACTCTTTCTACAAAAACAAAAAAAAAAAAAAAAAAAAAAAAAAAAAAAAAAAAATCTTAATACTTTCAGCCTACATATTTTTTAATTGTGAAATTATCTTAGAGCATTGTTAAAACCTGATATAAAATTTTCCTAATAATCCTCTTACACAAATAACAAAATTATATATATATATATATATATATATATATATATATATATATATATATATATATATATATATATATAGGGAAGGTTAATGTGAGAACTTTTTTAAAGTTAAAAAAATGAGAACTATTCTAAAATACTATTAAAACATTGATACATAATCATTTTAGCAAAGATGCACCAAAGTATTATATATTAATACAAGTTAACATTAAATCGACTAATAACTAACTCATACATGAGAAACGGATTATTGATACACAATTAAATTTTTGATACATATACATTAAAATCACCAAAAACTAATTTCTTATACATAAATTGATACACCTAATACACAACAACCACTAAAAACTTGATACACAATACTAAACCATGATACACATCAAAGTGTATCACTTAGTTTACGTCAATTTTTATAAGAAAACCGATCAAATCTTTTTATTTTCTTTTAAGTTGAGTGTCATTTGTGAGATTTTTTGTTGGTTCTCATTTTTACAGCTTTAATAAAGTTCTCATTTGATCTCAATTATATATATATATATATATATAGAAGGGATCGGGTGCGTTTTTCCTTTTTAGTGCGGATGGTACGGATGAATGTGGACCACACGATCATCCATCCATCTCAGATTCTGATAAAAAAAAACGCGGTGGCATTATCGTAAATATCCCGTCTTTTTTTAAGATCGTTACTATCGTATTAGCTTTTTTTCTGAAAAAAATTCAAAAAAATCTGAAAAATTAAAAAAATAAAGAGGACAACAAATAATTAAGAATCGCTGAAAAAAATTTCAAAAAAAAAAATCGTTTTCATCGTTAAAGGTATTGTGATATCAAAATCTGATTTTGACTTTTTTACAAAAGTCAAGATCTGATCTTGACAAAGTCAAGATCAGATCTTGACTTTTGTAAAAAAGTCAAAATCAGATTCTAAAAACTTTTTTTTAATAAAAATTGTTAATATCGCCATAACTATCATGCTTTCTTAATATCAAAGTTAATTTTTTTTAATATCACTTTAACTTTTTCTTAATATCGTAATATCACGGTTCATTTTTACATGTAAAAAAGCTTAATATCACGGTACCACTCATAATATCGTTAATATCACATTAGCACTCATAATCAAAAAAGAAAAAAGTGCTCAGAAAAATCTGAAAAAATAAAAATAAATAAAAGAACACAACTAGAGTAAGGATCGCTGAGAAGGAAAAAAATCAAAAAAATCGTTTTCATGATCAATTGGTACTGTGATATTAGCGTCAGATCTTGACTTTTTTACAAAAAGTCAAGATCAGATCTGGAATGGGCGGTCCAGATCCATCCGCACGTCCGCACTAAAAAATTGTATCCGCACGTGATCCTCACTATATATATATATATATATATATATATATATATATATATATATATATATATATATATATATATATATATATATATATATTAGCTACAATCAATTGTAGCCAATTTTCTACAATTAGTACTACAAATTGTGGGTCCCTGATTCATCTTGTGGGTCCCTGACTTCTTTCTGCGGGTCCTTATTTCACTTTCTAGTGTATTTTGGAGGAGGATTGTAGCCAATTAGTTACAAAATTGTTGTCACGCTATCCCCATATATATATATATATATATATATATATATCTACATTATATATAACAGGAGGCATTTGAAGGAAATGCCCAGTCATTGTCCAGTCAATGCCCAGTAATTCAATTTCAGCCATGTCATCCGCCATGTCATCATGTAAGCAATTTTTTCCAAAATTCGAAATTAAATCTTAAAAAATGACATAGGCATGGTTCGAACTATGGGTCTGTTGGTCTATAAACAAACACTTCAACCAATGGAGCAAGCCCCAAGTTGTGATAAACAATTCAAAACCAAAGTAATAACATCACATAACCCCTACCATTTAGTTGGATAAAATTTTGTCTGCTTATTAGAAAAAAACATACGTATATTTTTCTCAAAACCCTATATGGTCTCCTTTTCTCAAAACCCTAACGATCTTTGACTGGACAAAAAACAAAAGTATGTATCCTTTTCTCAAAACCATAATGATCTTATGTTTATTGTATTTACGGATCTATGGTGGATGCGCAGAGTGATTTCTTAACACATCCGTACACAATTACTTTTCGTATACCTAGATATTTAATGTAGTATGAGAAAAATATGCAGCCAAAATGTATGGAGTTGTTTGTTAAAAGATCTCCTCAGCAGGTAACATGTATTTGCGTTATTGCTGCTAATTGGGTTTACTCACATAACAAAAAATTTGTGTAGGTTAATTTATGTTAAAGATTTTTAGGTAGTTATTGCAGGAAGGATGATTAGTGGTCTCTTATCAGTTAGGGAACAATATTTTCTTTCATTTTCATATATGGATTGTGATACCAATATGGACTATTTAGGCAGATAATTTTTTGATGGTTTCCAGCATGAACAACCCAATTATTGGTTGAACTTTAGAAATCCTTGGGAAATAGAATAGGCGCATGTATCATATCCTATGAAGGTTTGAATACATATGCATATTCGTGTTTTTTTTTAATATTCTCATAATCATAAAAACATAATACATGCGTACGTTAATGTTATTTTGTGTATATGCAAATTTGAAGATGAGGTGTGCATATGTTATTCCGATCCAATGTAAGATGGCTTGACTGCAATTGCAACATGCATAACATAGGTATGATTTCGATGATTTAATTTTCTTTCTTTGTATCACCTAATAGGTTGTGGATTGTCGTGTATTATCTCACCAGGTTCTTTGGAAGTAGCATGTAAGTTTGCTTATGAGTGTTTTTTTTATTTTTATTTTTTTATTTATTATTTTTTTTTTTAACTGTGATCATATAATGACAATATTAGTGTAGATGTTGGCTCCGCATTTGCAGCATCACTTTGGTGAAGGTAGTGACGGATGATCTAAATTTTTCATGAATTTATCAAGATGGTGATGTCATTTTTTTGTTTTATTTCAATTATGTAGCGGATGATGAGTTTCCTCCTTCCTCAAGCACTGTGCCCGAGGATATCGGGCATTTGGTTATGGCCAGATTGAATGTTTTGAAATGCCTTAGGCACTTTATGGTTGCTTTATATATAAATATCATACCGCATTGATCCATCAGTAAAAGTAGTAACCTGCAATGGAGCTAATTTTGATCCTTTTTTTACTTTTATATATTCTTCACTGATACAACAGATGAAAAAAGTGGGGAATGATGCCACGATCTTATGGTGATGATTGGAAAAACAACGTGTACATAGTGGCTAGGTTAATATGGTATTCCATCTCTATTTTACATCAATCCAGGTGACTTTGGTGGTTGATTTTCCCCTTGCCATGAATCACACTACGACATATATCATGTACGTGGAGCCAAAGAAGCGTGATCGAGACCAAAAATGGTGTTGTTGTACTAGACTTACAGAAGAACTCATTTGAAGTTTGAGTTACACCGGTGCTGATCTGAGAAACATGGCTGGGAATATCAGGTAAATAAATGACGTTGAATTAGTAAATGGTAGATGAGTATTGTAGCTTTTACAGGGGATGTGTTACTAGGGGTCAATATGTCACAGTATTAGTTTATATTTTTTGGATAACTTGATTCCGCTTTTGATATAATCAGTGCCGGATACCACCTGCCATAACATTACTAATCTCTTAAAGTAAAACAAAATTGAATCTAGGTGGTAGGAATAAAGGGATATGCAGCTCCTAAAACCTGGGTGTCTAACTACCCAAGATAGATGTATGGAGCTATAGCATATTTCTTACGGAGCTGATCATAGGTCGACACCCACTTGCCGATAAACCCCTTAGAACAAACCTAAATGCATGAGATGGTTATGCTGTTGTACGGGTGAAGGAAAGTCAAAGCCAGTAGTTGACCTGAGGCTTCAAGACAGGTATTCTGAAAGTTCATTGCAAAAGGTATCTTCTATAGCAGACAATTGTTTGATCAAGGACCCAAAGTTGAGGAAAAAGATAAGTGAGCACTGAATATTGTGAGCGAGGCTATAGCATTGGATAATCAGCAACCCTCAGAGTGGTGGCCATACTTAAGAACTCGGTTATCCTGAAGATATGCAATTAATATGTATTTTACATATTTATATCAAAGATTTTATTTCTGGGCTAACCAGAGCTTATTACATGAATTAGAAATTAGAGCCGAGTTAGTTCCTCTTTAGTATGCATAACAACCCTTCTTTTGCTTTTTCAAAAATAAATATCTCACATATGTGTATTATCATCTTAAGTATTGGTAGAATTAGTTAACTTTTTTGTTTCCTCTCTGTGCCCACAACAACAACAACTGGCCATACACCAATAGGGCAACAACGTAAACCTCGACAAAGAGGGGCTGCAAGGAGGTCAATGACAGTACCCACAACTACAGGTTTGTCAAATGCAATGACCCCCAAAGTTTTAAAATTTTAGGGAGTTGTTCTCTGTTATGATAGGTCGGTTCCTGATGCACTCAGGATATTTGGTGCAGGGCCTCCATTAGAGTACAATGCTTTTGGATCATGTGATTGCATCTGCTCAAATTGTCATTTTAGAGTACTTGCCCAGTGCTAAACAAGGTACCTTTATCATTATTTCAGAGTATGCAGCTACAACATTGTAGGAGTGTATGTTGCACTTACCTTCTGTTCGTGAAGAGCATGAAAAAAGGATTCGTGTTGGTGTGATACAGAGTTAAACATAATACGGAAAAAATATGAACTCATTTAGAGGAAAAGCTAACTGAATCTAATAAAAGGCTTTCAAAAGGTCACAAAGCAATTTTGAATAGTACATTGACCAAAAATGAAGACTTCATATGTCCACTTGATGGAGGTATCATGATAACAGGTAAAAAATATGGAATTAATTAGTAGTCATTTTGAAAGTGAAATATAGTTATAATATCAGTTCACTTACTGGATGCTTCATTTATAACTCCTTTGACACCAAGCCATCTTCCTTGCAACATAAAGGGATTTAGGTTCTCTACTAATGCTGGAGGGCTTGGAAAATCTGACATCAAAGACATCTTAGAGAAAGCTGCAAATATATATTACACGTTTACACCAAATGTTGTGTTGCTACTTTTGGTAGTATGTCTTGCATTCAGCTATACATAAGTCTTAACATCTGTTTTTCTTTTATGGTTGTATATGCAACACATGTGGTCACATTTAAGTAGGCATGGTTTGGTGATTTATTAGTAGTATTATATAAGGACATAAAAATTGAAATATGCCACTATGACTGTGACGGCAATGGCTAAGATTGGACCATACATTGGTCAAAGTAAAAAATTAGTACTCGAAATAAAGTTTTTCCTGTTTGACTGATTAACATTTTGTTTCATTTGTAATTTTTATGGATAATTGTTTTGTGTTTGTTATCTTGATTGAATTTTTTTGCAGCTTCGAAGAGTGTGATCGAAAGTCTAATAACCCCTGAGACCACAACCCATAGATGAAACAGTTTTACTAATTATGCAATGAGTTGCTTCAAGGCCATTTGAAGCCCAAAGTTGTTATTGTTATAATGACAGGAAAGGAAGGCGAAAGATGGTCTGTAATCTGGTATCGTTGGTTTCTACTTTGTATTTATGTATGCAACCATATTTTCTTGAATACAATCGAACCGAGATACTACCTCATGATAATTGGACAGTAAACTTCATAAACATGTATCTAAACTTTCCTGCTATGCATGTTCTCCTTGCACATATGTGGAACGCTGTGCATAGATGTTGGACAAGAACAGCTTAGAATGTATAACACTTCAAAAGACGCGGTTCATAGAAGAAGTAAGTCACCTATTCCAAGGTCGTTAATTATAATTTAAATCATACTGATTGTTGATTTTCTTTTGGGATTTGACCCATTTACTTTTTAATTGTCAAGTTATAATACATTAACTTACGTTTGTTACTTTTGTGGGTCTTGGTATTGGTTAAATAGACCAGAACTGGTTTTTTATTAGTGAGTTTGCAAATAAAAAATAGAGAAGGTATTGTTCGGCATCATAAAAAGTGATGATCTATTATTTTTTAGAGATAAAATCCAGTTGTGCAAATGCATAATATGTTTTACAAACATTCGAAACACCAACTAAGGTTTGAGTGGAACTTGGTAACATAGAAGTGTCTCAGCTAATGAATAGTTTTTAGATTAAGAACCGTGTGGTTAGTTTTGGGGATTAGAAAATCAGATCCAATAAAAGGTTTATTATAGGCAATCAACGTTTGAAAATCAGGGCTGCTAACAAAATTCATATAGAGATTTGTTGATAAGGGATACTCAGCCAAGGAAGAGATGGTGAAGTGAAAGTACGGATCCATGGAAGATAGGCTGATAAGGGTAGGGGTGAAGGTTTTATAATTATGATCGGAAGATGAATAAGAAGGTTTAGAGTAACATTTGGATACATGGTAGTTTTAGTGCTTTTAAATAAAAATAACACCCTGTGTTAAGGTCACTTTATATGTAGAATTAGTGCTCAATGAATTGGAACATTTGATTTAAGGTTTGCATAGTTTTACCTAATCACTTGATAAGCTCATTTTCAATGGCTTATGAGTATATCAGTTTGGGCCTATGACCTAAAATAAGTCATTAGCTTAGCTCATAATACATTAGAAAGGATCGTTTTGGATAAGACATGTTATCAAAAGTAAATATATGCTAATTAAAATATATAGCTTGATTCACTGGAAGATTTTGATCATGCTTCACAGAAGGTACCTTTGTATTGTTATTGGTCAAGAAGTTAAGGAGCAAGTTTATAATGATGTGTTTACTGCGTAGGATTGCCAACCATATGGAAACATTCTACCACAAGGTATGTGGCTATGCCAGCACGTTTAGCCTAATTGATGTAACCCCCAAAAGAAAGCAATAAATGACTTGATCGAGGCTAAAGTTGTACATGATTAGATTTGCTCAATGGTAGGAACTTTTTTTTACAACATACCAATTTGATTCATGTTCAGATAAGCATATTTCGCTTCCATTTATTTGAGAATTTAGCAAATGGGCTGCTTTGGATAATCAAATACAAACGGTAAATTAGAGTCCCTTCGGCACATTTATTCCCAGAAAACTTATGTCTGTTGGTTAAATGAAATTGCAGTATGGAAGATGTGAACTTTGAGCAAATTTTCGACTCATGTTTACCACGAGACTGCAAAGGCAGTGTGGTGGCCTTCTCATTCCCTGCAACATCATTACACCTTAGTATTGACGACTACTTTTAAAGGCAATACATTCATATTTTAGTATGTCCATTAAGATAGTGGAGAAAGTATACTAAAATTTTTATCTTTTTTGTGTAATTTGCAGATAGAGTGTGTAAAGAAGCAAAATCATCTTCTGAAAGTGGTATTTATCAATCATGAAAGGCTATATATATATCATATTATATCGAGATGTTAGATTGATTCGGTTGGTCACACCCACACCCACACGAACAGGTAATAATATCTCAAAGGACTTCCCGGTGATTGAACCAGCTAAAATTTTTAATTGGAGAATAGGAGAACAAAAAAGCTCTCAGGAAATCTAGAGGGGATGAGTACAAAGATTTCCAAATCGTGGAATACCAGGCATAAAAAGGAAACACTGTAGCTATGTATAAGATTGGTATATCTTACTATGGATTAAGAGGGGTTAGTCGTGAACATGCCAAGGCATTGTCGTGGTTTTCAAAGGCTGTTGACAAGGGTGAACCTAGGTCTCTGGAGCTTTTTAGAAAGATTTATGCAAGAGATGCTGTAGTCACTCCAAACTACACAAAGGCATTTGAATGCAAGCATCAAAACAACAACATATTTCAGCTATAATGGGATGCGATATTTATAAATTTATACGTAAAAGGGTTATGTAGTAGAACAGAAAAACTACACCAAAGTAAGTGTATTGAAACTTAGTATCAATATATTATGCTTCTTGGTTGCTCTAATAATTAGCTGTGAATCATTTCTCCTGTCGATTCAGATTATTTATGTTGCACTTATTGTATTTCTCTACCTATCTCTTTTCTATTTAGGGTATCCATTTCTTTTACTTTCGATGTAGTGACATGCCTTTAACATTTTCTGACGAATGTCGCTTTGAGCCTAACCAATTATAGGGGTACGTATAAGGTTTACTATTATGGTTGTTTGTGATACATAACCTTTTGTTTATGTTACTTACCTGAACGTTCCAAGTATGTGTTAAGTCTAGGAAATATTATGGTTGTTGCGCTAATTATTAAAAAGATTGCTTCTTAACTAAGTATTGCATTTCATTTGAGGGAAAGAGATAACATTATAAATTTCTAATACATTGATATGCAAATGCGCATGTATTGCTATCTTTTTATTGATGAGTGGTTACTAAGAGCATATGGTGTGGTGAACTTCATTTGGTAAACGCTCATGATTTAGCATATTTTAACAATACATATTGTAGACTTATGATATTGGTTCCATCGAGCTTGCACTCTCTAAAATGATCACACCGTTATTGTTCTATAATGGTAAACGCTCATTTATTTTTCATTGTTAATGCATTCACTACAAAAATATGTACATTTATACATTATATTTCGTTAACTTATAAATTTCAGGTGAACCTTTCTTAAAAAAGCAAAAATTAAACAAATAAATAAATAAATAAAATAAAAATAAAAAAAAATAATTAACAATTAAACACAACCTCAAACGTTTATATGTTATTATAATTTTGCGTTAACTAATACTATCTAAAGAATAATTATAAGTCATGACCACTCTACTATTTTACTGTCACATACACTTGGAGCTCACAGCCTTAAACCAATTCCTTTAACAACTAATATTATCCCGATTTTCGTGGGTTCATTGCTGCAATCTAAATATGACGCAATGTCAATAGTTAGCATCTCTTTTTGATGTGTTAGATTGAAATATATTATTCAACAATTTTGCATGTATTAGATCAATGTACTCACACCGGTAGAGTTAGTAGACTGATTTTCTAACTGAAAGTTAAAGTCTCAGAAATATCAGAATATGTGCAATGCATATAGATATTGGCAGTTTCTCAATCATGTAGTTGTTGGCACATGAAATGATGATCAATGTATTGAGGATGACTTTATTCTTGGTATTAGATAATACATACATCTTCTCTTCTGGATATTGAAGATGACATTCGCTATAGTAAAATATGTCAACGATAATTATAAGTCATGCTCGCCCAACGGGCAAGCGTATATGCCCGGGAGGGCTTATAAGTCATGCCCGCCCATCGGGCGGGCTTCAAAGTCTAGTATATATATATATATATATATATATATATATATATATATATATATATATATATATATATATATATATATATATATATATATATATATATATCATTTATTCTCTCTCTTTATTCAAGGCGTCAATTCTGACAATTTTCATGATTCTGTGAGTAGAAGAATAAGTAGGAACAATTTGTATGAGGAAATAACATTTTTCCGTACGAAAATGAGCTTATTTCGTTAAAAGAAGCAAAGTGTCCCTAAAGTTCAACCAATCAAGTTAATATATGTCATTAATATATGAAACGCTTATTTTTTTTAAACAACAAAATTTTATAAAAACTAGCAAGAAGTTAGAAGAAGAACTACATAATAGAAAACACAAAAACTACGAAACCAATTGTTCTAAGAAATATTACATTTTCTATTCCTATTCGTAAACCATAATATGAAACGCTTATTGTTTTTTATTTGGCCATAGTTTAAGTTTTGTTGTTGTCAACTTGAGTATATGTCCTTAAATATATGAAACGCTTATTGTTTTTTATTTTGCCATAGTTTAAATTTTGTTGTTGTGTCATCCAGTAATTAGTGTGAACTCTTAGACATCCTAGCTTATTGTGGTTTTAAACTTTGAAATTTGTCTCCCGACTGCACATGTTTAGTAATACTATTTCGTTTTTTTGGTAAACTATTCATGTTTTTTTCTTTGATTTTTATTTTTATTTTATGTGTTTGCTATTATTTTATAGGTTTTATAAATGTTGGGTAAGCTAAATTACCGGTTCGACCAAAGGTTGAACCGGTAATTCGACTGAGTCAACTATATAACCGGTTTTTTAAAACATTGGTTTTCACTTCAAACCATGAAGCATTTCACTTTTGACACTGATACGACCCGGTTAGGGGTTTTATCGAGATAATACACCACTTTTAGCATGTGCGAGCTCTTTAAGAAAATAGAGAGAAGAACTAAAGATTTGTTTATCTTAAACTTTGATTGATTGATTATAATAGAGGGAAGCCCATCCATTGTTCCAACAATCACGAATCGAACAATCTTTATCCAAAGCAAGGCGAAAGAGACGAGGGAACTGATGTTCAAGGGAAGAATTTCCAACCCATGTTTCAGTCCAGAATTTCGTTGAGATGCCATTGTTAACTCGTCTTTTTAAAGAAGAGTGAGGAACTATCCCTTTCTCATGCATGGTATTGATGGACCCAACGATTCTACCCTAAACACCTTGATCACGAACATGACTGAAAAATGAAGAAGCATCCTTGGAATGACCATGAATAGCTGTTGTATGCTTAATTATACACCTTGTATTTGACTAATAATGGACCTAATAGAACAAAAACCGAGCCTAAAATGCCATATATATATGTTGTTTTTGTGTTTATGATTGTGCAGGTATGGATATTGCAAAATTGGACAAAAATCAAGCCAAAAGTGACAAAACCAGACACGAGAATGGAAAGAGTACAAAAAGAGCCGAAGCCGGGGAAGGAATTCTACTTAAGGATCATATCTAAGCTAAAATGTACAAAATCTACCTTGAAGAATCATCACTTATCATAATTAGTCCTTGGTTCAAACTTACAAAAAATGGCAAGAGTGATACCTTGAAAATCAGAATTTACCATTTTAGTCCCTAAAACTTATATACACTTAACCTTTTATATCCTAGAACCTTTATACAAAATCCTTTACTAATCAATCCACAAGCACAACCCAAGGGCCAATACCATATCATAAACCCGAGCCCAACCTGAAACCCACTACTCTTTCCCACAACCCGATCCACTTGTACCTTTATCCTAACCCGTTTCCCAAATAACCCAACCCCGGTCAAATAACCCCAACCTAGTCAAATAAAGATAAAAAAAAAAAAAAAAAAAAAAAAAAAAAAAAAAAAAAAAAGGCGCCTTTTACTGTATATCATCCCCAACCTCCAATTTACCCAGCTTACCCACCTCACTTTACCCGTACTTCTATAAGCCACGTATGACAAGGACAGAGACTGACACCAAGGGAATGACATCTGGAAGGTTGGAGCAATTCTATTGGAGGAGACACCTCATTTGGTTGATCCAAAGGCAGAGATCCATACTTATCATGATGGGATGATCCAAGGGTGATGATTGAAAGATCCTGAAGATTCTACAGACATCCTAAAAGGCTTACTTCGGGCTATAAAAAGGCCCATTCCTCACAGATTTGAGAGTGTTAGTTATCTAGGAATAGGAGTAGTATACAGTAGTGTAGCTTTTAGATTAGCTTATTGTATTCAGCTTGTCTTACTTGTTTTCAATATTGTAACTAAATTTCTATTAGTAATAAAATTTCCTTTTAATTTAAATCATTTGCAAAATTTACTTTTATGCTTCAAAACAAATGTTTGGTTATGATTGATTAATCTCTCTTTTACACTCTTTATCTCTGTTTCAGAAGCTCATTTAAGCATACTCATAGCTTATAGTGAGTTTTAATCATTTAATTCTGCTTTTAATCATAAAATCTAAAGAGTCAATCATAAAGTCAACATAAGCTCAAGATGGAGACGAGCTTATTCAGAGTGATTTTTGTGATTATTCTGGTTTAAGTAGCTTGTAGGGAAGCTAAATTATGATTTGCATCCTTGTCTGGAGGTTAGCTTACTTGATTCTCATTTTCATTCCATAATTAGTATAAAACCGTTAATGCTATTTACTTCTGATTCAGTACTTTTTCCAAGTTTCTTATTGCTTAACCTGTCTTCATTTAGATAGTACTCTACCTGTTTAAGTGTTGCTTAGCTTAATTCTGTCTTATTCTCCTTGAAAGCAATAATAGTTAGGGCATAACTAGTGTTTTGCACTAGTTGACTTTTGATTGTCAAAGTAGATTTGATATAATTTTGAGATTCAGGTAGCTGTAATTTGCATATAGGAGTAGTTTACTATTGATTTTGATCAGTTTTATATAGTTCAATAGGTTTTGCATCAGTGACTTTGAGTTGGTAGTTTATATCAGATTTATATTGAATTCTTAGGGTAATCTAGTTCTAGACCAGTTTAGGTATTTACAAGTGCTCCAAATAGGTTGCTTAGGTGTTGCATCAGTAGTATGAGGTTTGAGAACTTAGGATTAGTAAAGTAGCTTAGTTGGTACAATTTAGGAATAGGTAATTTTAGGTGTAATCTTTGGTTTAAATAGGTTCAACACAGGTATCTAGCTTGGTCAACATCTGGAATTCATAGTTTCTTTAGTGTAAATATTTGTCTATAACCATTTTAAAATTAACCAGTTCAGCAGCTTTCTGTCTCACTAAAGCATATTCAAAACTGAATTTCAGCCTCAAATCTTATTCAAAATTAATAAAAATTGTTTTTCTATAAACTCTTGTTGCTTACCTTTAGTTATTCTCAGCTTTTGCACCTTAGTTTCATCATTTTCAAGCTCTAATATTAGATCAATAATACCAATTTGCCTGTTTCTATTTCTGTTATTTGCCCTGCTCACTCTTGAATCTGCTTGTCTCAGCTTTTTCCTAGCTAGTTATCTATTTGTCTAGTGTTAGATATGTATGTATTTTTGATTTCTGAGTTAGTTTATAGTACCAGCTTCTAGTGTATAAGCTTAATTTGCCAATTGAATATAATTTTTTTAGCTTAATTAGGTCTACAAGTTAGCAAGTTAGGACTGTTTGGCATTAGCATTGAACTAGTTTTAGTCTATTAGAATTTGAGCTTCTCTGCCTTAATATTTTCATTGATTGTTTGATTTGTATTGTTCGAGTTAGCAGCAGGTTAGTTGTAGCTTGTTTCGCCATTGTGTAGCTTTCAGATTCATAGTTTAGCTTATTTAGTTTCCAATTTTTTTCCATTTAAGCTTTTAGTACAACTGTTAGGAATTTAAGCCCCTTCTAAGCTTATTAAAGCTTCTCAAAAAAGTTTGTTTTACAAAAGTTTATCATTTTCATATACTTTAACTGTTTTCAAAAGAAAAATAAAAGAAATAAAAATGTTTAATAAAACGTTAAGGCCCAGGGTCGAAGTCGAACCTGGGACCTTAACCTTTCCTGCACCTCACCAGAACACAGCCAAACCACACGCACCCTAGGGATTTTTGTCAATAACTCTCCACAATTAATCATTTTAAACCTTTTTCCTTATTAGCTTATCAAACTGTTTGCTTATTTTTTAGCTTATTCTAAATAGCCTTTTCACTTTGCTTATTTTTCATACATTTCTTCTATCATAAAATAGTTATCATAAATATTTCACAATTTTCTGAATTGTTTTGCTATTTTTAATCATTTTATTTCTTTTAAATAGTTTTTAAATCCTAATAATTAAATAAAAAGTCAAAAAAAAAATATTTTTCTTTTTCCCGTAATTTTCTTTTATCAATTAGAATGTAGGAAAATTATTTTCATGCCCGTAGGATTAGATTTTCTTTTTATTCATTTTTAATTTTGTGCACGTACGTTATTTTTAAATATTTCTCGCGTTTTTAAAATAGGTTACGTTTTAAGTTTAGATTGCTTTCCATTATAATTTTACGTGTTCTATTGTATGCTTTCTAGTATAGGTTTACTTCCAGTAGTTATAAATTCCCCTATATTCTCTTATCACTATTCACTGCACGATTCTCGATCCCGAACCGACAAACTCGAATTCAACCTTCGTTGGGAACACGACCTGAGGAATTTGCATTCGTTGCATTTTTTTGGAAATACTTAACCTCTAAATTACACCAATTATATGGCGCCGCTGCGAGGAAGGCTTGAGAAGAGTTCGTTAATTCGTTTCGTTGATTCGTGTTTTGAAGACCCTTCCCTCGAAAGTTATTTGTTTTTACTATAAAAAGAAAAATACAAAAAGAAAATAAATAAAACACTTTTCCTAAAGTGTTTTCATAAAAACACAAAAATATTTTCTTTTCAATATCTGTTTTTCTATCTTTCTTCGTTTAATTTTCCTTCCTTTCAAAAAACCAAAAATATTTTATTTTTCAATATTGTTTTCACTTTTATCTTAATTTGTTTTTTCTGAAATAAAAATACAAAAATAATCTTCTTATCCTCTTATCCGTTTAATTTTTTTCTCTAATCCTCTAAACCGATTAATTCTATCTCTTTCTCCCTCTTATGTTTAATATTCTGATGGAATCATTTATTCCTTGCGTCGGTTGTGGAGTGCCGCTTTTCGATTTACCGTGTCGTTGGTGTACGTACGAACGGTGTGGTAATGATATTCGGAACGAAAGTTGTTTGTTTTGCGGTTCGAGTAATTCATTCGCTTACGATCAAAATCCGAATTCGTACAACAACTTTTCAAATTTTTCCGACTACCCACCACAGCCCGATTATTCTTCGTTCGATCAACGTTATTGCAACGGATGTGGCGATCCATTAGATCCGACATCGACTTATTGTCAACGGTGTACTTACGAAAGGTGCTGAAGAAATCTTATAGATGGATTTTGTTCGTTTTGTGCATCAGAAGCTGAAAATTCATACACTTATGATTCTAATCCAAACTTTTCCAATTATCCTCAAAACGATTTCAATCTTCCTCCTCAAAACTCTTATGAGCAAGAATCATATTTCAATGATAATTCGTTCCAAAATACATCAAATTTTGAAAATTTTGGGGGATCGTTTGAAAGTTTTTATTATGAGCCGAATTCATGTTACGATTCTCATGGTTTTAACCAACCCCCACAAAATCCCGTCAATTATCAAATTCCAGATGAAATAATCAAAGAATTGTATTCCGTTATCAAAATGGTACGAGAGTGGGTGGCTAATTGTAATACTTATACTCCCGATCCTCATGAGAAGTCCATGGAAGAATTACTTGCCGAGGAAAGAGCGGCTAAATTTCGAAGGGCTTTTATTTATGACGATGATGACGAGGAGAGACTTGTTCCGTTTAACGTTTTACCTCAAATAGCATCCGTCTTTTCTCCCGTAGAACCCGAGGACTCTCTAAAAATGAGGGACGAGCATCTAAACACTATTCCGGCAACGGAATCGGACGAATTCAATAAGTCTAGTGTTGAGAACCTCGTCCCAATCCTAAGTGAGTCTGGGGAAATTTCAAATGGTGATTGTGAAATTGTTGAAAATAATCGTCTTGATAATCACGTTGATACGAATGATATACCGTTTGATGATAATCACGTTGAGAACGATGAAGATGAAATTGATTCCGATTCTCACAATGAGTATACAATGAATGATGAAGACTCTTGTGGAGATATCGATGATGTTGAGGGATCGCGTTCTAATTATGAGTTCCTGATGAGGTGAAAAATGAACCACTTTTAGGGGGTCATTTAAGCCCGGAATTGAATTTATTTGATCAAATATTGCCCTAAATCGTTCCTTTTGTGATTTTAGGTACTTTGGGAGTGAATTCTGGAAAAGGAAGCAATTCGGACGTTTTTGGAGCATAAAAGTGAAGAAAACGGCAAAGACTTAATTTCCCATGCTGAGAACAGTACTTGACGGCGTCAAGAGAAAGATCCTGACGGCGTCAAGAGGAAAATCCATGACGACCCAGTGCAAACCTGACGGCGTCACAACAAGGGCGTCAAGAGTTAATTTGGTGACGGCCTGCATAAGGTGAATACATGACGGCGTCAGACCCAGATCTAGGCAGTCCGAGAAACTATTTGGCGGCGAGATGACGGCGTCAAACTTTTGTTCTTGACGCCGTCACCTATCAAAATCTATATATAGTTTTCTATTTTTCATTCATAAAAGAGGGACTTGTGTGGAGAAAACTAGGGCCGAACTTTGTAAACCCTAGGTCATATTTTACAGTGTTTTCAAGGGTTTTCACCCCTTGAATCCTTTCATGTTCAATTGAGATAAGTCTTCTCTTAATTCATTCAATATGTCTATGTGCTGTTTGAATATATCTTATGCTTGTCTTGATTTCAACATGCTAGGCTAGATCTATCTTGTGTTTGCTTAGATGTAATGAAACCTAGATGTTAATTATGTGTTGATTACTTGTTTATGGTTGTATTGGATGAATGATTTCAATGTTAGGCTTAAGAAAACTGGCAGATCTCCATTGTGTAATATGCTTGAACGTCTTAGGAAACATGAACCGATGTGTACTAGGTTTTATTGGTTGTATTTAATGCATGAGCAAATTCTAGTGATCCCATGTTAGGAGCTTCTTAGCCGGCTCGACATAGGAGCGAAGAAGGCGCTCATAGGATTGGGGAAGTAAGTACGCCACCCCATGAATGGTATTAAGGAATACAATCTGCCATCCACGCAACTATAACAAGTAATTAACGTGTAAAAGATATCTAGGGAGTAGTGAAATCTAAGTAAACACAATTCTCCCACTTATTGCTCACAACTTTAGTTTAATATAGTGTATTTTCATTTTTAGTATTTTATTTTGATTGCATCTTTAGTATTGGGTTAGTTGACTAGCAACTAATTCCGCCCAACTCCTTCAAACCCGAGATTTTTAATTGCTTTTATAAAAATACAAAAAAGAATCATCCCTCATCTCTAGACCTAGTCTTTAGGTTTTCTAATCCTAGAGATCACTATTCCTAGCTGAACGATCAATCCCCCGGTACTTGTCACTATACTATACTACATCGATCAGGTACACTGCCTGGTGGGGGTGGTAAGCTTCTCGAGATCCCTCGAGAGGTAAAGCCTGGTGCGATCCCCATGCATCAAGTTTTTGGCGCCGCAGCCCGGGGAATAGTTATTGTCTAGGTTAGAATCTCTTTTTATTAGGTCTACTTGCTAGATTCCTTTCTAGTAAGATTTTATTTTTATTTTTAGGTTCTCTTTAGTCTATCTTATTTCTTCGTGTTTTTGTTCGTAACTCTTTGCCATCCGACATCATGGACGATGGTAACATCTTTGAACCCGTCATCCCACCACAACAAAACCCACCACAAGATAACCAACCTCTTAGGCCCCGAACCCTAGGAGAGTACTCCCGACCTAGCCACCAAGGCTATCGAAACACTATTAAGCTCACCGGAGCCAATGTGACCCCCTTGCGATCCAACACCATCCGGTTGGTGCAAAGCGGATGTGCATTCCATGGACTTCGTTCCGAAGATCGAAACCAACATCTCAAGGACTTTCTTAAAATCGTAGATTCTATAGACCTTGATGTTACAACAAGAGAGTCAACCCGATTACGCCTATTCCAATTCTCTCTACGTGATCAAGCTAACCAATGGCTTGAACGTTTACCCGCGGGATCCATCACCACATGGGATGATCTCACCACTCGTTTCCTTGCTCAGTTTTTCCCACCGGGGAGAACTACCAAGCTTAGAAATGACATCTTGATGTTCCAACAACGTCAAAATCAAACTCTTTATGAAGCATGGACTCGTTTCAAGGACTTACTCCAAAAAGTCCCTCATCATGGCATAGATCTTTGGCTCCAAGTCCAAATCTTCTATGACCATATCGATCTCTCCACAAGGCGAGCCATTGACCAATCGGCCGGTGGTAAGCTACGTGATCTAAGTGCGGAACAATCATGGGAACTCATAGAAGATCATGCTCTCTATGACAACGAAAGTTGGAATGATCCCCGTGATTTGAACAAAACGGTCAAGGCAATATCTTTGCCTTCAAACAACTCTAGCACTCCCGACCGTAGGATCATGGAACTTGAGGACCAAGTCAAGTTTCTCATGAAATCTTACGAAGCTCCTAAGCCTTCAAGACAAGTGAACAAAATCACTTCTTCATGCGAATTATGTAGTGGTCCCCATGACACTCGTGATTGTGTGGAACTCCCTGGAACAGCTTTTGCGGACTACGCATCCTCGCGTACCGACGAAGCGGGAGATAAGTGGTACACTTTCAAACCCGAGCCAAACCCTTACGGTGATTCCTACAACCCCTCTTGGAAAAATCACCCAAACCTTAGGTGGAAACAAAACCAAGCCAATTCTTCCAATCCGCCTAATCGTTACCTACCAAACGGTCCACCCTCCAACCGTACTTTCAACAACAATCCTTCTAACAACTATGGTAGTACCAACAATCTTGAAGGATTGATGTCTAATTTCATGGCATCTCAAGAAGCTCGCATATCTAAGTTTGAAGCCGATTTCAAACAAAAGCAAAGCGAGATGACCACCAAAATTAACACATTGTTGAAAGTTCTCAATGACCGAGAAATGGGAGCACTCCCAAGCGACACAGTCAAGAACCCGAAACTAAACGTTAATTCCATATCATCAGTTTCGTCACCCACTTCTTGTCCGCAATACTACTCGGTTAAATCAACGATCACGTGTTTCAAGCAAAACCAAATTCTTCAAAAGGACCAATCGAATAAAACACCCGATATAAAACCGGTAAAAAGCATAATTGAAACACCTCCCACGCAAGACCTTGACGATGAATTCAAGGAGCTTCACCTTGAACGTCCCGTCATTGATGTCTTAGCCCGTGCTCCCTACTATAGTGCCCTCCTAGAAAAGTATGAGAAGTTTAAACTAGGTAAAAATGGGACAGCCGTCGTTCAAAACAAGTTGCCTAAAAAGCTTGATGATCCGGGTATATTTGTTTTGCCTTGTAAGATAGGAAGATCCGAAGCTTTCGACACACTAGCCGATTTAGGGTTAAGCCTCAACTTGATTCCCCTATCCCTTTTCACCACTCTCAAGATAGGAAAGTTAGAGGAGACGGAGGTATTGATAGGTCTAGCGGATGGAAGTATTGCCCACCCAGTTGGAATGATTAAGGATGTAGTTGTTCACGTAGGGAAGTTAACTATCTTAGCGGATTTTCACGTCCTAGACATGGTTAGTGACACTACATGCCCATTGTTGGTAGGAAGAGGATTTTTAGCAACCGCTAGTGCCATGATAGCTTGTAAGGAGTCTAAGATAGCGGTAGGTGAGGGCCACACTTGGTCGGTATACGATGTTAAGAAACAAAGCTATGATTGTGAGGATGAACCGACACCACATTGGGTAGAGATGAATAGGAGACCATCTAGATATGGACCTTGGATAGAAAGGAACTTTATAGGACCTCAACGCCCATTCTATCTAGAAAAAGATTTCATCGAAAAGACACATTCGGTGGAACAACTCATAGCTAGAGATGAAGAGCTAGATCCTTTTGAGGACCCCTTAGTCTTTAGGAAGATGATTGAGTTCTTAAGCGTAATGCCTATTAATATAGAGATGAATAAGTGGAAAAGAGAGGGAGATAAGTGTAAATGGAGGTGGGACAAGCTACCTAAAGAAGGTGACGGATCATGGCATATGAAGATGACTTTATATGATCCGGATGGAGAGAAGTTTGAAAGGTCGTACCGTACTAAGAAAACCGATAGGAAGTTAAAACCTAAGTTTGATCCCAAGGATGTCCTCAATGAGGAACTCACCCGTATCACGTAGTAACCCATGACCTTGAGTCTAGCTACAAGACTCGTAAATAAAGAAAAGCGCTTCTTGGGAGGCAACCCATGTTTTGTGTGATTTTTATTTTGTTTGTTTGTTATTTGCTTCCGTACGCATGCTTTATTTTTATTGTTGGTAGATCATGTTTCAAAACTAAATAGTGGAAATACTTTACTTTGTTGTTTGGCCTAGTCTTAACTTCATCCAAATGTATTTTTGCAAAAGATAAGTGTAAGGGGAAACCCCAAATATGTTTTTAAAAAACAAAACCGATCATGATTCTCCACGATATTAAGTGAACATGTATATTCGTATTTGTTAGATTCAAATGCTTGTATCGAGTCATAATGAAGTTTTGCAGGATTTTCCAGGAAGTAGGACCAAGTTTTTCCAGAAATTTTCCGGAAACTTAACATAAGAATTTCTGCAGGTCACTTCTGACGGCGTCACGAGTTTACTCTTGACGGCGTCACGAGTTTACTCTTGACGGCGTCACGCGTAAAAATCTGGAAATTTTACCAGTTTTGTTTTTCTAACGGAGTCTTAAAGTTTTTGTTGAATTATTAGTTTTATAATCTCCAGGTGTAATACCCCAGTCAAAACCCACATTGGCTGTGACTTGGAGTGATGCTGGGACATATATGTTAACATTCGCCTTATATGACAACAACGCGTTTTGTGGTGTAACGGTTAATCGCCCATACGATTAAGCGTGCTCATGTGAGAGTAGTACTGGCTTAGGTGACCTGCCGAGAAGTCTTCACATGAGGGCCACAAGAACAAAGCCGTGAGCCTTCGGGCAAAGCGGACAATATTGTGGTCTATAAGGCGGGGTGTTACAGATGGTATCAGACCAACTCCAAGCCGTTCGGGATGTGGGGCAAACTTCATCGGGGACGATGAGTCCCTACGGGGGGTGAATGTAATACCCCAGTCAAAACCCACATTGGCTGTGACTTGGAGTGATGCTGGGACATATATGTTAACATTCGCCGTATATGACAACAGCGCGTTTTGTGGTGTAACGGTTAATCGCCCATACGATTAAGCGTGCTCATGTGAGAGTAGTACTGGCTTGGGTAACCTGCCGGGAAGTCTTCACATGAGGGCCACAAGAACAAAGCCGTGAGCCTTCGGGCAAAGCGGACAATATTGTGGTCTATAAGGCGGGGTGTTACACCAGGAAATCTGCAAACATCATTCCACAAGCATTATATCTTACTTTGTTTTCTAGGATTTATTAGCATATGTAGATTTCCGCCGATTTTATGCGAGGTTGCATTGTCTGTTTTCTCAGGTTTTACAGGTTATGTATGACAAGAAGATGATTATTTTTCTGGAAGGGAAGCTTTGATTGTTCATTTTCTTGGAGGAAGATCTAACCTGGCCACCTTATTATCCATACCGAGCGAATCAGGGGAGTATTTGATTTCATTTGTTTTACTTATTTCACTTTTACATTCTTTACTTGAACATTGGGGACAATGTTCATCCTAAGTGTAAGGGGAGGGTAAAATGATGATACCTTACAGATACACTTTTGCTTGAGTTTGTTTGTTTGATGGTAGGTGTGTAATAAAACTATGAGAAATACTTGTTAGTGTAATTTTAGCGCCAAATTTAAATTTTTTTACAACATTTAGGAGTGAAACTATAGCCATAGCAAGCGTCTCATGGATAGGAGATTGTATGACTAGCACAAAACCGTACTATTCAGAAAAATTTTCCACCCAAATATGTGAGATTCGCCTTTAGATTTGATAGGAAAAGCATTTACTATTAGTGCTTATTAGTGTACCGGTAGCATTTAGATTCTAGAACTTGCGTTAGTGATACATCCCGAGACCGCTAGTGAGACTACACTCGTGTAGTAGGATTTACTACATGATAAGAGGCATTAGGATCACCCTTGTGTTAAACCCGTATCATAATTACTTGACCATTTAAGTCATATTACTTGGCTAGTTAAGTCAACTAATTTTTCCCACACCTTAGCGTTGTACTCATTTTTAGTACACGAAACCCCTAGTACACCCCTCCGAGCCTATCTTTTCGTTTCTAACTTTAAGCATCTTACTTAAAGGAAAAATTTGTTACACCCAACTTAAATGTACACCCAAATCGCCTTAGCCTTCCGTGTATGCACTCATCTTTAGTGCATTATTGTTATTTGTTTAAACCCTTAGTTAATTATCTAATTGATTACTTGGTTGCTAAGTCGAGTCATATCCTTGTACATATTGTTTTGGGACGATTGGGACTCGTGGGTAAAGTACTTATTTTATGGAGTAATGGGGAAGAACATCATTTATTACCCCCATATGTGCGTTAATCTTAAAAGTACTCTAAGTGTTTTGATTTTCTTAATTCGAGTCATTAGATTAGTTTATTGTAAAGTATGTAAAATTTCAAGTGTAAGGGGAATATTCATCCCCTACGATGTATTATTTTGGATGGTAGGGTAAGAATGTATGCAAAAAAAAAAAAAAAAAAAAAAAAAAAGAAAAAAAAAATCGAAAAAACCAAGAAAAAAGAAAAAAAATAGAAAAAGAAAAGAGAAAAAACATACGGACTACCATCCCGTTTCATTCTATGTTTGTTTTATGTTTTTGTTGTTTTTCATTTATTAGCTTAAGTTGAGTCTAGTCTTGGCTTAGCAACGCCATATTGTACATGTAATTAACCAAGATTATTAACTCGCCACTAGTAAAGACTGCCTATATCCAACAAAACCGTGTATTCCATATCCCTACACCTAACGTTACAACCCTTTTAAAAGACCTCTTTGATAGTTTATCCTAGGTGCTTACGCCATGTGGTGGAGGTTTGATCCTTTCGCAAGCTTATGGTAATCTATTTTGCTATGACAGGTAGTGAGAGATATTTTCCGTTTCCATATTGTGATATTACTTTATTACACCCGAGAGATGTGAGTATCTAAACACTATTTGTGAGGTGCTTGTGTATGACCTCCGTGCTTGTCTTTGGTCTTTAGTGGAACGATTATTTGTTGTAATTACTTTTATATTAGTGTTAAATGACCCCTAACTCGTATTTTGATTAGAATAAAAGCGCATTTGCTTGAGGACAAGCAAATCTCAAGTGTAAGGGTATATGAAGAGGCGAAAAATGAACCACTTTTAGGGGGTCATTTAAGCCCGGAATTGAATTTATTTGATCAAATATTGCCCTAAATCGTTCCTTTTGTGATTTTAGGTACTTTGGGAGTGAATTCTGGAAAAGGAAGCAATTCGGACGTTTTTGGAGCATAAAGGTGAAGAAAACGGCAAAGACTTAATTTTCCATGCTGAGAACAGTACTTGACGGCGTCAAGAGAAAGATCCTGACAGCGTCAAGAGTAAAATCCATGACGACCCAGTGCAAACCTGACGGCGTCATAACAAGGGCGTCAAGAGTTAATTTGGTGACGGCTTGCATAAGGTGAATACATGACGGCGTCAGACCCAGATCTAGGCAGTCCGAGAAACTATTTGGCGGCGAGATGACGGCGTCAGACTTTTGTTCTTGACGCCGTCACCTATCAAAATCTATATATAGTTTTCTATTTTTCATTCATAAAAGACTGACTTGTGTGGAGAAAACTAGGGCCGAACTTTGTAAACCCTAGGTCATATTTTACAGTGTTTTCAAGGGTTTTCACACCTTGAATCCTTTCATGTTCAATTGAGATAAGTCTTCTCTTAATTCATTCAATATGTCTATGTGCTGTTTGAATATATCTTATGCTTGTCTTGATTTCAAAATGCTAGGCTAGATCTATCTTGTGTTTGCTTAGATGTAACGAAACCTAGATGTTAATTATGTGTTGATTACTTGTTTATGGTTGTATTGGATGAATGATTTCAATGTTAGGCTTAAGAAAACTGGCAGATCTCCATTGTGTAACATGCTTGAACGTCTTAGGAAACATGAACCCATGTGTACTAGGTTTTATTGGTTGTATTTAATGCATGAGCAAATTCTAGTGATCCCATGTTAGGAGCTTCTTAGCCGGCTCGACATAGGAGTGAAGTAGGCGCTCATAGGATTGGGGAAGTAAGTACGCCACCCCATGAATGGTATTAAGGAATACAGTCCGTCATCCACGCAACTATAACAAGTAATTAACGTGTAAAAGATATCTAGGGAGTAGTGAAATCTAAGTAAACACAATTCTCCCACTTATTGCTCACAACTTTAGTTTAATATAGTTTATTTTCATTTTTAGTATTTTATTTTGATTGCGTCTTTAGTATTGGGTTAGTTGACTAGCAACTAATTCCGCCCAACTCTTTCAAACCCGAGATTTTTAATTGCTTTTATAAAAATATAAAAATACAAAAAAGAATCATCCCTCATCTCTAGACCTAGTCTTTAGGTTTTCTAATCCTAGCGACACTATTCCTAGCTGAACGATCAATCCCCCGGTACTTGTCACTATACTATACTACATCGATCAGGTACACTGCCTGGTGGGGGTTGTAAGCTTCTCGAGATCCCTCGAGAGGTAAAGCCTGGTGCGATCCCCATGCATCAGTTCGTTAGCTTAGACGAGATAAAGGATCTTGACCTTGATGAAAATGAGATCGAAGATGATTTACTTCGTGAAAAACTATCAAATATCAATCTTCTTATTTCAAAGATTGAAGCTTTAAATAATCCGACTCCGTCTACTGATGCCGTGATTACCTCTTCATTTCCTATCTCCGAGATATATAGTGATTTCTTACCCGAGCTTGAAATTTTTCGATTTGAAGAGACGAGTAGTGGTAGTCCCACTATTCATGCTGATATCTCTCTTACGGATTATGAGCGTTTTGACTTTGAGATCGAGTCTGAACTTATTTTTAATAATCTGTCATGTGACCCTCTTTTAGAGGATGTCGATCTATTTCTTGTTGCGAATGACTCGATACCACCGGGTATTGAGAATGACGAGAATGACCTTTAAAGAAATGTTCTTGAAGAAATCAATGATGATGATTTACTTTCCGAAGCTGAATCATTTCTCTTCGATTTACCTTTTTCTCATCCGCCCGCGAAACCACCAGATGTAGATTTTGAATCCGATGCGGATGAAGATATTTTTGGAGTGGTGGACGAGATTTCTGAACATGATGTTCATGTGCTTGATATTTTACCCACCCAACCCACCCGTGATTCAGAATTTGACTTTGCTTTCGTCATCCGTGTGTTTCACACATTCTTTCCTTATCCCATCATTTCTTCACTTTTCCACTCCATCGGGAGTGAGGATACCGTCTTTGACCCCGACGTCTCCGTTTTTCGTGCCAGGTGTCCGTTCCATTTGCTTCCCCAAGATTAAGTAAATTCGGAGCGATTCTAAGCTATACGACTCGATAAAACACAAGCGCTTCGTGGGAGGCACCCCATGCTTATCCATCTATCTTCTTTCTATTTTCTTACTAATAAGTGACGTGAGGAGGGCTACCTCTTCCATTTCTTGTGTTTTGTGGTTGTTGTTGTTTATGTCCAGGATTTGCGAGAATAATGAAGTCTCTCATGCTCGTTGATTTGTCTCCACTCGAGTTTCATCATTCGTTGCTCATCCATATATCCTAATCTTATCGACTAATGTTATCTTTGGCATACTTAATAAACAGCCTTAGATTTGTTAGGATTACCTTTACTCTTAAAACATTGAGGACAATGTTTCACTTTAGTCTTGGGGGGAGGGGGGGGGGGGTTGAATCTTCGATTCGATTTGACCTTGCACTCTCATTTCAGTCGTTTACTTGCGCAACTCCGTTTTTCCACCAAAATTTAGAAAATTCTATGTCACCTTTTCTAAAAAATAAAAATAAATAAATAAAAAATAATGATGATATATGAAATAATAATAATAAGAGTTTTGACACCTTGTTGACTTTCCTGTTGGTGAGAGTAGGAATAATTTTTTTGACTTAACCGGGCGTGGTGAGCCCTAGCTTGTCTCCCTTAACCAATTATAATCGATAAGTTTATGCTAGTCTTTTACACAAGGAGCTAGAAAACGTGAATTCTTTTCTAAGAGTTTGCAAGGCTAAGCATCCGCGGATCTCATTGTTTGAGATTTTAAATTTTTGGAGAACAAGAAATTATATAGTTTATTTAGAAGTTAGATGCTAAACGTGGAGTAGTTGGTTCTCTTTAGAGCTCATGGAAGGTACTTGTGGCTTTTTGCTCCCACAAAATTGTTTCACCCCATATAAATAGATCTCTTAGGTTTAATTAAGGGTGCACCATTTGGGCAATACTTGGTTTTTTCTCATTCCTAAGAAAATTTCTGCATATGGAGTTTGGGTACACATAGGGGTACTGCCAGTGTTACAGTGAAATAGACTATCACATCTTGCCGGTTCGCAGCCGATGTTGTGATCTTAGTAAAGGCCGTAGGACTTGGGGTTTGGCGAATACTTATAATAATCAGTAATAATAATCCAAAGCCATAAAAGTTTTCTGCATCTTGATGGTTCATACCCATTGTTGTAGACTTCAAATAGGCAGAGGAAAAATTCAATGTCATAATAAGACTATTACATCTTGATGGTTTACACCCATTGTAGTGATTGTTTTAAAAGGCTAAGGGCTAAATTGTTAAAGTGCTTAAATTGTTAAATAATGCCAAGCTTCGACTCCAGGGGTGTCCTAATAAAAAGCTTCCGTCTAGGGTCTCAAACATGGGATGTTTCAGTTGTAAATAAAAAGGGGATCCTCAAAAATTATGTTAAATTAAAGACCTCCATGTGGACCTCATTTTTGTATGCAGGGATTTTCGAGGGACGGTTTGGAAACTACTTATCGTTTAAACTTTGTACTCTTACCGGACTAAAAATTACAAAAACGAGAAAATATGAAGCAATTCATTTCTCACAAAAATAAAATAATGAGATACAAAAATAGGAAATGGGAACGAGAGGCAATTCTACAAGTAACTTGTATGGGTAGTGTTAGCATCTAACTTGTGGATAAACAATGATTTCATTTTTACGCTTAGTTTGGGGGCTTGTGAAAAATCAAGGACGACGATTTTTATCCGTATGGTCACTTCTCTATGAGTCGTGTTCCTACTCTAAGACCCTAAAAATTATTGAAAAATAATGAAAGTTCAACATACCGTCACATAAATAAAATAGAAAATACAAAATAGTAGTAATAGTTAGTATATGAAATAAATTGGAAAAACGGGGCGTTTTCGGGAATAAATGATTTCGTAACTTCTTTTTAACCTCCTTGCTACTTTACAAAGTTAGTAAAAAGAGTTATGAAATTATTTATCTCAAAAGCGTGACGTGATTACATTGCGTGAGGACACAACAATACCTTAGTCTGGGGGATTTTGGTGTATGCTTAATCATACACCTTGTATTTGACCAATAACGGACCTAATGGACCAAAAACTGAGCCTAAAATGCCATATATATGTTGTTTTTGTGTTTATGATTGTGCAGGTATGGATACTGAAAAATTGGACGAAAATCAAGCCAAAAGAGACAAAACCGGGCACGAGAATGGAAAGAGTACAAAAAGTGCCGAAGCCGGGGAAGGAATTCTACTTATGGATCATATCTAAGCTAAAATGGACAAAATCTACCTTGAAGAATCATCACTTGTCACAATTAGTCCTTGGTTCAACCTTACAAAAAATGGCAAGAGTGGTCCCTTGAAAATCAAAATTTACCATTTTAGTCCCTAAAACTTATATACACTTAACCTTTTATATCCTAAAACCTTTATACAAAATCCTTTACCAATCAATCCACAAGCACAACCCAAGCCCCAATCCCTTATCTTAAACCCGAGCCCAACCAAAAACCAACTACCCTTTCTCACAACCCGATCCACTTGCACCTTTATCCTAACCCGTTTCCCAAATAACCCAACCCGGTCAAATAACCCCAACCTAGTCAAATAAAGATAAAAAATTAAAAAGGGGCGCCTTTTACTGTATATCATCCCCAACCTCCAATTTACCCAGCTTACCCACATCACTTTACCCGTACTTCTAGAAGCCACGTCTGACAAGGAAAGAGACTGACACCAAGGGAATGACATCTGGAAGGTTGGAGCAATTCTATTGGAGGAGACACCTCCTTTGGTTGATCCAAAGGCTGAGATCCGTACTTCTCATGATGGGATGATCCAAGGGTGATGATTGAAAGATCCTGAAGCTTCTACAGACATCCTACAAGGCTTACTTCGGGCAATAAAAAGGCCCCTTCCTCAGAGATTTGAGAGTGTTAGTTATCTAGGAATAGGAGTTGTATACAGTAGTGTAGCTTTTAGATTAGCTTATTGTATTCAGCCTGTCTTTCTTGTTTTCAATATTGTAACTAAATTTCTATTAGTAATAAAATTTCATTTTCATTTAAATCATTTGCAAATTTACTTTTATGCTTCAAAACAAATGTTTGGTTATGATTGATTAATCTCTCTTTTACACTCTTTATCTCTGTTTCAGAAGCTCATTTAAGCTTACTCATATCTTATAGTGAGTTTTAATCGTTTAATTCCGCTTTTAATCATAAAATCCAAAGAGTCAGTCATAAAGTCAACATAAGCTCAAGATGGAGATGAGCTTATTCAGAGTGGTTTTTGTGATTATTCTGGTTTATTTAGCTTGTAGGGAAGCTAAATTATGATTTGCATCCTTGTCTGGAGGTTAGCTTACTTGATTCTCATTTTCATTCCATAATTAGTATAAAACCGTTAATGCTATTTACTTCTGGTTCTGTACTTTTTCCAAGTTTCTTATTGCTTAATCTATCTTCATTTAGATAGTACTTTACCTGTTTAAGTGTTGCTTAGCTTAATTCTGTCTTATTCTCCTTGAAAGCAATAATAGTTAGGGCATAACTAGTGTTTGGCACTAGTTGACTTTTTATTGTTAAAGTAGATTTGGTATAGTTTTGAGATTCAGATAGCTGTAATTTGCATATAGGAGTAGTTTACAATTGATTTTGATCACTTTTATATAGTTCAATAGGTTTTGCATCAGTGACTTTGAGTTGGTAGTTTATATCAGATTTATATTGAATTCTTAGGGTAATCTAGTTCTAGACTATTTTAGGTGTTTACGAGTGCTCCAAATAGGCTGCTTAGGTGTTGGAAATCTGGTAGGATTAGTAAGGTTACTGGAGATTGCATTAGTAGTATGAGTTTTGAGAATTTAGGATTAGTAAAGTAGCTTAGTTGGTACAGTTTAGGAATAGGTAATTTTAGTTGTAATCTTTGGTTTAAATAGGTTCAACACAGGTATCTAGCTTGGTCAACATCTGGAATCATAGTTTCTTTAGTCTAAATATTTGTCTTTACCCATTTTAAAAATAACCAGTTCAGCAGCTTTCTGTCTCACCAAAGCATATTCAAAACTGAATTTCAGCCTCAAATCTTATTCAAAATTAATAAAAATTGTTTTTCTATAAACTCTTGTTGCTTATCTTTAGTTATTCTCAGCTTTTGCACCTTAGTTTCATCATTTTCTAGCTCTAATATTAGATCAATAGTACCAATTTGCCTGTTTTTATTTCTGCTATATGCCGTGCTCACTCTTGAATCTGCTTGTCTCAGCTTTTTCGTAGCTAGTTATCTGTTCGTCTAATGTTAGATATATATGAATTTTTGATTTCTGAGTTAGTTTATAGTACCAGATTCTAGTGTATAAGCTTAATTTGCCAATTGAATATAATTTTTTTAGCTTAATTAGGTCTACAAGTTAGCAAGGTAGGACTGTTTGGCATTGATTGGCTGTAAACAGTCAGATAATTATTAGTCAACCACTTGTGAATGATCAACCATAATAGTCAAAAATCTTAGGCCAATGCTTCCGTGGACTACAATGTTTCCCCGGGTCGTTATGTCCCAACGAGGTGTGCAAAGGTATTTTAACGAATCTGTGATCGGGTGATTTTGAACAGGAAAAAGGTGTGAGTGTTAGTGAGTGATTACACTAAGGATTTATAAAACAAAATAGCTTAAATAAGCCATATGAATGATTACGTGAAAGCTAGATATTTAAAAACGATTAAAAAACCTAAAACGCGTACGTTTAATATTTAAACGTAAACCTACGAAACAAAACGATTTTAACTAAAGTAGGAGTTTGCATGCCTTAGGGGCTTAAATGCAAATTAAACAGACTTAAAATATTTACTTTATAATTACTAACTTATTTAAAAGTTAAGAAAACCTAAAAATGTAAAAAGAAATAAAAATATACGTTTAAATTTAAATAAACGTAAACGTACGAAATAAAACGTGAGTTTTAAGAAATAAAAAGGCCTACGGATATGAAAATTATATTTTTACAATCCTAATAAAATAAGAAAATTATTGGAAATTTAAAATTATTTTTACACCTATTTAATTAATTATTATTAATTAATAACTATTTTAAACTACTTAATAATACATTAAATAATAAGAAAATGTAAAATAAGTCTAGAAAAATAAAATTAAAACTTAGAAAAATCTAAAATATTATAAAACTTGTTTTAAAACTAAAATTATATTTTTCACACTATTTATATATTTATTATTAATTAATTACTATTTATTAATTACTTATTAATTATTTAAATTATCCTAAAATACAAATAATTATGATTTTAACTTAGAAAAATAAAATTTAAACTTGGAAAAATCTAAAATACTATAAAACTAATTTTAAAACAGAAAATATATTTTTAAGACTATTTATCTAATTATTATTAATTATTAACTATTTATTAATTATTAAAAACTAAATTAAATTATCAAAAATACTAAATGAACAAATAAAAATCTGAAACTTTTTCTAAAATTATTTTATAACTACAGGAAGCTATGAAAATTATAAAATTGAAAAGTGCTTAATAAAAAAACTAAAAATAAGCCAAATGGCTTAAATAGAAGCTATCACTTTTCTTAAAGTTGGCTTTTTCTAAATTTTCTTTTACAAAACTAATTTAATACTAAAAACAAACAACTTTTACAAAGGAACTTATGTTGTAGCTTATTAATAAGTTGTGTGCACTACAAATCCTTAACAGGTTGAGATTATAGCTTATTAGGACTTATCAAGTTTTGAATAAGCTACAATAAGAAGCCACAGATCAAAATAAGCACACTACTAATGATAAAAAATAGATATAGGCACAAGGGAACCAAATAAGCACACTAAATAAGGTGTAAATAACAAATAAGCACAACCAAATAACCTCATACCAAAACAGGCCAAACTAGGCACCTTTGGACCTCTGTGGGGTCCACAGATGTAAGAGGGGGTCCAAAATAGAACTTGACCCTCCAAGGTGACCAGGTCAACTTCAAAATAAGCCAATAAGTTGAGCTTATGGCTTATTATTGAAGTCTATGTAGGGCTTGGAAGTTGGGTGTCCAACCTGAGTGCTCAGGTTACACAGTCAAAATGGACAAGGTTTATGGGTAGTGCAGCCCTAGTAAATAAGCCAGGAATGAGAAATTAAGCACTGATCCTACAAGTTGGACTAATAAGCTTCTTAAAAAGCTAAAAAGCTTGCAATGGGGCGCACTAATGAGCTCTGTGTGAGCTTGGGAAAATTGGTGAAAGTCTGTGCACAGGGCACTTTTGTGAAAAAGTGCTCAAAGAAAAGCACAATTTAAGCAGTTAAATAAGCTATCTAAAAATTAACAAAAATACTATGATTAAGACAAGCACTAAAATATTAATTATCTTTAAGCACAAGTTATGAATCTAAGTAATAAAGCCTAGAGAAAATTATCTAGTTTATTCAAAAATCCATTAAGATGAAATTTGACTTTTTTAATTACCTAATAAGTTTGACTAAAGTGAACTTCTAATCTAATTTACTGATTGAATATGTTATAATAAGCTAAGATACAACTTATTTAAGCTATATTAACAACTATTGAGCTAAATTGAGTAATCAAGAATCCAAAATCCTTAATAGCTAAACTGTGATGAAGATTCAAATTGGATTTTGACTTTCTGTGTTCTAAGTGCAAGTTTAATGACTGATATGGTTCTAATATTACCTAAGTGACATAAAACTACCACAAGCAACCAAAGAAACTCACCATGGCTCAGTGAGTTACACTGAACCAAACACCCCTATATGAAAGCTAATTTGGAGTTTTTAAAACAAATGGTATATTAAAGCCATAACACTGATTCCAAAGTATGCAACATGATTACACAAGATTATTAGAGCATCAAACATCAATAACATAAGCCTAAACCACAGATTTGTCAAAAATGCAATTTACACAATGTAATTTCAATTTTAAGCAACAATGATTTTCAAAGAACAAGTTAATTATTTTATGCTAGATTATGACTAAGTAACATCAAATAAGCATAGAAGTACAAAGATAAGCAGCAATGAGCAGAGCTACAGTAAAAATGCCAAAAATGAGGATTTGGCTTACAAATGGATCAAGACTGAGAAAGAGTGAACCAGGGACCAAGACCTACCCTAACAACTTCCCATTAAGCTACTAAACCAGGAAACTCCATAATCCACCATATTCCATGCTCCAATCTTCATAAACACTGATTTTCTATTTATTTTCTATTTTCTTGTATTTTTTAGTATTTTTGTAATTAAACTCTAAACTGGATTTTAAGGTTTATAAAGCTTACAGAAGCTTTGTCAGGAGCTTATATTAGCTTAAGAGTCCAAAACAACAACAATTATCAATATTACAACTAATTGAGATTTTTGAGTAAAAATGAGCATAAACTGAGAATCAAATTGAAACTTGAAATTAACTATTAAATAAGGTTTGAAATACACTGAAATGACTAGAATTGCAGCTTTAAAGCTTTGGATTACACTAGAAATTGTGGATTACATTATACGACATTAAACTAAAACTACCTACTCTAATACTTTAACTCCTCTGCTTCTTTCCATCTTTATAGATATTTTTGAAGTTCCACATGGTCTTTTGGTCAAATCCCATCATGAATTAGGACCCTTGGATCTCTGAAACTGATCCTAGCCATTTAAATGGCTTTTGGCGCCAAAAAGTCCACAGATAACGTGGAGGGTTTTAAGGGTTAATTAAAGGTTCTTGGATGATTTTGGAGGTGGAGGGAACAAGTGGGAAGAGTGGGTGATGAGGTGGTGGACAGGTGGTGAAGAAACCAGGGTGGTTTTGGGTTTGCAGTTGTGAGGGAGAGGGATGAACAGTGGGGATGGTATTGGCGAGGGTTGACCAGGGTCAAACCCTGGGAAATATTAAAAGTTGGGTTGGCTTTTGTGTTGTTGGGCCAAGGGATGGATCAGGGGTGTGGGCTGGATAATGGTTGTGTTTGAATTGGATTTTAAGGTTTAATATTTAGGGTCCGGATTGGTTTATATGTTTATTAAGCCCAAGGACCAAAAATGTAATTTTCTAAAAATTAAAGGGTTGAGATTGTCACTTTCCCAAAGTCATCAAAAGGGTCTATCATGCCAAGTTTGAATAGTACAAGGGTAACATGTGATAAATTCTAATTTTTTAAACCCCGAGGACTAAAATTGCCAAACTTGAAACTTCAGGGACCAATCTTGTAATTTCACCAAACTCTCCAACCAAGGACCATTCCTGCTATAGAAGATTAGTATAAGGACCAAAATTGATTTTCTAAAAGTTTTTATATCCCAGGGACCATTTTTGTCAATTTTGCAAAGTTGAGGGACTAAACTTGTAATTTTGTGAAACTTTACACCAAAGGACTAAATATGTAATTTGTGATTCAAAAAGGACCTTTGGTGACTTTTTCATGTTTTAGAATAACCAAGGACTAGTTTTGACAAGTTTTGAAAGTTGAGGGACTGAAACTGCCAATTATGCAAACTTTGTTCATATTTCATCTGTTTTTGATTATTTTGCATCTGAAACATATAAAACACATTTCTGAGATATTTTTAGTATTATGATGCATATTTGAGTGTTTTTGGATATTTTGGCAGTTCAGATTGGTATAAAATGATGAGTATTTAGACACTCATCAGGCATTAGCATTGAACTAGTTTTAGTCTATTAGAATTTGAGCTTCTCCGCCTTAATAGTTTCATTTGTTTGATATGTATTGTTCGAGTTAGCTGCAGGTTAGTTGTAGCTTGTTTTGCCATAGTGTAGCTTTTAGATTCATAGTTTAGCTTATTTAGTTTCCAATTTTTTTTCCATTTAAGCTTTTAGTACAACTGTTAGGAATTTAAGCCCCTTCTGAGCTTATTAAAGCTTTTCAAAAAGTTTGTTTTACAAAAGTTTATCATTTTCATATACTTTAACTGTTTTCAAAAGAAAAATAAAAGAAATAAAAATGATTAATAAAAAGTATGGCCCAGGGTCGAACCTGGGACCTTAACCCTTCCTGCACCTCACCACAACACAGCTAAACCACACGCACCCTAGGGATTTTTGTCAATAACTCTCCACAATTAATCCTTTTAAACCATTTTCCTTATTAGCTTATCAAACTGTTTGCTTATTTTTCAGCTTATTCTAAATAGCCGTTTCACTTTTCTTATTTTTCCTATATTTCTTCTATCATAAAATAGTTATCATAAAAATTTCACAATTTTCTGAATTGTTTTGCTATTTTTAATCATTTTCTTTATTTTAAATAGTTTTTAAATCCTAATAATTAAATAAAAAGTCAATTTTTTTTTCTTTTTCCCGTAATTTTATTTTATCAATTAGAATGTAGAAAAATTATTTTCATGCCCGTAGGATTAGATTAGCTTTTTATTCATTTTTAATTTTGCGCACGTACGTTATTTTAAATATTTCTCGCGTTTTTAAAATAGGTTACGTTTTAAGTTTAGATTGCTTTCCATTATAATTTTACGTGCTCTATTGTATGCTTTCTAGTATAGGTTTACTTCCAGTAGTTATAACTTCCCCTATATTCTCTTATCACTATTCACTGCATGATTCACGATCCCGAACCGACAAACTCGAATTCAACCTTCGTTGGGAACACGACCCGGGGAATTTGCATTCGTTGCATTTTCTTTGGAAATACTTAACCTCTGGATTACACCAATCGCTTTGATCAAATGAACCCAAAGGTCATGAGGGTTGTTGAAGAAGCGCCAACGCCATTTTTGAATTAAATCTTGATTCAAGGAGAAAAGACTACCAATACCAAGGCCCCCTTTTTCTTTAGAAGCTAGAGTCGATTTCTAAGAAATCCAAGAGATCATTTTAGAATTAGCATCACTTCCCCCAAAAAAAATTTAGATCTAATAGATTCTAACTTGTTGTTTACTGTGGTGGGCATTGGAAAAAGAGAAAGGTAGTATGTACCAATGGAACCTAAAACCGAAGAGATGAGAGTCGACCTACCTCCAATGGAAAGCAACGAAGATTTCCACTTATATAACCGGTTAGAGAACTTATCAAAGATAGGATCCCAACTTTTAGTTTTAGCTATATTACAGTCGATAGGTAGCCACGAATAAAAGAAAGGAGCTTTCATTGCGTTACAATTAGTGATCAAGGCAAGATGGCTCACTTCATCAAATGGGACACCAACACCAAAGAGATTGGATTTTGTGAATGTTGATTTTCAATCAAGCAACCCGATAGAAACATTCCAAAATGGACACCATATTTGTGATATTAGCACAAGACCATTCACCTATAAACAAAGCATCATCTGCAAAGAAAAGATGAGAAAGAGTCACGGTATTAACCTTGAAGCCTCAATATAACCCAGCAGCCATAGCGTCTTCCACAGCTACATGAAGGCCTTCCATAGCGATGATGAAGAGAAATGGAGATAGAGGGTCACCTTGACGAAGCCCACGTTTAATATGAAATTCACGATTTGGACTTCCGTTAATCAAGACCGAGGAAGAAGCTGAATGTAAACAACCTGAGATCCATTTTATCCATTTCTCACTAAAGCCCATAAATTTCATGACTTGAAGCAAGAAATCCCATGAGACAGAGTCAAAAGCTTTCTCAAAGTCTATTTTGAAGACCATAAGATTAGCCTTTTTCCGTTTACACCATTTAACCACTTCATTAACCTTCAAAGAACCATCTAAAATTTGACGATGTTTAATGAATGCAGATTGCTCGTGACTAATAACAGAGTCAATAACCCGAGCTAAACGATTTACCATAACTTTAGCAATGATTTTATATTGGGCTCCGATGAGACTAATGGGATGAAAATCAGTGATGACCATGGGGTTTGGAACCTTTGGAATTAAAGAGATGAAAGAATTGTTGCATCCAAGAGGAAGAATACCAGTGCTAAAAAAGTCTTGAACAAAAGCTACAATTTCATCTTTGGATTTGTCCCAAAATTTTTTGTAGAAAGCAAAGGTGAATCCGTCCGGTCCTAGAGATTTTTCAGAACCACACTCCCAAATAGCATCACGAATCTCTACTTCATTAACCATTAAATCAAGAAATGTGTTCTGATTCATGTTTAAGGATTTATAAAAAGGGCTATGAGAAGCGATTTTCACCACATCGATTTTTTGAAATTTGGATTCAAAGAAAGAATGAAATGCATCTTTGATCATGGTAGGATCTGAAAGCCAATGCCCTTCATACATAACTCCATGAATAGAAAGGGTTCTTCGTTTCTGGTTAACAATAGCATGAAAGAACTTCGTGTTCTCATCCGCCTTGACTCCCCAGTTATTTTTTCTTTCTGAGAAGCATCTAAGTTTTCTTTCAATTCAATAGTACGAAGTTGTTCAAGCCATAAAGCACGTTGAGAGTCAACTAATGGATCCCCAGTGCCCCTTACTATCATCAAAGTCTTTAATTTTCTTGATCTTGTCTTCTTTTTCAGATGACTGAGTAGAAACGAGATTTTTGGACCACTCTTTGATGATTGATTTCAAGGCCTTCATCTTGATTTTAAAACCAATGATTGGGTTAGACCCTACCTCTGCAACATGATTCCCAAAAATCAATTACCAGGACATGTAAATTATTTTCCATGAGCCAAGAATTATAAAATTTAAATGGAGTTGGACCAAAATCCAAGGAGGAGGGTTTCAAAATAATTGGTCTATGATCTGAAATGTAACTATCAAGAACCAAGGCCGAGTAATTATGCAGGAAAGATGTGGATTCTTCTGATATTAGAAACCGATCTAACTTGCTTAGTTTGTCTCCACGATTGTTAATTCTGGTGAACGAATGACCTCCAAGAGGGATTTCCCATAATTTTTCATCTCAAATGAATTGATTAAAAACAGAAGCCGAGGATGAAATGAAAATAGAACCAATTCTTTCAGAAGTATTTCTAACCACATTGAAATCTCCAAAAATAATGTGGTGGCATGGGTTACATTGAATGAATTCGAGAATGGTTTGCCATAAAGCTTCTTTTTTCCTGTCATCTTGCGAGGCATAAACGTTAATCATGAAACAATGCATTTGGTTCAGAGTCCAATTGCCTTCAATAATTAGGAAATTCTCATTAATATTAACATTAAGTTTATTGAAAGTGTCTGGATCCCATATTGAGACCAAACCACCTGATCTTCTAGAAGAAGGACTCGCAGCATACTTGAATTGAAAATTTCACCATAATAGTCTTGAAGGAGTGAAATATGGTTAAGTGAGTCTCTTTAATGCCTAAGAATGAAACATTGTGTTTATTGCAAAGCTTAGAGATGGCCTTGGATTTCTCCACTCCCAATCCACAAGAATTAAAAGACACCATATTCATGATTGACCGTGATTGGCTCCAAGACTATCGATAACTTTTTTTAGATCATTTTTGCTGCCTTCCATATCATATCCCAAAACTTTTCCCATTTCAATATGGAGATGAATGCTCTATCAACGATCCATTAGTATTAAACGATTTAGAGTGGGGCTTACTTTTACGTGAGGATTTGGCTACTATATAGGAAGAAGCAGAAGGTTGTTTGGTGTCTTTACTTTTTCCACCAACAGAAAGGTAAGGCCTATTAGCTTTGAATCCTTCAAAACCAGGAGGTTTTGAGATAGAATATGAGTCTACATTCTAGGGCTCTGTTGCTTCTTGGTGAGGTTGGTCTTGATGCTCCATACATTGATTCAAATTATGAGTATCCTCGTGTTCCTTATCTATACTTTCTGCATCATCAGCCCATGAGGGATGTTGATTATTTCCGTTAGTGTTTCCCATATTTGAGGGAATGGTATCTGCAACAACCTCCGCTTGGAACACATTAGTATCACGTATTTCTCCTTCCTCTGCTTCTTGAACATCATAGTCACTAGGCCCATCATCTTTATTATCATCAGAATTTTTTGTCTCAGAATTCTTTCCTGACCAAGTATCCATAGCTTCTGTATCCAGTACCCATCCAGCAAACTCCTTAACCCTCACATTGTGAGAATGACCATGAATCTCCACTTTGCAAGTTTCAGCGATTTGGCTTTTAATCTCTGTTCGGATACATATTCTACCCATTGCTATGTTGTCATGGGGATCTTCATCCATAAAAAGAGGTTCACCCCAATTACAAACAAACTTTTTAAACGCTTTCGGTGTCCAAGCATTGAGGGGTAGGCCACCAATTTCAATCTAAACAACACGTTCATCAACTTTAAAAGATTGCGTAACATGCTTCATATGAGTAAAATACCAGGTCAATTCTTTGTTTGATTGTAATTTTTTGACAAGAATCATTGATTGTCAAATTCAATCCAAAGCCACATTCTTTCAATGTATTTGCATTGAAAATCAAAAAAGCCCTCCTTTCTTAGGACATTATTGATATTGAGAATAAGACGAACATCCCTAACCTTTACAATAATGACGTTTCTCATATCAGATGTATCAATCAGATCAGTTGCGTCTAGGACAACTGATTTGAGGATAGAAGTTCCTTTGGGATCAGGGTTTTGAGAGCTCTTATGATTTAATGCCTTCGCGTACGTACGATTAAGGTTTGCGTGGGATGAGTGTGTGACAGAATTCGGTTGTGTGCGCGATTCAGTGTTGGTAGGTTTTGGTATTGGTTTAGGTGTGACATTAGGTTTCCTTTTGAATCTGGCCATGGCAGCAAACATGTGATATGTCCCTATCCACACCTTATTGAGGTCAATAATAAATGATCTAGTATTCTTGACATTCAGAAACCTTACGAACGCAAATCTACGCCCAAGTTTCGCAAGTTTTCTTGCGATGTAAACATCAGCCACCGTTCCATGTCTACCACAAAGTTTCCATAACTCCTTAGATCCCATTGATGTTGGGAAGTTCGTGACATACACCGTTGATGACACATCTTGAAGGTTTATGAAATTAGGGTTTTTGGCGGGGTGGGTGCCGTTCATTCTGAATATTCTTATGTTGGAATTTTAACTATAGAGATATATTTTTCTAACATATAATTATCAATCCCTTGTAACTCAAGCCTAATCTTGATGTAAGCTATTAGTCTATTACATCATTCATGTGAGTCATCCGCAGGAGGTCTATGCAACGACTTATCAACAAAATTCAATTGTCCATTCATAATTCAAGAAAATACGAAAATAATGATGCCAGATCGAAAAGTTTATTCTGACCTTATACGAAGAGGATGGTTCATCTAATAAAATTAAAAAGAGAAATACAAGTAAAAGATAACAAAATAATTAGTATAATTAATATTTAAACACTTTTCACCCATTGTCTTCAATAAATTCATCACAAACAAATTTCTTTATTTTTGCGGTTAATTTTGTTCAAAAATTTCAAAAGTTGTCTTGATTAGTTCTCGATGACACCATTACGATTAAGTCATACTATTCAAACTTTGTAACTCGTTGTAACACTTTGCAATTCTATCGATTTATTTGTGTATGTTCGCATAAAAAATTATAAAAATCCAAAATAAATAATAGATGTCGTATTAAAATATTGTGAAAGATAATAAAAGCATTTATAATGTGTACATGATTCATTAACACTTGTATTGCTTAAAAATACATTCATGAACGTCTTACAAAACATTAAATTAAAATGTCATTCATGCAAATAACTAAAAAGTGAAAAGAATATGAAAACATCAAAATAGCTATGACTTATAAGTTCTTTATTGTTTATACGGTAAAAACAGATAGATAAATGTAAATGGTGAAAGCTAAAAATACGCAATATATTTTTTCAAATAAACAGGTCTACGCAATGTACTTTGTAATTGTCAAAGATACACAACATATTTTCAAATAATCTTCGTCCTAGCTAATATGACCAGTTACTAGAAGGTTAATAGGTTACCACATAATAAAAGTTGCACCTTTGGTCCCTAAACTGGACCAAATTCGCACATTTGATCATATTTTGGTAACGCTCGTTAAATTTTCTAAAAAAAAATTATTATTTTTTTCTTAAAATTTAGATAATTTTTTTTAAACTAGATAAATTTTTTATATTTTTTTAAAAAAATATTGAAAATTGTAATTTAAAAAAAAAAGTTTTCCAGATTTTCAAAATAAATAAAATTATCAGATTAAAAAAAAAGTTTTTTGAGATTTTAATTTTTTTTAACTGACAGATTTTTGAATTTATATTTATTTAAAAAAAATACAATTTTAAGATTTTTTTTTTTAATTCCAGATTAAAAGTAAAAATAAAATGTATAAAAAGATTTGGCCAAATTAAAAAAAAAAAAAAAAAAAAAAACTAGAATTAAAAAAAATATATTATATTTTAGCTTTAAGAAAAAAAAAATTAAGTTTTTTTTTTTTTTTTTTTTTAAATTAACGAGCGTTATCAAAATTGGATCAAATGCGCGAATTTGGTCCAGTTTGGGGACCAACGGTGTAACTTTTAATCAAGTGATAACTTGTTAACCTGCCAGTAACCGGTCATATAAGCTTTATCAAAGATTATTTAAAAATTTGTCACGTATCTTTAATAATTTATGAAGCACATTGCGTAGACCTGTTTATTAGAAAACTATTGCCGATTTTTAGCTTTCACCTAAAATGTAAATTATTATAGATAAAAATTAAATAACAAGTACATATGTTATATGATCAAATCTTACTTTTACACTTGCAGGTCAATCTCATCATATTTAAAATCAAAAAATACCCGATACATTTATTTCTCCCAACAATTTTAACCTTCATAAACACACCAAATAAAAATTAATCATCCAATCAACTTGAGAAAAATTCAAAAATTGTTAATTTCATCGTAGATCTTAGATCTTGGTCACTTATCATAACTTTTCAAAATTAGGGATCAATTTTAGTTTTTTTATTCTAGAATTTAGGTTTGAAATGATCAATTAACATACATTTAGTTATATATGAAGGATAATTTGATTATGGAGGTCGAAATTCAGGTCATGGATGACGAAAATCATGTTGTTGCTAACAAAAATCAGGTTATGGATGAATAAAATCAAAGTCAATGTAGAAACAGATGTAGATCTGAGTCCTTTTTTTTTGGTAAAAGGTTTTTACACCCTATGAATGAAAAATATTTAAGTACATAGGATGTGAGTGAGTCACATATATCAGCCCATTGCATAGGTGGTAAGACTTACATAACAATGACACTACTGGAGGCACTCTGGATGGCATAGAAGATTATGTGGAGTGCTATGTGACTATGAAGGCTCAGGTGTATTTACCTATGTAGGGCAAATAGCTTTGATCTTTATTATAGTCATTGTAGGTTGTATGTTTAGTTTGGTAGTTATAAGAATGGTTTGTCATTCTTATATAGTGGTTTTGTTTGTTGCTAGTTGTTGCATTTAAGTGTCCTTTGGGACAGAGATGAGGGAAGTCACCCTCATCCTTTGTACTTCAATGTTTTTTTTTTTTGTGTAGTAGTATTTTACCAGGGTGAATAAACCCTTTTACCCAAAAAAAAAAAAAAAAAAAAAAACTTACTGCCTCCTATTAGAAGGAAAACAAACTAACCACTAGACTACATTTGACTCAAAACATAAACAAACATAATCTTACATATGTTATGACCACGAAGACTTATAATGCAGATTGATCTTCTGTTAATCATCGTACGCATCATCATCATCATATGGATCATACTTATTATCCTCTTTCCAATGCTCATATAAACTCTTACTTGCAACACCTCCTCCACTATTAGGATCCATGAATCTCGTTGTTTCGTCATAGACATGTTCCACATCACTTCCACTATATATCCTCATCAATATGATCATCAGGATTTACCAATATGAGAAACAATATCAGCCTTAAGATTCATGTGTATACCCTTAGATGTAGATGCCTCATTAGATGCAATGTTAGATGTAAATGTAGATGCTTGATTCGTTACAACACATTAGCAAAAGAATTCATCCTTTGAGCCTTAGCGGAATTGTTGCCCTCCAGATCCTGATCCTCCGTTTCAGGAATTGAAAACGGATTATGAGTTTTAATGACCCCATAATCAATAGTATTCGACTTACTTGCTTCCATATGCTTACTTGGTGATGACATTTTCGAGAAATGCCTATAAATTTAGACTTGTTTTTAAAACCAGAATTTCAACCACCTTGTTTCTTTACACCATTTCCAATATTGCTTTGGTTTATCTTCTTAATTCCCTGGAAGCAATTAGCTTGAACCTCAACCCGATTCATGTACATAGTAGGAATCACTTTAGGGCTCTTCGGACATTGGTCCAATGCATTCCCAAAAACTACGCACGTTGGACATCTAGTTAGTTTCCACTCTTACTCCATGCGAATCAAATGCCAGGTATACCATCACCTTCAATGTTAGGCACCGCTACAACAAGAGTGTCTTTTAACTCAATATTGACACGAAGATCTAGCATGGCTCTTATGAAACAGGACCAACCCCATGATTTCATGCACATAGATGTTGTATACGTATCTAACATCAAAGGGGTGCCAAGTTTTGTAACAATAACACTCAATCCATCCTCCGTGAATGCCATGATTGGCACATCGTGGAGTTTAATCCAAACCAGGATACTCTTTAAGTCCTCCTTAGAAACATTCGCCATAGGAGACCATTTATGAAGAATCAATGGCACATTACGAATAAAACATGGTCCACCTTCAAGCATTGCTTCCATGCCCGTGTTTGAGCTAAATTTAAAGAAGAAAATGCCTTTTACATTTATCATAGTACAAACAAGCCCAAGACTACTCCACGCGTTTTAACATAGTTTTTAACCACCGGATACGCAACTCTGTTACCAACAAAAACCAATGGACATTATTCTCAAAACTTTCATTAACCTCTAGAACTGGTCTTACGGAAATGGCCATATTAGCCCCATTAGCAGCTGATGCGTGGGAATTGCACCAGGCTTTACCTCTCGAGGGATCTCGAGAAGCTTACAACCCCCACCAGGCAGTGTACCTGATCGTTGTAGTATAGTATAGTGACAAGTACCGGGGGATTGATCGTTCAGCTAGGAATAGTGTCGCTAGGATTAGAAAACCTAAATACTAGTTCTAAAGGTGAGAGATGATTCTTTTTGTATTTTTATATTTTTTAGAAAGCAAGTAAAATCTCGGGTTTGAAGGATTTGGGCGGAATTAGTTGCTAGTCAACTAACCCAATACTAAAGATGCAATCAAAATAAAATTACTAGAAATGAAAATAAACTAAATTATACTAATGTTGTGAGCAATAAGTGGAGAAAATGTGTTTACTTAGATTTCACTACTCCCTAGACATCTTTTACATGTTAATTACTTGTTATAGTTGCATGGATGACGGATTGTATTCCTTAATACCATTCATGGGGTAGCGCACTTAACTCCCCAATTCTATGAGCTCTTATCTCCTCCTATGCCATGCCCAGCACAACCATAGGGATTATACACAGTGGCTCATGCATTAAATACAACCAATAAAGACCTAGTGCCATCGGTTCATGTTTCCTAAGACGTTCAAGCATGTTACCATTTGGAGATCTGCCAGTTTTCTTAAGCCTAACATCAAATTCATTCATCCAAAACAATTATAAACAAGTAATCAACACATAATTAACATCTAGGTTTCATTAGATCCAAGCAAACACAAGATAGATCTAGCCTAGCATGATGGAATTAAGACAAGAACAATATATAGACAACCAACACATAGACATATTGATTGAATTAAAAGAACACTTATCTCAATTACACATGAAAGGTATCAAGGGCTTAGAACCCTTGAAAAACCTGTAAAATTCGCACCAAGTTCGTACTTAGGGTTTCTCCAAAACTTCTCCTCTTTTTTAATGTGAAAATTAGAAAACTATATATAGGAAATAGGGTCTGACGGCGTCAAGACAAAGCTTGTGACGCCGTCACCTCGCCACCAAAACTCTTCTCGGACTGCCTTGATCTACTTCTGACGCAGTCATGTGTTATGCATTTCCAGGCCGTCATGCATTTTACTCTTGACGCCCTTTCTTGTGACGCCGTCAAATCTGTACTAGGTCGTCATGGAATTTACTCTTGACGCCATCAGGATGTTACTCTTGACGCCGTCACCTACTGTTCCCAGCAAGGAAAATTAAGACTTTGGCGTTTTCTTCACTTTTATGCTCCAAAAACGTCCGAATTGCTTCCTTTTTCAGATTTCACTCCCAAAGTACCTAAAATCACAAAAGGAACGATTTAGGGCAATATTTGATCAAATAAATTCAATTCCGGGCTTAAATGACCCCCTAAAAGTGGTTCATTTTTCACATCATCAGCAGCCGGGGCTATTAAGGTACGAGAGTTTGCAATTTTCTTTTTTAGTTCACCATTAAGGCTAGTTTTAGCGTAACTCGGCTTATCACCTCCTGTGTCCAATGGCTTCCTATCTTCACCCAGTAGCACTATTTTTCCTACCAGCATTTGTTTTTCAATGTCACGAATCTTATCTGTCAAGGAAACATTAGTGTCTGCATCATCATTCAATACGTTGCATAAGATGGAGACCCTATACTTGTTGATGACATCAAATAAGTACATTATATTGTCATCATTTGTCCTATATAATTGACTTGTTTTATTATATTTTATATGAGAATCGATACTTAATTGTTTACTTTAGTAATTCTCAGGTAAAAACAAGCAATTGGTGAAACTTGGCGATTTTAGACAAAATATTGAGCAAAATGATTAAGATGGAAAGTCTATTGAAATCTAGAAGATAGCCGCATCATTCTAGACAGATGCGCCGTACTATCATACTTAGATGAATTCGAAGACAATTCCCTGACTTTGAAGAATGCTACGCATCAAATTATATCATGCGCCGAATATGAAGCTTTGGTCAACGAAGAAGATCCAACTTGTTCTACTCCAGATACACCGCATTACATTATCAACATGTGCCGTATCTATATCAAGACTTCACCAAATACGATTCAAGATACTGAAGGACATGCGCCGCATAAAGAATTAAGTTACGCCACATCTGAAGACGGTGTAAGAATATTCTAGAATATTTTAATCTTGGACCCCACGCGAAGTTAAGTAGATGCGCCTCATCTACCTACTCAATGCGCCGCATCGAACCCTCAGACAGAACCTATAAATACCCCAAGAGCCAGACGAATTTAGTATGCATAAAAACCGTAAGGAGATGAATTCAGACGACTTGGCAACACAAGACACACCACATAAGAAGATCTTAGAGCAGTAAGAAGGTCCTGCATGTATTTAATTCATTAAGTAGTTTTGTTTTATCTGTAATAGTAAGCTTTAATTCATCAGGATTGATGGGCTTGTGGCCACCATACTGCTCCCCTTAAAATTGCTTTCCTATCAATTAAAGTTTATATGTTGATATTTTTGGTGACTTGTATATGTTCTTTGATAACCTCTGTGTCTAGCTGAGTTTTGTCTGGGCTGCCATACCCCCTCCTCGCCTACTTATCTAGCGTCTAAAAAGTGGGATAGGCATAAGTGATCATTAAGAGTTTACTCACCTATATTTATGATCCAACGAGACAGATTAGATTACGACACGTCAAGTTTATGGCACCATTGCCGGGGAGTGAATTGTTAAAACTTGTTTAATAGTTAGTATTTTAATTAGGTTTTCTAACTTTTTAGATTTTTTAGGTTTTTAGTTTGCTAACTTTGTTATATATTAGTTAGATTGCATTCATTGTATAATTTGCATATTTTCTGTTTTTTGTGAGTTTGATTTTCTTTGTTTTATTAGTTTTTAGTTTTTCTTTTGTTTTATGCATTTGCATTACACTTTGATTGTTTCACTACTCTTGTGCACAAGTTAGTTAATTTTCAGAATAATGGATTATTCAAGCATCACTATGGAAGATTACATTCTGTACCTAACTGGAGAAGCTCATTGGAATGATCAAATCTTCGATAACTGGAAGCTTGCGGTAAACGGTAAGGGTAGGAGAAAACTCAGTGAAGGTAACATTGAGTGTCTTCGATTATTTGAAATTAAATTTCCAGCTATCCTTTATGATGATTCACTTAGCTATAAGGAGAGTTCTAAACTAGACTCACCCCCAAAATTAGATGATAAATTTGAATTATCTTTACCTAAATTTGATTATTGCATGGTCATGTCTGAAAAGAAATTTTTTAAGAAACGGTTTGCTAAAAAATAAAAAATTTGATATACTGAAAATTGATACAAACATGTTTTCTTATGAAGTGCCTAAATTTGAAAACACTGAGGTCAACAATGAAAGTTGTGATTTCAGCAAAAAAAAAATAAAAAAAATAGACATTGTTCTATGTGATACATCGCCTCTAAACCATATTCTTGATCTCAATAAACTTAAAAAATGTTATTTACTAAACAATGAGATCATGATTTACAATGAAACGGTTATACCAGTTAATCTTATATTGAATTTATATATACCATATGGTATACCGTTCGACCCCAAGTTGGTTTATAAGGAAATATGTTGCTGAAGCAATGGATGCGGCGCATTAGGGGTGTGATACGCCGCGTCATCTACACCTTAACCGAAGAAGATATTATTTTTAGATACGGTGCATAATGATTTAATGATGCGCCGCATCCTGAACTTTCTATATATTGCTACTCATTCCCAGCCCTAGCTCAATAACTTAGTAACACCAACTCATAATCCTCTTTAATTATCGATGGGCTATACTATTTTCTTAATTCCTTGGTCGATTTAATGATAAAGGTATTACTCCGATCTATTATTATTAGTGATATTGTTTATTTAATTTTCTTAATGCAATTTAGTGGATATGTTATAATTAATCATGAGGGGGTGATTAAGAATCTCATAAATTACTTGGCATTATAATTAAACCTATGATTAAACATATCGGGTAAAACACTTTTGATTAAAAATTTGGATTTTATACTATTTTAATGGTAAAAGAAACTATTTAGGTCTGCATACTTTAGAATGCTTTTATCTATCATTACGAGAATGTCCTTCTGATGATTTTATAAGATCTTTAAGAACCCTGATTAACGATCTGCGCATTATACTGAATGTCCCGCACAAATGAGATACGGCGCATAGGATCCCTATCATATGCCGCATCATTAATAAATTATCGATTTATCATACTAAATTTTTCCTTGTAGATGATTTTCCAACGCAGGAACACTTGGACGATGGTCGCTCTTTCGGAACAACTTCTATATGAAGTCGTTTATCAGATTGTATTAACAAACTCTGGATATACCAATGATAGTATCACATGGGATTCTCAACCACGTTACTGGAAAAATTGTTTGCATTAAACGCAGTCCCGCCTGCGTACTAAGCACCCTTGGGAATGTTAACACTATTCTTCCAGGAACTGTTGACCTAATGATTCCCATGTTTTTCTCAAAATATTAATTACAATTAATATCAAGTCTTGATTATACGAGGCTGTATGATTTCAATGGAGAAAAATCGGCCGATGAATGGAAACAAGAACGATTAAATCTTGATGCTCATATTTGCTTTATCTTAGTTTTTGTGTAAATATCGATGTTGTTAACCTCTTGATTGTAATAATCTTGGATTTCTCATATTAATATATCTGGAAAATTTGATTGATTTATGATTTAGCTTTGACTTGCAAGCCTAGCAATTAGTACAACACTTTTTTTATGGAAATTAACAAATTAGAGCCGAGAGGGAATTCGAGAAAGTTTGAGAAATATCGATAAATTATGTTCATTTTGACACAGACTGTTGATAGTCTGTTTGGTAACTACATGTGCCGCATCTAGTAAAACAGATGCGACGCATCCTATCCTTTTTCTATTATTTTATTCGTACCAATTCCAGGCTCGATACGGCGCATCTCATTCGATAGATGCGGTGTATCGACTGACCTGATGATTTTTACATATTTTAATTTTTTTAGGTTTTATTTTTACTAACTACTAATGAATTACACATAAATTGCAATTTTCTTAATTCAGGTGTGTTGCTTAATGGTGGTGTTTATATTTTCTGTACTTTCTGTGGAAACATCATTCACAAGAAAGTAGATTTTGCTTGCAAACTCATAATGGAGGATCAAACCGAGCAAATCGCAGGGGATTTTTCCATTCTAATTCTTTTAATTTCCAGTTTTTAACTTTTAAAACAAACAACGAGGACGTTGTTTAACTTAAGTGGGGGGATGGAGAATTAGAATGCTTACTTGTCCTAAATTTTCAAAAATATGCTTTAATCTATACTTAATGTATCAAAAAAAATTTAGCATGTTTTTATTAAAATCTAAGTTGCATAACCGCACACATAACTTTATTTGCTAAAATATTTTTGTGCATGTGACTAGTAAACTTTAGAACTTGGCTTGTATACTATTTGAGTCCACCATAATGAGTATTATTTATATAATTGGAGTGACTTTTCTAACTTGATAAATTTCTAGGATTACACCCAAAAAGTCTACTATATGTTATATGTTATTAACTAACTACACCGGGTAGTTAACCCCCGTATAAAACCCTTTGTTACTCTCATTTTTAGAGTAAGATACCCCTAGAAAAACCCTCAGAGCCATTCCTTTTGTTTCATACACCTGTGTTAATTGTTTCGTTACACCTTAAATCTTAGCCTACCCTGTAGATTAATGTTCGTGGTTAGTCGCTTTAGGCAAAGTGTGTTTCCTTGCGTTACCTGTGTTCGTGTGCGTAAATTCATTATATTTGGTTAGGTCGGAAAATTGCACAATGCAATTGGAGTGAAAGTAAATATTGTATAATTTGAGTCTTGTTATTTTTCGTGTGTTTACTACTTTCACTATTTACCTTTATTTCTGAAGTTATGAAAAGTATGGAAAAATTATCCAGAGTTATCGTTATAGTGATGTGGTAAAATTTTACACATCTTAGTTTAAAGTTTATGTATATGTTGATGTTTTAAAAAAAATCGAAAAAAGAGAAAAGAAAAAGAAAGAAAGAAGTTGGTAAGTTTGTTATAAGCCAACAATGTAAAGTTTTGTATGAAGTGGATGATATTGCCACTATTTGTTGTTGTACTATATTTATGGATTGAATGGGAGTTGGCCGTTATGGGAACGCCAACTATGGTTTATTCTTTGATTAAGAGTTTATTGAGTATAATTCGTGTCTACCTAAAGCGTGAGTTACATGAGTCAAAAGCATGAGTTATTCAATGATATGAGTCTTATGCATGGGATGGTTGGGAAAGTGATTAACCACACTTTGGACTTTAATCTATTTGTTTGTTTATTTTTTATTTTACACCAATTTATATCCTAAATGTTATCCATACTCAACCGTATTGTTGTATTCATTGTTAGCTTTCGAGCATCCGGATATGATGATGGCCAAGTGAAAATATTAAATGTATAAAAAAGGTAGTAACCATCCGAGTATTAGATTAATTGACTAACGCGCCAGTGATCTAGTGTGTGACTTGGTGACCATCCGTTATGCAAATAATGCGCCAGTGATCCAAGAAGTGCACTTGTGACCATCCGTTAGTTGAAGCGTCGAGGACTCGCGCCAGCGATCTACTAAGTTTATGCAGGAGATGTTTGAACGAAGCTAGGTTTAAACCTTAAGCCTCAAAACCCTTTTTACCTCTTTAGACTTGTCACTCGTTAGCTTTAGTGGAGGAGATGTATATTCTTGCCAAGCATATGATAGAATATTCGTCACAACTAAACAATTAAACGATTAGATCGGTTTGAATTGTATATATTTTAATTTTGTTTCTAACTCGTTAACTGTTTGGTTTTGCAATTATGATGAGACGAATAAGTGCTTAAGTATTAAAATACATCCTAATATCTTTTAGGATACATTTTCATAAATATTAATCTAAAGGTTTACTTGAAGACAATTAAAGTTCAAGTGGGGGATTCTATTGTCATCATTTGTCCTATATAATTGACTTGTTTTATTATATTTTATATGAGAATCGATACTTAATTGTTTACTTTAGTAATTCTCAGGTAAAAACAAGCAATTGGTGAAACTTGGTGATTTTAAATGAAATATGGAGCAAAAATGATCAAAATGGAAAAGTCTACTGAAATCCAGAAGATGCGCCGCATCATTCTAGACAGATGCACCGTACTATCATACTTAGATGAATTCGAAGACCATTGCCTGATTTTGAAGAATGCGCCGCATCAGATTATATCATGCGCCGCATATGAAACTTTGGTCAACGAAGAAGATCCAACTTGGTCTACTCCAGATACGCTGCATTACATTATCAACATGCGCCGTATCTATATCAAGACTTCACCAAATACGATTCAAGATACTGAAGGACATGCGCCGCATAAAGAATTAAGTTATGCCGCATCTGAAGACGGTGTACAAATATTCCATAATATATTAATCTCGGACCCCACGCGAAGTTAAGTAGATATGCCGCATCTACCTACTCAATGCGCCGCATCAAACCCTCAGACAGAACCTATAAATACTCCAAAAGTTAGACGAATTTCGTATGCATAAAAAGCCTAAGGAGACGAATTCAGACGACTTGAAAACACAAGACACACCACATAAGAAGATCTTAGAGCAGTAAGAAGGTCCTGCATGTATTTAATTCATTAAGTGGTTTTGTTTTATCTGTAATAGTAAGCTTTAATTTATTAGGATTGATGAGCTTGTGGCCACCATACTGCTCCCCTTAAAATTGTTTTCCCATTAATTAAAGTTTATATGTTGATATTTTTGGTGACTTTTATATGTGCTTTGATAACCTCTGTGTCTAGCTGAGTTTTGCTTGGGCTGCTATACCCCCTCCTCGCCTATTTATCTAGCGTCTAGAAAGTGGGATAGGCATAAGTGATCATTAATAGTTTACTCGCCTATATTTATGATTCAACGAGACAGATTAGATTACGATACACAACATATAAAACTAACAATAAAACAAGTGACAAGCTACTTAACAATCAGGACATGCCTTCTATCTGTATCTATTATCTATTTGTGTAAGTGTTAGCTATTCGCTGATTCGTTCTCATTAGTTTAATTTACTGTTTAACTACCAAATCGTGCTAGTCTCTCAGACTAAACCCCCCTCGCATTAGATTAGATTGTAAAACTAACTTAAAATATTAAAATACTAATAGATTAACTAGGAATTACGTTCAACTCTTAGTGATCGACACTCTACTTACCACTATATACATATTGATCGGATACACTGTCCGTTAGTTTGTGTTATAGGATAAGTCGGCTAAATATAAATATAAAACTTGAAATAGGCAAAGCACCCTATACTACACCATGACACGCTGCACACGTCACTTGTGTTGAAGTTAACTTCACCTTCATTGATCGTTACATTGATACGAGTCGCACCAGATCGTTCAACCATGGTTTCTAAGGGAGGAAACGCTATGTTCGAATCATTATGATTATTGCTCATCAAAGGCTGGTCCGAGCTTGTTGTATTCGACACTCAATATTTTTCCCACTATTTACAGTTGTTTTGCCAGCGTTCAAACCCCCTATTTATTTAACTTCCCTCCATCCTTGACTCAAGAACCCCCTCTTCGTCCTACTACATGCAACCATCCCTAATTAACATGCATCGCTATTCAAACACAATTCTAACTATTATGCAAACACAACCAACACCTCAAAATAGTAGCCAAAAGCAAACCAATATATGAACACCAATAAAACCAACAAGTAGCAAAATAATAAAGATACAACGATTTAGGATAGTAATAAACCCATAAAAAACGATTTAGGGATTAGAATATATGAAATCTGTTCGTTTTTAATGGTTTAAAAAACAAACACCACAAACCGACCAATATAAACCAATTGAATAACGTTTACTTTAATGGATACTATCGTTTAGCACCATAATGAAACACTACAATAAAACAATGAGTCTATTAATTAAGGAAAGTGATTGACACAATCCCAAATTTTATTGTGACATTCCACTGTACAAGTTATTAAAGAAGATTATACTTAAAGTACAATTGTCTATTGCATATAGTAGAGTGTCGCAATAATTTTGAGAGTGTACGAATCGCTTCCATTAAATAAAGCCTAGGATCAGTATGTAAATCAATTTTATCAATTAATTAATCTAAATAGATTGACGAATGATAAGGATATAATAAACAAATGATTTAGACTTTAAACAATAGCATTACATGTTCAAGAACACGACTGAAAATCAGAAAAGATTGAATCGAATAGGGCTGTTGTAAATCACAAAAATCGTCTACGGGAGAATTTCCTAGGTTTTTACCTTTTTGCTATTGATATCAATTGCAAATGGATCTTGAAAAAGATGTAGCTTGCTATTTTAGATAAACTTGCATGTGATTCAAAAAATATTGCAACTTACTTAAATGTATGTTGAGATGTTAGGCGCAATACTTTTGGTTTTATCCCGTGTTTAATCTATATATACTATCGGATCAAGTTGCAATACTTTTGGTTACAGTCACATATGATTCATCTCGCGTATTTATTTTCATCTAACAGTAACACGTGAGATCGTGTTTTCATTTTTATATTTATATAATTCTGTTAATAATAATTTTATCCGTATTTAATTTCTAAACTCATGTACGTGCGAATCTTTTAAAAATGAATAACCTGAGGCGTTATTGAACACGAATAGTGATTTTTTTAATGGTTATCTTTACTTAATCTTATAAATAAGAATATGAGTTGTTTGTATTTGTACAATCTCACGTATTCACTAATATACCGCGGTAATTCGTGCTTTCATTTTGCTATTTATAATTTCGTGCATATACATTAATTTAGTTTATTATAATAGTAATATTTGTAAATAACAATAACATACATGTTGTATTTTTTTAAAATAAAACTATAATGTCAGACGAGTATTTATTAAATGTATACAATTATTAATAAAACATGGAAATTTATAAATATACTTAAGTTTATATAATTTATTTAAAACTTAACAACTAAAGTTGTATTATTTATTTATTTATTTATTTTATTCTTTTTTTACAAAATCGATACATGTGTTTTTATACATATTTATTTTGTTGGATGAAATTTTTTATTAGATTGACCAAATTGAGGTCAGCTTTAACTTTTGTCATCCTATTATAATGCTCAATTTCATATATACCCAACTTAAATATTATAATTTCATATTTCTATAAAATATGGTTTTAAGACATTGTATTTATGCAATAAAATGTGTGTTTTGAGGAAATATGGTATTTTGATTTATAGGTTTCGTAAATGTGGAATTATCCCATAAAAGAATTAGTGTATTAAGCTTCTGGAGGTTTAAGCATATCATGAATAGTAGAAGTCTACAAGAGAAATACATATTACTTATTAGCGTTTGATTTGCATACAATAGAGCATGCCGTAAATAATTTAACATGTGTAATATGTTGTTGTAACATGTTTTGTGCAAATTATAAATTAGCGTGTGTAAATCAAATCATGAACATAATACGTACTATACTTTCGATTGAGAAATGTATTTAAAAAAGGTAAAAACAAAAAAACAAAATAAATCTTTATTACTTGTTGGAAGACTTCAAAACACATGCTTTAATTTTCATACATAAAAATGACATAAACAAACTTGACTTACATAATGATGATAAGCAACACTCGATAGCTAGTTCCTAAACCCATTGATAGTACCATTATTTGCTCCTCCACCTTGAAAATTTCCTGGGAGGCGACTAGTCACACGACCACAACTATATAAAGCGCAAAAGGCTTGTAGTCCAGTGACAAACATTAGAAACATAGCTCCAAAAGCTGTTAGAAATTTCCATGATCCAAACACATATATGTGCATGAAGTTTGAAAATTTCACCTTCCATGTTCTACCATGCCTCATGTTCACATCTTTAATCACTTTGTCCATCTTGGCGACTTTCGTCAGCTTAACAGACTTGTTCATCGTGTTCCATATATCGGCTACCTCTTTATCATTCTTTAAATGGTTGTAAACTATCCCTTTTTCCCTCAAATACTTTGCATCTTCTTCTGTGTTGATTATCATATTCATTAACTCGGTGTAACGAGCCACCACTGATGGCCCTGATGCTACACAAGCTTCATATGCCACCAAGTTTCTTAAGAAAACCTCAGTGTTTATGTCTAAATCAATGACAGGAAGGTAAAGTGTAGCTGTTTTGTCATCGAAGCTAATGTCGTATATTCCGCCATTAACAGGTGAGAAGGAGATCCCTCCAAGGACCATTTCAGTGGCTGATGGGATCTTGATTTCTTCCATAGTTGGTGTGCCATGATCATCTTCTTCTGATGGAGATACTTTCTTCTTTCCTTCTTCATGATGGAACATACGCTCCAACGGTTCTCTAACGTCTTGGGGTAGTGGAAACATAGATATGATCTTCCAAGGCAATTCCAACAAGCCGAAAATAATTTTCCGTAAATATATTAACATGCGTGTGTATGCTTTTGTGAGGATGTTCCATATTTTATAAAAGAACAAGAAGGGATCGTTTGCATGAGTCGTAACTTGTTCTTCACCTCCCTCATTCAAGACCTCAATGATAGCTGTTTGCTCAACGTCAATTTCGTTCTCCATGATTCCAAGTTCTTCTCTACTTGGAACTGTCAAGTGGTAGAGAAAATCCAGCAGGTGATCACAGCAGCTGATGTCAACATCTGCCAAGACTTTTTCTTTAAAAGGAGACAGCTCATGGTATAATCCCGTCAGCATCTTCTTCAGTGTCTCATCAGCATAGTTGTCTTGAAGATCAGCATTTTTGTTCTGATACTCCAACATCTTAGTTATCAAAAACATTGGAATCTGATTCTCGACCATCACTAAATCACGAAGAATCACCATATGGGAGAGTTTCTTCCCTTTAACATCCACCACATGGGACATCCCAGAGTTTGTTTTCTTTAGCATCCGCCTTTCTTCTTTAATGTTATACACCTCAAGGAACTCGAGTAAAAACGCGATGTCAACTGTCATCATCCAGATTAGTGCATCCGCAGACATGTCAATTGACTTATGGTAACAAGCACGTATACGAGCCTCGTCACTTTCCTTCATCGTCTCAACTATACGTTCGAAGCTGACACTCATGTGTTGCTGAGTTCTTCGTGCTGCAGCGAGCTTGTACTTTTGCATGTCGTTGACCTCTGGGCGCTTATGGTGGAAAGGGCCTAATGCGACTTGTTGTGGGATGTATGATTCAGGATTAGTGGCTAAAAGTACTTGAGGTACGGTGAAGATACAAACAGGGGTTACTTCAGCCTCTTCTGCCTCATGATGCTCTACTGCGATGGATTTACGCATGCTTTTGACCCATTCGTCCTCTTCAATGTTTATTTGTGAGAAAGAGGTCGATTTCATCATGGCCATGGTTTTGAAATAATTAGGAACGTAAATGGCTAATTTGTTAAGTTGTGACTTCACCATTAGGCAAATATAGCTCTTATATAGAGTGACCATAGTGTTTAATTAATATAAAAATGACATTGTATTATTGACTTTTGATGTTGATCTTGGGTTTGTTACACGACATAGAAGTTTTGTGAATCTATTTTTTATTCTTAATTCTTCCAAACCAGCATTATAGGATAATTGGCGGAGTTAATACCCTATAGTTTTTCCTTTTGATGTTTGTGAATGATTTTGTCTTGATTACGATTCTATTTAATCGAATGAATATAATTCGAGACGAAGTTTGTGCACATTATTTAGTGTTGAACATTCATGATTGTCGAGATAACCTAATCGTAGTGATAGAATGGGAGTTTTAGGGCACCTGAGCGTTTAGGTTACGAGCGTGCGAAGATCAGAAGTACAAACTTAAGTCTTCAAGATACAGTACTTGACTCATCAAACAGACATACAAAACACTAACATCAGTCACATCAAAATACAGGAGCCGGTTATTTTACACATTCGTGATCAATAAAAGTCTTAATAGTTTCGGATTGTAGTACGCAGCACGTACAATTATATACTCCATCGTCATACTGTTTAATTTTTTTTTTTTTTTTTTTTTTTTTTTTTTGCAAAAGGTGAATTATATGAACTCATACTGTTTAATTGGTGACGTGGGTATTATGACATAGTCTACGATGGGGAAACGTGTTACAAAATGACTTTTATTATTTATTCACGGGGTTCACGAAATTGATAGAGACAGGCTGTTATGCATATTACACTTGTACCATATCAAAACATGATTTGACGATTATTATTATTATTATTATTATTATTTGAACGAAGATTTGAGGATAATTAGCTACATGCATTTGTTGAAACAAAAAACTGAAACTTAGAGCAACTGCAGTGGTAAAACTTCTCAATAGCTTTTTGCATTTACTTTTTGTACTTATTGCATTTATTTCCTTATACAAAAAGCTTTTCTCTAAATCTTCTCCAATGCTAAAAACTCATGCAATAGCTTTTTTGTTGGGTCATTTAATGCTTCAGTAATGAAAAGTCTTTGTATCAACCGGTCGGTAGAATAAAAGTCATTGTATCAAAAGTCTTTCACAAACTCTTTATCACAATGGTTCAAAGTTGTATAATAACTTTTTGGAATAGTAAAAAGTCATTCAAAAACCACCCATTGCAGTTGCTCTTAGGTTCTCAACAAAATACGAGTTTTAAATAAAGATAAGAATACAAGTTTTCTAAATAAAATACTTATACATAATAGCTCTTTAATTCCTGCAGTTATATAAAGGCGTTACGGTGATTTATAGGTATGGACTAATGAAGTCGCTGGAGCTATGCGTATGTTTGACAAAATTTGTCAAAATTGAAGTTGGACTGAAACTGGAGATGTAGCTAAAGAAAGATTTTGTTTTCTCTAAAATGATTTAAATTTTGACACTTATGAAAGAATATATTTCAAAAAGCTCTTATAATGTTTGTCAGACTTGATCATCTTTTTAAAAAGTAAATAACTTAAATTCAAATAATCCAAAACTGAATATAACAAAGTAGAATGTGAGTTGCGCAAAACTATTGATTATTAGGCTAGTAGCAGTGGCTCGGAAATTATCGATCGAGCATATGGGTCGATCGATTTGGAGATCGGTCATGGCCACTGTGACCCTCATTCATGAAATAGGTCGCCGGATGATAAATCTGAGAATCGGTTGTTTGAACGACCCATCACTACAACAAACAGGAGGACGGGCGACGAGGTTTTCGGCGGCGACGCCCTTGTTCCCGCCGAAAGTCACTAAACGACAAAAAATGTGCTGAGCTGGCACAAATTCTCGCTGACCGCCCATTGCATTTTCAACGCAAACTTTCAGCGGGGACATGTACCCGCCGAAAGTATTTTTGCAGATCACAACTTTGACCAAAATAGTCACAATTTCAAACCCACCTTTTAGCGGGGACTGTCCCTGCCGAAAGTACTCCATAATCTTTGACCAAAATAGTTGCGCTTTTTATTGTCCCGGGTATTATTCCCGCCATTACTTTTGGCGGGAAATGCATAACTTTTGGCGGGGACATGTCCCCACTAAAAGTTTAGGCGCCAAATTTCCCTCCAAGCTGCAACTTTTTCCCAAAAACTTTTTAATATATATTATAACATACACCTAATACATATTAAATCATAAATTCGGCAAAAAAATACAAAACACACATAACAATGGATGGTTTAACGCCGGAACAGGAGTGAGCAAAGGCTTTATCACACGAGCTCTTGTATAATGAAATTATAAATCATTGGGGCATTGAAATTTTTGATGAATATGGTTCGTACGCGAACTGTGCACCGTGGCAGAGAGACCGGATTCTGGTATGGTTGAGGAAAAAGTCATACTATAGAGAGTATTTGAAAGAGGTAGATACTGCTGAAGCTCAACGTACTGCTGAAGCTCAAGCTGCTGCTGTTGGAGGTGAGGATGAAGCTGAAAGCACGTTTGATGAAGCTGCAACTGTTGATAATCTGGAAAATAGAATAACAAGTCTTGAAGCTACGTTTGCATATCTCAAGGAAGTGAGAGCAAGGAAAGGAAGAGGTGGTGCGAGTTCAAGCAAAGCGGGAGTTAGCCGCAAAAAAAAGTAAACGGGTTGTTTCATTTGGTTGTCGTGTTGTTTAGTTTGAGTTGTTTTGTTTGGTTGTCGAGTTGTTTAGTTTGAGTTGTTTCGTTTGATTTGGTTCGTTTGCTTGTCGAGTTATTTAGTTTGAGTCTGTATGAAAATGTATCTGGTTTACAACTCTTGTGTGGTTTGAATAAAATGTTTGCCTTCGTGTTTGAAGCTAAGCGTGTGGTGTTTCGGATTCCTTTATAAACTGCTTAGGTTCTTACTGTGGACGTTTTTTTAGATTAATAATTACAATCTTGAGTGTTTGGATAAAAGTTTACGATTTCTAGTGGTAAAGCAAAAACAACAACAATAACACAACACAACAAACAACATTTTATTAAACAACAACAACAATAACACAACAAACAACAAACAACAACAATAACACAAGAAACGACAAACAACAAGAATAACACAAGAAACAACAAACAACAACAGCAACATCAACAACAACAGCATTACATACGAAGATTTTCCATGTCACCTAACAGGTCACGGAGTATTGCATCTGATTGACATGCGTGGTCATTGTTGTCGGGATTCGTTGTCATTGCAAATCTTGCCTCGAGCAACCTGACTTTTGTCTCTAACACCTGTTTTTGTGCCTCCAGCATATTTATCCTAAGATCTTTTTCATGGAAGTTTGTGCAAGCAGAACCGTGAGATGTTGAAGCAGAATATATTACTTGTAATTGTTCATCAAATTCAGTCTTCCACATAAAATATCCACATCCATGACCTTTCTCTCTTGGCTTCGAAAGAGGACATGCATAATACTCCAATCCAAATGTATCTTTTTGATGTGACGTTCTTTTTTTATATTTCCTACTCCACAAGTACACATAAAAGGATTATATCGCTGCATTCTGGTTGACAGTGTGTGTTTGTAGTTGTGTGTGTTAGAATCGTGATCGGGGTGGCCCGATCTACAAGTTGAGTTGATAAAAGGTGGTGGCCAGAAAAAGATTCCGGCGGCCGGAAACTGCTGGTGTCGCCGGAAAATTGAAACTGCTGGTGTCGCCGGAAAACGGAAACTGCTAGAGAGAGAGATATAGTGAGATGAGTGTGTGTGTGAGATGATATGGGTTAGATGAGTGTGTGTGAGTTTATATTGTGAGTTGATAAAAGTTGTTAGGTGGGAAAATATCTCGTGTATAACCCTATCATCTCGACTCATTCGTTTAACATCTCGTGCATAGCCATATCATCTCGACTCATTCGTTTAACATCTCGTGCATAACCATATCACCTCGACTCATTCGTTTAACATCTCGTGTATAACCCTATCATCTCGACTCATTCGTTTAACATCTCGTGCATAACCATACATCTCGACTCATTCGTTTAACATCTCGTGTATAACCATATCATCTCGACTCATTCGTTTAACATCTTGTGTATAACCATATCATCTCGACTCATTCGTTTGACATCTCGTGTATAACCCTATCATCTCGACTCATTCGTTTAACATCTCGTGTATAACCCTATCATCTCGACTCATTCGTTTAACATCTCGTGCATAACCATATCATCTCGACTCGTTCGTTTAACATCTCGTGTATAACCCTATCATCTCGACTCATTCGTTTAACATCTCGTGCATAACCGTATCATCTCGACTCATTCGTTTAACATCCCGTGTATAACCCTATCATCTCGACTCATTCGTTTAACATCTCGTGTATAACCCTATCATCTCGACTCATTCGTTTAACATCTCGTGCATAACCGTATCATCTTGACTCATTCATTTAACATTTCGTGTATAACCATATCATCTCGACTCATTCGTTTAACATCTCGTGTATAACCATATCATCTCGACTCATTCGTTTAACATCTCGTGCATAACCGTATCATCTCGAATCATTCGTTTAACATCTCGTGCATAACCGTATCATCTCGACTCATTCGTTTAACATCTCGTGTATAACCATATCATCTCGACTCATTCGTTTAACATCTCGTGCATAACCATATCATCTCGACTCATTCGTTTAACATCTCGTGTATAACCCGCTCGAAGAATTCTGTATGAAAGCAGCGCTTTTATGGACTATCAATGACTTTCCCGCTCGAAGTAGTTTGTCTGGGTGGAGTGGGCAAGGTTACAAGGCATGTCCGACCTGTAATATAGAGACTCCATCTATGCGCGTGTTAAGCAAAACCGCTTATGTTGGTCACAGAAGATTCTTAAAAGCCAACAACAGATGGCGGAAGAACAGAAAAGCATTCTATACTCAGCTCGATGATAGACCACCTCCTAAAAAATATTGACATCTTGACTCAACTTGGGAGATTGCCTATACGTATCCCGGGGAAACATCCAAGTTTTGGGGGTGCGAAGAAAAAACGTGATCCTGACCGCGAATTGAATTGGACCAAAGTATCTATTTTCTACGAGATAAAGTATTGGTCTTTTCTTACACTAAAACACAATTTAGATGTCATGCATATCGAAAAAAAATGTGTGTGAAAGTGTGTTGGGTACTTTGTTAATGAATGACAAATCAAAAGACACCAACAAGGCAAGACAAGACTTACAAAATTTGAATATTCGTAATGCTTTGTGGCTCGTCAACAAAGGCGGTGGGAAGTGCTCTAAGCCTCATCCCACGTACTCTTTCACAACTGAAGAAAGAAAACTTTTTTGTCAATTCATCAAAGGTACGCGTTTTATTTCAGAATTTATTTGTTCCAATTCAATTCGCGTATTCATTTCGACAACTTATTCTAATATCATGATTTTTTTCCCAATTGATCAAAGGTGTTAAACAACCCGATGGGTTCGGATCTAACTTCAAGCATAAAGTGACAGACAGTGATAACAACATAACAGGCTTGAAGGCTCATGACTGCCATATAATGATGCAGCGGTTACTTCCTGCTGGACTTCAAAATTACTTGAAGGACCAAACCACCGCAACACCAATAATCGAGCTTTGTTCATTCTTCAAACAAATATGCGCTCAAACTTTGATGGTGGATGACATGTTGAAAGCTAAAGAACAGCTTATCAATATTTTGTGCAGTTTCGAGCAAATCTATCCTCCAGCTTTTTTTGACATTATGATTCACTTGGTTATTCATCTACCCGAAGAGGCTATTCAAGGCGGGCCTGTTTACATGAGGTGGATGTATCCATTTGAAAGGTACATGAAAAAGCTCAAAAATTATGTCAGAAATAAAGCTAAGCCTGAAGGATCAATAGCGGAGGGTTATATTGCTGATGAAGCATTAACTTTCTGTTCGCGTTATTTTCGGGGTGTTGAGACGAGATTTAATCATCCTGACCGGAATGAGGACGGTCCAAGCCCAACAAGTCGATTTCAAGTGTTTCGATCAGCCTGTAAGCTGAATGGTAAACAATCATTAATTCGGCTTGAACCGGACGCAATGCAGAAAGTAGTATGGTATGTACTACACAACAGTCATGAAATCGACCCGTACATGAACGAGTACAAGAGGTACACGTTTTATTTCAAAATTTTGTTTTATGTAAGTTATTATTCGATGACTTATTCTAATATCATGAACATTTACAGGGAATTTCCTGGCAATGACATACAAGAAGGATTTCCTCGCTGGTTTGGGAACAAGGTAGACTTGTTGTATGTAAAACCCTGTAAAAATAACGACTATTACTCATCTATATCTATTCTTAACTTTTTTTTCTTAGATTCGTGAATTGAAAGTAAAGGACGACCCAAGTTGTACTTCCAAGTTGTTTGCTTTGGCTTGTGGACCATCATGTACTGCATTCTCAGCCGACTCTTGCACAGTGAATGGTGTGAAGTTTATCGTACACGACCGTGATTTACGTCGTTCAACCCAAAACAGCGGAATTTCAACTCCTAATCCTAGCGGAGGAATGTATTATGGCCAGCTTGAAGAAATTATCGAGCTTGAATATATTCCGTTCAAGGTTGTGTTGTTCAAAGTTAAATGGTTCGACACTAATAACAATGGTCGCATAAAACGTTGTACCTATAGAAACAACATTACACAAATTATGACAAATCGTGTATCGTTTGAAAGTGAACCATACATTCTTGCAACACAAGAAACACAAGTCTTTTACCTTGATTTCCCGGGTAAACGTGGTAATGTCAAGGCTGTCCAAGATTCTTATCATCGAAAGATTTGGAACCCGGATATCATCGTGGTAGAAGACAATCAGGATGTTGTACATGACAACACATCATCACATGTCACACTCTCTACTGAGTTGGATACGTTGAATTATGACACCATAAATAGAGATGTTGAGCCAGCAGAAGTTGAGGCACCACCACAACCAATTATCACTTATGTCGACGACGACGAAGATAATATTGATTATGATGACCACGTTCCTCATGATTTAGCATCTGATTGTGAAGATTACGTCGATCGTGAAGATGAAGCTGACACTAATAATGAGGGTTTTTATCTTAGTGATAAGGGAGATTGATCTCAAATTGTAATTTGTTAAATGACATATATTTGAATGAAATTGTTATTGAGTGGTTAAATGTGTTTATTTATTTATTTAATTGTTTATTATTATTATTATTATTTTTGTATAAATTGTTATTTATTTCAATGTGTGTGTATATGCGTATATGTGTATATGTGTTTCTTCACTAATTATATTTTCTTGTACTAGTACGTTTACAGATGGCAGATGTTGTTGCTAAGAGCCACGGTGGCGATGGAGGCAATGAGCCACCCCGTGGTCCGACGAGGATATGCAGTGATTGTCAGAGTAAGAATTTCTAGATTATTTTAATTAAACTTGATTATTATTTGAAATTGATAACTTGTTATTTTATATCATCATCACTTGAATTTGGTTACTTGTAGGATCTAAATCCAGACCTCCCAGACCTCCCAAGCCCAATGCCAAAATTGGGAAAGGCGGGAAGTCGGTGCGTGGTCTCACAAAGAACACGCGGCTCCGCAATGAGAGGAAAGAGACTGGTCGTCCGGTATCGATCAGATTCCGGAAGAACGACAAAGGGATGTGGGAGCATGTGGGCGACCACGCGAAGTGGTTCTCCAACTTGATCGGGGAATTGTTACGGCAATCAATTCCTATGCATTACAAATCCTGGTCGGCTGTTCCTGCTACCGCGAAGGCCCACATCGACGACCAGCTACACGTAAGGTTTTTTTTTTTTTTTTTATCTTTTATTTTTTTAATTATTGTGTTTGTTTATTTTAACTTTGCTATTTATTTAAATTTGATTGTTTATTTAAATTTGAATATTTATTTTAATTATATTTTATTGCAGCATTATTTTGATCTCGGCGAGCACCTTGCCAGTGCTGATGGAGAGGATATTGTCAAGAGTATCGAATATTATCTCCAAAAGTGATACGACGACAACAAGTGGCGGCACAAAAAGATAAATTTTACTGAGCAAGGTGGGATGGAGAAGCTGGAGGAGATCAAGGCAAAACGCCCGGAGAACATGTCGGAGTCGGATTGGGAACAATATGTAAATTTCTTCCCCACTGTCACCGGGGGCACTTCTGCCCCCCCCCCCCAAATGATGAAAACATTGGCAAAGTGTTATTTCGGTGTCATTCAGAAGGACCTTGTTTCCAAGTACGCACTAAGTCCAAGGCAGGTGGCTATACTTAGTAGTATCCGCGCCCCACATGCTCAGGACTTCCTCTTCGCCATCCCTATTGACGGCCTCGGACAAAGGATGAATCCTCGCCAATTTCGATCGATGTTATGCTACAGGCTTGGGGTTCCCATGTTCTCTGAAGGCAGCCTGTGCCCGAGTTGTAATGTGCACCGCATGAACCAGTGGGGGGATCACGCGGTCCACTGCGCTAGCGAGGTGGGTGTTAAGTTCAGGCATAATTTGGTGCGTGATATCCTAGTTGATATATGTTCCAAAGCTGGGATTGTGGTGCGTAAAGAGGCTCCAATGGGGTTTCTTTCAGAGGAAGGGAGAGACTTGCGTCCTGCAGATGTGCTACTGTTTAACTGGGTCCAAGGTAAGGACGCATGTCTGGATGTGACTGGGGTCTCTCCGTTTGCTGGGAACGGGGTCGCGTCATGGGCTCCTGGGGCTGCTTTGAGTAATGCTGTGGAAAAGAAAAGGAAGAAGTATGCATCCAAGTGTGAAGACAATGGATACAAGTTCGTCCCTTTCGCTTTTTCCACGTTTGGGGAACTTGATGTGGAGGCCTTGAATACACTTTCGCGTGTCGGGACTGTTGCTAGCAGCCACTCTAACAACGTTAAGAGCGGTGCTTTTATTTTCCATCGAATTAGTTTGTGTATTCAAAAAGGAGTGGGAGCACAGATCGTGTCTAGACTCCCCTCCAATTTCATGTAATTTCTTTGGTTTTCAATGAAAAGTGAATTTTATAATAATAATAATAATAATAATAATAATAATAATAATAATAATAATAATAATAATAATAATAATAATAATAATAATAATAATAATAATAATAATAATAATAATAATAATAATAATAATAATAATAATAATAATTCATTTATATAACATTTTTTATTATTTATAATACTCAGGTTAAGCACTGGTCGAACCCGGATAATTTGAAGAGAGGGGAGACCAACAGGTAGAACCGGCTCGCCAATCCGACTGCCAGCCTTCATGGGTCGCATTCGTTAGCTGTTATACGCGATAACTTCGTAAGACGCTTTTTAATCATTTCATTTATATATATATATAGTGTTTCGTGAGTCGTTATTGAGTTTATTTATAAACAGCTGAGAGAACCCACCGACGCTGTGGATGGTAGAGACTTGATCGCGATGTACAGACACAACCATACGAGATACGGCGTTTGGGAGTCTGCATTGTCCGAGACTAGATATGTAAGTATAATTTATTTCCATAAAACTCATCCACATTAATGCAAATATAATAAATCACGACTTATATATTACTTTGCTTATTTTTTTGTAAAATAGAACCAGATGATACAGATGCGGACGGAGAGCACCTCCGGGGGGACGACCATGTCTGACCTCGATATTATGCGCCACGTGATCGGTGGCAAGCAGCGAGGTCATATTCCTGGCATAGGTCCAGTCTTACCCGGCGGTGGTCGTCAGACGACCCTCAGCGCCGCACGAGCTCGTGATCAAGCCTTCGCGTCCTCCCTACACGAAACAGTCCAGAAGCAAACCCAGGAGATGTCCCAGCAAAGGACACTTATTGATATGTTGGTGGGGTGGGCTAAGACACAGCCGGGTTTCCCCGCTGAGCTAGCGACTCAGGCGACGACATCGGGATCCCAGGAGGCTTCACCATCACCAGGTGAGTCTACAGGTACCCCGGAGGAGGGGAGTGGGGCTAGTGGGGGGACTCAGGAGTAGCGTATGGGTTGTTTGGGTTGATTTATATTTGTTTTGGGTTATGGACAAATGTTTGGATAGTTTCATGGATTATTATGTCTTTATGTAGTTTATGTGTTAGGATTCCCGCTACATTGTTCCCACGTATAGTTTTGTATCGTATAGCGGATAGCTAGCTTATGTAGTGATCATGTGATAACGGTTTTTGAACCGTATTTTGCGAATTTGGATACAAACACATGATTATGTTAATTTTTTAAGAAATTTGGATATGTATCATATTATGTTTGGCGAATTTGTGATTTGAGTGTCTTGTGGTGTTGTAATTAGGTTATATACAGGTTCTGGATTTGTAGTGATAATGTAGATTTTTTCCCGAAAAAATCTGGAAATTACCCATTTTGCAGCAATTTGCTGCAAAATGGGTCAGGCACTTTTCGCGGGGACATGTCCCCGCCAAAAGGTTGCTGCATTATTAGTGAGCACAACTTTCAGCGGGGACGTGTCCCCGCCAAAAATAAACACCATTTACTTGTAAAATACTTTCAGCGGGGAATAGTCCCCGCCAAAAGGTTGCACCATTTACTTGTAAAATACTTTCAGCGGGGAAGAATCCCCGCCAAAAGGTTGTACCATTTACTCGTAAAATACTTTCAGCGGGGAAGTGTCCCCGCCAAAAATATGCACCATTTACTTTATAAAATACTTTCAGCGGGGACATGTCCCCGCCAAAAGTGTTGCCACGCTGGCAAGTTTGACCTGACCAAAATTGTCCATGCTGGCAGCGTGGGTCCCACGTGTCACCGCCAAAAGAGAGGTACGTCGCCGCCGAAAGTTTACAGCGAAGGGCTTTAGCCGAGGCACTTTCGGCGGGGACATGTCCCCGCCGAAAGTGTTGGGTGGGGAGATGTCCCCGCTGAAAGCGAGGAAATATCCCCGCTAAAAGCAGCGTATGTTGTAGTGCATATTAACAAACACAAACAAGCAAAAACCAAATGGATGTCGATGTGTTGTTTGCTTGAAACTTGAAAGAGTTTGGCTTGAAACAAACAAAAACCAAATATACATACTTGATTTTTTACAAGCCACATCCAAATGTTGGTAAATATGTATGAGTGACAAGTGAATGTTGGTATATGGTTTTTGCAAATGTTGGTATATATACATATTTGGTTTTGCATGTTGGCATACTTCCACGTTGCATGAAAAGTAAATGATTTTTGTAAATGTTGGCACGTATTATTTACAAATGATGGTTTTTGCATGTCACTTTGCATTAAAAAACAATAAATAAAATGATCTAATATGGAACTTCAACGAAAGCTAGTGAAAATTCAAGAGAACAAAAAGAAAATCATGACCATCACAAAACAAGAGCAAGACTTAATATTCTACAATTCGGCAATCGACCCAAATTTGCCCGAACGACAACGGAATGAACTTTTCAAAATTTAAGTTTGTGTTAAAATGTTTTTTTTTTTAAAGAAGAAAAAAAAAAGATGATACAATATGAGTTGCCACTGTGACGAGAGATGTGAATATGAGTTAAGGAGAGAGAAAGCTGAGGTAGCAGCCGGAAAGATGATGCAATATAAGTCACCACTGTCACAAGCCTTACAACTTCTTATCGAATTGTTTGTCGGGGAGAGTTGAGTACGTGATATCTTGATCCATTTTAAAAGAAATTAACATTTTATATTTAACAATGTGTTTCTATGCATCTCTTTTAATACATTACAATTATCTTAACTACATAATAGAAAACCAAACTTTTTTTTTAAAAAAAATGTGAAAACTGAAAATCTATATCTGTTTACTAGTTATAATGCCTGCGCACGCGCATGTTTTTTTTTAAAAAATTTTCATTAATGTATTTTTATTTATTAAAAAACAAATAGTACTTAATTTTAAAGGAAAGGTACTTCTGAAAGGAAAAAAAAAAAAAAAAAAAAAAAAAAAAAAAAAAAAAAAAAAGTACTTCAATAAAAAAAAAATCAAATAGGAACTGGTCAAATCTTACTAAGGGGGGTGGCAACCTTGCCACACCATGCCTTCTCTTTTAAACCAAACAACCAATCAAATTTGTCCAACACATTTTTTGCCTAATCTTGCCTAAACCTTCTTTTTTAGTGGCAATCTTGCCTAAGTTTTTGCCTAGTCAAGCATTAATTACATTTATCAATAACAAAATTTAAATTAAAAAAATATAAATAAAAACCAATTATTTTATTAATAATAATTCAATAATTATTACATAATACTTAAAAAAACATAAATAAAACTAAAAATTGCAAGGCCATCCATACTTTGCTGCGAATTCACGTTTTTTTTTTTGTATTGCAATTTCCCGCATATCCGGATCTTCTATGTTATTGTGCGGTTCGTTGAAAAATTTAAAAGCTCGGATAAAGGCCTTTTCTTGTGCACCTTGTACTTGTGCCGCCATCAATTTTTCGGCCAACTCATCCTTTGCACGTTTTTTCTCTAGTGACTCCGCTAATAGTTGTGATTTCTTTGATGCATAAATTTCTAAAGTCGCGGCAACACTATTACTTGTGGACGACTCAGAAACACTTTTTTTGCCCCGTCTTTTACGGGTAGGAGTAATGTCTTCATTCAAATCCGGAATAATTGTCTCAACATTGTCGTTGCTCGATTCAGACGACTTTTTCCATTTATCAGAATTAGACGATGATGTTTGTCCGACAATTGGTTGTTCCAACCATTTGTCATTTTGTCTTACAATTTCCCAAGCATCAATGTGTCCAAAAGTCTTGCCTTTTGTTCTTTTTTTAAAATCGGCCATGGCATTTTTCATCACGTCAAGATCGTCACAACCACTATCTCGAAGACGGTTCTACGATTATAAAAGTAATAAATATAATTTGATACAATCATATAAAATATAAACTATATACAAAAAAATATAATTCAAAAATATACCGATTGGATGTAGAGGCCATTAAAAATATTCATTTCCGCATTCATATTTTTCCATTTTGTGTTCAAGCCATGGTGTGTTCGTTCATGATTTGGTACGTTTTGAGAGAAATGTTCAAGGATTCTTCCCCAAAAGCTTGCCGACTTTTGTTGATTCCCGATTTTTGGACAAGTCGAGATATGCACCCAAGCTTTTGCCAAAGCGACCTCATCTTCCGTTGTCCAAGGTTTGCTTCTAGCTTTACTCGGTTTTGGTATTTCTACAATTTCTTCATCATCATTTTCTCCTTCACCTAATTCATCACAAAAAAAAAATACGATTTAATAAAAAAAAATACGATTTTATACAAAAAAAAAATACGATTTAATAAAAAAAATACGATTTCTACAATCAAAAAAATTAAATGCATAAGATTTATAAAAAAAAAATACGATTTTATACAAAAAAATACGATTTAATAAAAAAAAATACGATTTCTACAATCAAAAAAATTAAATGCATAAGATTTATAAAAAAAAAATACGATTTAATAAAAATTTATATATATACATATACGACTAAAAAAATTAGTAAACCTTACCCGTTGTATTCGTAAATTGAGTTTCGGGGACAAATTCAATTTCGTCATCTTCATTATCCTAAATAGGTAATTGACGTTCTACACTCGGTTCACGTCTTGCTCGACCATCACGGTATTCGTTGAATGGATTAAATTCATTAGTCATTACAATATTATAATTGGCCGGATTCATTGGAGGAGGATTTTGAAAATATTGCGGTTGTGGTTGAGGTTGAAGAGGATAAAGGTTTTGATTTGGAGGTTGGGGATAGTAAGGTTGAGTTGGAATTTGGGTGCGATTTGGAGGTTGGGGATAGTAAGGTTGATTAGGATGTTGCGGACGCGTGAATTGGGATGGACCGGGTTGTGATCGAGACCCACGTCCTCGACCTTTGTGTGAGCTTGAACCATGTTTGGATTGATGATCCATTGTTGTTTTTTGAAAGAGATTGATTTGAATGTGTGGAATGTATTTGAAATATTTGTGTAATTTAAATTGTTAATTGTGAGATTTTAAAGGGAATTTTTTTTTTTTTTTTTTTTTTTTTTTTGGAAAACATCCCAATGTTCCAACAATTAATTGTAACGTTCAAATAATTCTTGGAAATGATTTCTGCCGAATCGGTGAGATCTACCGAAGTGAATGCCGAATTAGGCTTGCCGAATGGAAGGCAATGTGGTTTGCCGATCGGCAATGGCTGCCGAACACAAAATGCCGAAGGGTTGCCACCCTCTAAGGACACAAAAATATGCATTATTTATACAAATATTCTCCTTCATAATATAATTCTTAAAAACTAATTCTATATAATATAGATTTTTTTTAATTATATTTTAAATAATGACTTTTCATTGAACGTTTGGACAAAATAAGTATTACCCATAGCATATATCCCCGTAATTGTGCGTACTAAGTAGTTCTCGTCATTGAACATTTGAGGTGCATTTGTATCCTTAAAGTTTGATGTTGCTTGAACTAAGAATGACTGCATTTTTCTAGTTTACATTGTTCTGACATTGAGAACTTGTATTGTAGAAGGTACCACATTAGCAAGCATTATGATCCCCTTATTGTATAAAGTATTTAAAGGTTCCTTGCAAGCATTTCAATTGCCTGTACATCTTCACTTACATCATGAAATGACCCATCCATTTCAGTTTCTTGGTTTCTGATTAAGTTGGTTGCACAACACTAAGATTAATACACCATCCTCTTAACACTTAGTTGAGTGTTATAGTGGTATTTTTTTAGTTTCTGTTGAGTGTTTGAGCATGTTGCGCTTCCGCACTCAGTCCGTCTTTGTAAGTATGATCTTTCATAAGTCTGCAACAAATCATAAGGTAAAAGAAAAAAAAGAATTGAAACACTAAAAAATATTGAAACAACATATTTTAAAATTTTAACTGAATCTTTACTCATAACCTTGATAAAGTTTCCACTTTTGTTTCCACTTCTTGCTTATTGACATTAGCTGTGTCTTCTACCAGACGAACCTACTTTTCGAATTTAGAGGCCTAAAGTATCTTACCCGATTTCGCAGATCACTAATGGGCTTGATTTTTGGATTTCCCTATAATGGTAGATGATTATTATCATTAGAAAATTGACAATATATTAAGAACACGCAAACAACAATATGTTACCACTCATAAATCTTAATCTTGTCAACTCACATTAAGTAGCCAGTAGGGTAGCTCGATACCTTCAGGTACAACACGCTTTTTTGATATTGGATGCGGTCTGAACGCCCTGCAAAGAACCAACAAATACTAAAACCCACAATATGTTAAGACCCATCAAAAAGTATAGCATGTGCAATGAAAGTGAGGAGTTTGAGCAGATCGTGATTACCCTTACCTCAAACAATAAAGCCAACCCTCACTTGAAGCTGCATTAAGTTCCCACGCATTACTTGATCCAACATACGATACTTTCGCCTTCAGAGACACCGACTTATGGACTACTAACGAAACAAACAATAACATCACATTAACTCTAAAGATAAACATATCTTCAACAATATTAAACAAAAAAAAAAAAAAAAAAAAAAAAAAAAAAAAAAAAAAAAAAAAAAAACTTTACCTTTAATAGCTTTCTATCCATGAGACATTCCATTAGGGTCGATGTCTGCATCCAAATCTTTGTTAGGATAAAGTACAATCAACTAATAAAACTTGAGCATTTCATGGGCACCTTTAATAATTTATTTATGCCCTCTTCCTCCCTTGTTCCCTTATGACATGTACTGCATTTTTTTTTCCTTAAAGTTCAAGCACAAGTGATTTATATTATACATGCCACAGATAAAAACTCTTGTCACAAATTTAAAGAATTATCTGTCAACATAACGATTGAGATTTAAACAGATGCTAAGGAAACTATGAAAACTTTCTGAATTACGAACCCATAAGACAACATTGAAGGAATCCAGAAACGAAAAAGGGGATTTGAAGAAAAATTATATAAAGCAATATGAATCTTTGATCTTTACAAATTTAAAGAATAATAAAGCCAAAAGATAAAACACATAAGCCATACCTTGCATCGATGGTAGATTGTTCGAGTTGGTGATTTGTGATTAGACTTTTGACCGAACCATGTTTTGAATAGGGTTTGTGGAAGAATGGTATAGCAGTGGTGTTTAAGGGATGATTTTAGCATCACTTGGCTTCCGCTTATTTTTATTTTGTTTCATTCTGGTCCAAAACTTTAGATAAATAACCTTCAAGTACATGTGTATTTTATGCTTTTTTATAATATGAATATATAAAAACGAAATTTTTTAAAATTTGGCTAAATGAAGAAATATTTAGCTTGATATATTTTTTTTAATATTATAGAATAATTTAATTAATTTAATTATTACTAAAAAATGAATGAATTGATTTTTTTGAAATGAAAAATTCCCAATACGGGTTTTGTTTTATTATATAAAAGATACTAATAAACCAGAATAATTTACAAGCCTTTTAAAGCACCCTATGCCATTAAAGTGATGATGTGTCTTGGTTGTGATTGGTCCATGCTTTAATGCGTACAACTTGCTAATGCAATACATTCTTCACATCTTATCACCAAAACTCATTCATGGTAACTAACTAATGACCAAAACTCATTCACGCTCCTCAATAAACTCATTCCACTACAACATTATTTCAAAATACGTTTCAATATTCCAGTGAAGCACAAATCAAACTTCCTCTACACGATTCAACATCGCTTTAAATTATATCATTGTGCCATCAATTGTGTTTTGTCAACATCGAACATTGGTATGTACCTATTTAATTTGAATGTTTAGAGTTTTGAAAATTGGTCTATATATCTTTGATTCAAGCATTAACATCAACCCTAACAACTCAATATTTCGGTAAAAGTTTTAATTGAATTGAATCTATTTGGTTTCTATTATTGCTGATTTTTTATGTTTGTGATGTAACCCAGTAATAACTCTTGGATGCAGCCGAGTATGAAAAACCAAATTACATACTCTGTATAATTTGTATTTGTTTTTTATAATACGTTGTCACTTTAATTTTGTGTCGATTCAATTAAATATATTTAATTTGATATGTATGATTTGGTTGTTTTGATTCAGCCATCCATTATAAACCGTGAGATCTCGCCTCTCTGCCAGTGTTTGTGTTGTTGTCCATAACGTGAAATTGGTAATGATCTTAGTGGCATTGAATTGAGAAATTGTTTTTCAAAGTTTTTTAATCTGATATAGCGTCGATTAGTATGGATGGCATATATTTGATATGAGTAATTACCAATTACATAATTTGTGTATTAAAACCCTAAAAAATTATTTGGGCCACACTACTTTGTTGAGTTTTGCCTTTTTTTTCTTGCAGAAACAAGGACCGGTGGGACTAGTTGATCAAGTTAAGCTTTCATTGTTCATCATAAGGTAAATTTTTCATTCTATGTTTTTTTTATTTTTATTTTTTTTATTTTTTTTTTAAAAACAATGTGCAATGAAGCCGTGTGATAAAGGAGGCACAAAAAATAGAAAAATCAGTACTAACAACAATGTGTAATTCATCCGTTCTATTTTTTTGAAAAAACTTCTTCAGTGGAATCCATGGATTTTTTGGCAACTTACGTCAAGGCTCTTGAAGATGCTCTTGATGTTTTGGACAAGATTTCCATGTCTATTGATGTGAATGATCGCGAGTTCCATCATTGCTTCTTTTTTATGTATCATTCATACTCATGTCTTCTTTTATAACAATTCCCACTTTAACTTACTGTAGGAACCAATTTGTTTGTTTAATCACAGAAAATTGATTGTCTTTTATTTCAATTCTTCCGGTTGGTCATCTTTATCATTAACTGAAATGCTTACATTGCATGTTCCATGACGTTGCGTCTGGTATAGAGTTGTATTGGTACAGAGTTTATCAGTCACTTTGGTGATCTAATTGCAGTTATTATTCTATTCCTACTTTTTTTTTTCTCTTCATTTCGAACACAAAATCATACCCCCAAGATTCATATAGCCCGTTTCAAAAATTAAAAAATAATAATACTAATAATAATAAAAATAAAAATAAAAAATAAAAAAATCTGCACACAAGGTACACAAATTTTTATTATAGCCGCACAATTTTATTATTATTATTATTATTATTATTATTATTATTATTATTATTATTATTATTATTATTATTATTATTATTATTATTATTATTATTATTAAATTTTAGGTACACTAATTTTTATTATTTTTTGAATCGTTCTTAATAGGTGTTCTGAATAGTTTTTTTTAGTTAACTAATTTTTTTAATCGTTTTTAATAGATGTTTAATCAGGTTCTTTTAGTTTTGGGGACTGTGTAACGTTTTACCTCGATTGTATAGACTATGATTTTTTTAGAATTGATTGTTCTGTTTGAAACATAAGTGTTGTAATTGGTTGTCACAATGAATATATTGTCAAAGATTTATATATGGATAGCACTCTTATTTTACGTAATGTATGCATATCACATCTCTATTAAAACTCATTTTCCTTCTTATCAATAACCAAATGGCTATTAGGTTTGATAATGGTTTCATCTTGGACCTCACTGTTGTAAGAGACAACATTATCTTACGTGTTCGTATTGGACGAGAAGGTATCACATAAATAATTCCATTTCAATATCAATTTCTGTTTCAGAGTTTATGTCATTTTTTTTTTTTATATAAAAACACTTTCTTTCTATTAATCGTTAATGTTTTCTGAGTACGTGTAATTTTTAATGCTGTTAGGGCGCCAAGATGCAAGCTTCCGTTAGGATGGCTCTGGTCTGTGTGTTTAAGAAACAATTGAATGAAGGTGATGCGATTGTGTTGCGAATGTACAATTTGGGTCAAATCCAACCGAACTATCAAATTGTGGATAACCCTTTGAGACTAAACTTTGTTAGCAAGACCCAAGTTAGTCAGTGTGTTGATTTCTAAGGATCCGTTCATGGCTTTGACTTCAAGCCCTTCAAAGACATTTTGAAATGTAAAAATGAAGTCTCGGGCCAATTTGGTAAATTTTAAACTTTCAAATTCTATTGGATGATGAGTTGCATTTCTTTATATATATATATATGTTTAACATGATATATTTTTTACTAGATGTCATTAGCCAAGTAATCAAGTCTCCTGAATTAGACAACTATGGTGGAAACGGTAAACCGGGGAAAAAGAAGGCTCTCACGCTGATCGACCTTTAGTAAGTCCATTTTTTAGTGTTTCACACTTTGTATAAAATTTCACGCATGCTCTGCTAAATAACAGGACACACTCTTAACCATTGCAGTTGCTTGAACAATTAACATGTTAACGAGCACTACTTTGTATTGCCTTCCGTTAACAGGCCACTATTTATTATACGTATAACCTTCTAAATTTATTTATATCAATACGTATATGATTAATTAAATAGTAATATGCATGTTCATTTAATATCGTTGTGATCCATGTCCAATTCCGTTCTTAGAAACAAATTTAGATTTCCCTTACACTTATCTTTGCGAAATACCTTTTTATGAAGTTAAGACGAAGTTAAACAACAAAATAAATCATTTTCACAATTTATTTTGAAACATGAGCCACAAACAATAAAAATCAAGCATGCATAAGGAAACAAATAAAATCAAACAAACAAACAATCAAACAAATAAAGCTTGGGTTGCCTCCCAAGAAGCGCTTTTCTTTATTTACGAGTCTTGTAGCTAGACTCAAGGTCACGAGCTATCCTATATGAGTGAGTTCCACATCGAGGACATCTTTGGGGTCAAACTTAGGTTTCAATTTCCTATCGGTTCTCTTGGCTCGGTATGACTTATCAAATTTTTCTCCATCCGGATTATATAGAATCATCTTCATATGCCATGATCCGTCACCTTCCTTAGGTGGCTTGTCCCAATTCCATTTACATTTGTCACCTTCCCTTTTCTACTTGTTCATTCCTAAGTTGATAGGCATCACTCCTAGGAATTCAATCATTTTCCTAAAGACTAAGCGATCCTCAAAGGGGTTTTGTTCTTCATCCCTAGCTATGAGTTGCTCCACCGAATGCATTTTGTTTATAAACTCCTTCTCTAAATAAAATGGGAGTTGAGGTCCTATGAAGTCTCTATTAACCCAAGGTCCGTATCTAGATGGTCTCCTATTCAAATCTACCTAATGAGATGTTGGTTCCTCATTAGTATCGTAGGCACGTTTCTTAACATCATAGACCGACCAAGTTTCTCCTTCTCCTACCGCTATTCTAGATTCCTTACAATCAATCATCGCACTTGCGGTAGCTAAAAATCCTCTTCCTATTAATAAAGGGCATGTAGTGTCACTAACCATATCAAGGACATGGAAATCGGCTAACATTGTCAACCTTCTTATATGCACTAACACATCCTTCACTACCCCAACCGGATACGCTACACTTCCATCCGCAAGCCCTATGATTACCTCTATTTCATCTAATTTTCCCGGCTTAAGAGTGGTGTACAGAGATAATGGAAGCAAATTTAGGCTAGACCCAAGATCGGCTAATGTGTCAAAAGCCTCAGAATTTCCGATCTTACAGGGTAAAATGAATATGCCCGGATCATCTAATTTTGTAGGCAGCTTGTTTTGAACGAAGACGGTCCCATTCTTACCCAACTTAAGTTTCTCTTCGTATTTCTTTAAAAGGGCATTGTAGTAGGGAGCACGGGCTAAGACATCAATGACGGGGCGCTCAAGATGAAATTCCTTGAATTCATCGCCAAGGTCTTGTGTAGGAGGTGTTTCAACTATGCTATTGACCGGTTTGATGTTGGGTGTTTTATTCAATTGGTCATTTTGGAAAATTTGGGTTTGCTTGAAACACGTGCTCACGGAATTGATCGAATAGTATTGTGGACAAGAAGTGGGAGACGAAATGGATGATATAGCGTTAACGTTTAGTTTCGGATTCTTGACCGTGTTACTTGGAAGTGCTCCCATTTCTCGGTCATTGAGGACTTTCAACAATGTGTCAATCTTATTGGTCATCTCACTTTGTTTTTGTTTGAAATCGGCTTCAAACTTTGCTAAACGAGTTTCTTGAGATGCCATAAATTTGGACATCAATCCTTCAAAATTATTGGTACTACCATAGTTGTTTGAAGGATTGTTGTTGAAAGTACGGTTATGGGATGGACCGCTTGATTGATAACGATTAGGTGGATTGGAAGAATTGTTTTGGGGCATGTTTTGGTTTTGTTACCACCTAAGGTTCGGGTGATTTTTCCAAGAAGGATTGTATGAATCACCATAAGGGTTTGGCTTGGGTTTAAAAGTATACCACTTGTCTGCCGCTCCGTCGGTACGCGAGGATGCGTAATCCACAAAAGCTTGTTCGGGGAGTTCCATGCAATCACGAGTGTCGTGGGGACCACTACATAATTTGCATGAAGAAGTGATTTTGTTCACTTGGCTTGAAGGTTTAGGAGCTTCGTAGGATTTCATAAGAAACTTGACTTGGTCTTCAAGTTCCTTGATCCTACGGTCGGGAGTGCTTGAATTGTTCGAAGGCAAAGGTATTGCCTTGACTATTTTGTTCAAATCACGAGGATCATTTCAACTTTCGTTGTCATAGAGAGCAAGATCTTCTATGAGTTCCCATGATTCTTCCGCACTTAGATCACGTAGCTTGCCACCGGCCGCTTGGTCAATGGTTTGCCTCGTGGAGAGATTGATATAGTCATAGAAAATTTGGACTTTAAGCCAAAGATCTATGCCGTGGTGAGGGACTTTTTGGAGTAAGTCCTTGAAACGAGTCCATGCTTCATAGAGAGTTTCACCTTGACGTTGTTGGAACATCAAGATGTCATTTCTAAGCTTAGTGGTTCTCCCCGGTGGGAAAAATTGAGCAAGGAAACGAGTGATGAGATCATCCCAAGAGGTGATGGATCCCGTGGGTAAACGCTCAAGCCATTGACTAGCTTGGTCACGTAGAGAGAATTGGAAGAGACGCAATCGGGTCGTCTCTCGAGTTTCAACATCAAGATATATGGAATCTACTATTTTTAGGAAATACTTGAGATGTTGATTAGGATCTTCGGAACGAAGTCCGTGGAATGTACATATGCTTTGCACCAACCGGATGGTGTCGGATCGCAAGGGAGACACATTGGCTCCTTGAGTGAGCTCAATGGTGTTTCGATAGCCTTGGTGGCTAGGACGGGAGTACTCTCCTAAAGTTCGGGGTCTAGGAGGTTGATTTGGTTGTGGTGGGTTTTGTAGATGGTTTTGTTGTGGAGGGTTGATGGGGTCGAAGAGATTACCACCTTCCATGATGGCGGATGGTAATGGTTACGAACAAAGGAAATGAAGAAATAAGATAGACTAAAGAATACCTATAAAAATAAAAATCTTACTAGAAAGGAATCTAGCAAGTAGACCTAATAAAAAGAAATTTCAACCTAGACAATAACTATTTCCCGGGCTGCGGCGCCAAAAACTTGATGTGTGGCTTTGCAACCTTGCAAAAGGTTTTACCTCTCAAGGGATCTTGAGAAGCTTGCAATCCCCACCAGGCAGCGTACCTGACCGATGTAGTATAATGTAGTGGCAAGTACCGGGGGATTGATCGTTCAACTCAAAGAATAGTGTTCGCTAGGGTTAAAACTCAATTAAACTAGGTCTAGAGGTGAGGGATTATTCTTTTTGTATTTTTATATTTTATGGAAAGCAAATAAAAATCTCGGGTTTTGGAAGAATGTGCGGAATTAGTTGCTAGTCAACTAACCCAAATAACTACAAATGCAATTAAAATAAAATAAAATGACACTAAAGTAAATATGAAGAAAAACAATAATAAGAGAAATGTGTTTACTTAGATTTCACTACTCCCTAGCTATCTTTTACTAGTTGATTAGTTTGTTACAATTGCATGGATGACGGGTTATATTCCTTAATACCATTCGTATGGCCGTGTACGATCTTCCCTAACTCTATAAGCTTCTACCTCTTCCTATGTCGAGCCGACTACTAGCTCCTAACATGGCCTCCTTAGTAGTTACTTATGCATTAAATACAACCAATTAATCGTAGTACACATCCGATCATGTTTCTTAAGACGTTCAAGCTTGTTACCAATTGGAAGTCTGCCAGTTTTCTTAAGCCTAACATCGAAATCAATCATCCACAACAATTATAAACAAACAACCAACCAATAATCAATAACTAAGTTTCATTACATTTAAGCAAACACAATGAAAACCTAGCCTAGCATGTTAAAGTAAAGACAAGCATAAGATAGAATCAAACAACACATAGACATATTGAATGATTATTGGAAAACTTATCTTCAATTAAACATGGATGAAACAAGGGTTTGAAACCCTTAAAAGTAAGGTAAAAATCATGCTAGGGTTTCTCCAAAACTATCCCAAAGTTCTCCTCTCTTAACAAATGAAAACTAGAAAACTATATATAGAGTTTTGAGTCTGACGGCGTCACGTGTAAATCCTGACGCCGTCAACTCGCCGCCATAAAAACTCTCGTACTGCCTAGATCCAGATCTGACGCCATCATGTGTTAATCTTCTCATGGCCGTCACATGTAATTTACTCTTGACGGCCTTGGTGACGCCGACATGTATAAATTCTCCAAAACATTCTGGCGCGTCACGTGTATTTAATTTATCCACCTCTTTGTCCATGAGTGACGGAGTCACATGCAATTCCTGACGCCGTCAGGTACCAAATTCAGCTTGGAGACTTTGTCGTTTTCTTCACTTTTTCGCTCCAAAAACGTCCAAAATGCTCCTTTTTCCAAATTTCTACTCCAAAATACCTAAAATGACAAAAGGAACGATTTAGGGTAATAATTGATCAAATAATCACGACTTTGGGCTTAAATGACCCCCTAAAAGCGGTACACTTTTCGTCTCATCACCAGAAAATGTCTGTGATCCTGAAATCATCAATACACTCATTCCAATGATAACACCATCAAAGGTGCACCAAACTGATAAAACGTGCACATTTCCAATGATAACACCATCAAAGTATAGGGTGTTGGACTATGTTCTTATGCCTGTATTAATTCCACCATGATCAAATAAGTGATGCCTCTGTGAAGGATACAAATGTATCACAGCTGGTAATTATTTCCACATTTATAACCTTTAGTTTTATAAATTTAGATTCCATGTAATATGATTTGTCTTTTATTAGGATCTTGCTTATGTTACGTTGATAATGGGACCCCCTCGGAATTGTTGAAAAGCATTACAAGCACTCCTAACGACAAGAGTTCCACCAACAAATGTAATGGAGATGGTGTGCTGGGAAATGAGGGCTCAAACACAAAGAAACAGCTTATTAACCAAATAGGCGACAAGAATTGAACATACTCTAAAGATCTTTAAGTTTGAATCTTTGAATGATTATGATCCTCTGAACTTTCTGTTTGGGTACTTTGTCTTTAATGTTTGTTTGATTTGATATGTTGAACATACCCAATTCATATTGAAGCTCAAACAACTTTTTTCTAACATGTCAAATGAGTTCAGTGCGTATATAGCTGTGAAAAACAAACTATCTCACATGTCCTAAGCAAGACTTTAACTCACAACAATTTAGTTGAGGAGTTTCTCACACAACAAAGGGTACCATTGTGATGCTTTGATCATCTTTGAATAACTTTATTCAAAAGCATTTAGATTTTCATTTTGGCAGTACGTATTAAACATTTTAGTGTTTAAAAGAATGATTTACAAATTTTCTTTTGATATCCTCATATTTAAAAGAAAAAAAATGTGTATGAATATATTCTGCTTTGTGTATAAATTGTTATATGTACATAAACAAGCAATAAGATGCCCACAACAGAAAAACGAACTCAACAAATCAAAACTATAATACGTCTTTATGGAATTTTATGTTCTCTTTCGGTTATTTGACTATTGTATTTGATATGACATATGTTTATCAGTACCAACTTTATATTCTACAATTGTGTATACTAACATTCTACAATTGTGTATACTAATATAGTTTTTTCTAATGTCTAACTTCGTAATATTCAAATAAAAAACTATCTTCTTTTGACATTTCTCCAATGTATGAGAATTGCAAAACAAGGCTCATTACAAAGAGAATGTGTTCACGACTTGATATGAATAGATTTATAAATAGAAGAGTAAATTACATCGTTCGTCTTTGTGGTTTGCGTTGACCGCAACAGTTAGTCCATTGACCAAAAAAATTGCATCGTTCGAACTTAAGTGGAAAACGTTATGCACCATTCGACCTTAAGTGGCAAATATTGATGAGACATCTACTTGTTCAATATCTCCACAAAGTGACCTGGGACTGTTGTTGAAGAAATGCAGGCTTATTATTTGGGATGAAGCTCCCATGACAAATAAGCTCTGTTTTGAGGCTTTAGATAGGTCCTTGAGAGATGTCTTGCGTAAGAGTAGGTACGACACTTGTGATACGCCATTTGGTAACATGACTGTAGTATTTGACGGTGATTTTAGGCAGGTGCTTCCAGTTATACCAAAAGGTTCTCGGCAAGACATTGTCAGTGCATCTTTAAAGCAATCGTACTTGTGGGATCACTGCAAAGTCTTAAAATTAACCACCAACATGCGCCTAACTGTTGGATCGGATCGCGGCCTGAAGATGTAACTGAGATAAATGAATTTGCGGATTGGATATTGAAAGTAGGCGACGGAGAGATTGGAGGACCACACGATGGAGAGGTTTTTATCGATACACCCGAAGATATTCTAATACATGAAACTGATGATCCGGTACAATCTGTTATTGATTTCACTTATCCAAACCTTTTGAATCACATAGATGATCCATCTTACTTCCAATAAAAGGCCATTCTTGCTTCGACGAATGAAGTGGTTGATACTACAAACAATCATTTGCTTAAGACGTTTCCCGGTGAGGAAATGGTTTATCTTAGTTGCGACAACATAGATAAAAATGAACGTGGTGGTGCTATCGATCAATCTGTTTTCTCACCAGAATTTATCAACGGATTAAAATTCTCAGGTATTCCAAACCATAGGCTTGCATTGAAAGTGGGTGTATCAATAATGTTACTGAGAAACATTAATCAATCACAAGGATTATGTAATGGGACAAGGCTTTAAGTCACTAAATTAACACGAGCTTCCATTCAAGCCCAAATAATTAACGGAACACATTTTGGAAATACGGTTATCCTACCAAGGTTGAAAATTACTCCGTCGGATAAACGTTTACCGCTCAAGATCGTGCGCAAACAAGTTCCTGTGTCAGTTTCATTTTCCATGACGATAAACAAGAGCCAAGGGCAATCACTTTCGAAAGTAGGTTTATACTTACCACGTCCTGTTTTCACACATGGACAATTATATGTGGCTCTTTCACGTGTCAAAAGCAAAAAGGGTTTGAAGGTTGTTGTTTCTGATGTGGATGGTAATTTATCAAAGACTACTACAAATGTTGTCTACAAAGAGGTTCTTCATGGTTTATGATCAAGTTTCAAAAGGTATGTACAAATATTCTTATGATGTCATTATGCCGTTTTTTTTACATGTAATATCTATCACACAAAATGTTTTACTTACATTTTTTATACTTATTAGGTGCTCACCAAATGTTCATTTGACTTATTAGGTGCTCACAAAATGTTCATTAAAGGCGGTCAAGATCGGAGCTCACGTGCATGGCCGTTTATTACATTATTAGTTACAAGCAGTGTTGCCCAAATGTTTTACTTACAATTTATTTTTATACTTATTAGGTGCTCACCAAATGTTCATTTTACTCTATACTATCATTCACTTCTTACTTCATATTCCTTTCGAATAAATGATTTAGCCTGTTTACTTTCGTTCCTTTCCTTATTTCGTTTACACACATTTTTTTTTTTTTTTTTTGCAATATCTCTTTTAAAAACCTGTGGATTCCACGGGTCTTATAAGCTAGTTAGCAATGTTTTGAAATCGCTTTTAAGGAACGATTTATGGTATGAATGTTGTATCAATGAGCTAATATAAGAAAGTTAGACAATATCTTAACAAATTTTCAATCATTTTAATATTGTAAGTTAAACAAATATCTTAACAAATCTTCAATCATTTTAATATTGTGCAAAGAATATATTGTGCAAAGAATTACGTAACAAGTTTTCTAAACTGATTTTTAGAGCACAACATTTATGGCATAGGTAAAACTTTTAATTTGCTATATAATCTAATAGCAAACGCAAGATCAGTTTTTTTTTTTTTTTTTTTTTTTTTTTTTTTAAGTCACATTGTTGATTTAGTTGGAGATATATCATGGGGTGGTTTTTACGATTTTAAGGTTGAAGGAGAAACAACTGAAAAAGGAAAAAGTGTCACAATGTGATTGTTCAACTTAGGTTCGGTTCATGTTTGTCAGGTATTGTGTTACATTGCTATTCATGTTAGTTAAGTATTTTGTGTAACGTTTTGTATAATCAAAATATCACTATAACTATCTGCCTCTAAAAAATTTTGTTGCTATGCATGAGTACTCGTCTAGCAGTGTATTATTGATATATTATGTGCAGCACAGACAGAACAAGGATGACTCTCGGGACACTCAATATATTTTACAGAATAGTGTTAAATTATTCTTAAAAACACCAAATTTTATTTTTATTTTTTTATTTTTTATTTTTATTTTTATTTTTTTGAAAATTGTGTTTATAATCCTGTTTAGGTTGTATAGTAAAGTTTGAAAAACCTATATGAATTGTCTTTGATTCAGTCTTCTAAACCTGATGATTTTTAACTCTGATTTTATCGATGGTTTGACAAGGAAATCAACATTATAATATTTCAACAAGAGTACGCAGGTCATGAGAAGAAAATGCATCACTCTCCTTAAAATTGTTTCTCAAAAACCTCAACCGAGCATGAGCCTACTTTGGATATAGAAGAGATGATGTGAACTGATATAACATCTTCTAATAAATTGGTGCTTACATCTTACGATTCACCTTTAATGTATTTATTAGTCGTATGTGATAGGTCCAAGGGTGATTTAACCCATTATCCTAGCTTATTATGATTAGCCCGCGATAATGCAATTAAAATATTTCATAACGAGTATCATGTTATCTAGTATATAAAATCGTTGATTCTCACCGGATGATTGACTTTTGAATTAATAAGATACCCGAACTTTCTTTATAGCGTCAGATTTTTTTTGAAAGGTGAGTTTCTTTGAAAACTTCGTGTCGCCATTCGACATCGGAAGGTCTAGCATACGTTGTCTTAACCGGGCCCGCGCTAGAGAGCTCCCTCGAAGTGAAAGCCTTATTCAAATACCCGGTGGGGGGAGAACCCTCTACTAATCCGCCCGAAGGCACGACGATTAATAGGGGTAAAACACTGATAACAACAAAAAAAGCAGCCACATCTTTTATAATAAAACAAAACTTCAAATGGGGACTTTCATATATATATATATATATATATATATATATATATATATATATATATATATATATATATATATATATATATATATATATTATTTTCTTGTTAGGTAATATTTTAATTATTATTATTTAATTTTTAAATTCGTTTTGGTGATATGCTACACAAGTAGAAGATAAATACAAAAAATATAGATAAGATACAACTAACTATAGAATTAAACTTTTTAAATGATTATTTTTAATAATAAAAAACTATAATTAAAAATTAAAAATTGAACAAAACAAAAATTAAATTATTTGTTTTTTAATAAATAAAAATATATCACTCAAAAAAATTCTAAAAAAATGTGCGCGTGCACGGAGATTATAACTAGTCAGTGCTACATCAACATCTTCACTTTTAACACCAATATTAAAAAACATCACCTTTTTTAGACCCATTATATTATTATTATTATTATTATTATTATTATTATTATTATTATTATTATTATTATTATTATTATTATTATTTTTCAAACAAACTAATTTATCATTCATTAAATAAAAATAAAAATTACCATACAATAATTAAAAAACAATACGAAATTGAAAACAAAAAATACTATAAGAAAAACAAAAATGTCCTAATGTATCATTAATTAAATAAAAATTACAATACGATAATTAAAATACAATACGAAATTTTTTAAAAAAATGCGACAAGAAAATCACCATCATTTTATTTGTTTCCTTATGCATCCAACGAACATTAGCACTGATGTTCTCATATACTTTTGACACCAGGTTATACAAAGCATCATGTATTTTCCAATCTTTCCAAGCTTTGTTTTCTAAAAACTTGTTAATCGCAACTAGTCTTTTTGGTGGAATGTCTTTGCATTCCGCGTATGCTTTCCTCATATCATCTTCAGCATATTGTGTTTTGCTAAACTGCTTAGCTAATTCGATAATTGCTTCTTGACGAATGGAATCCCCCTAAATTATTTTCTGAACACCATCTTTAATTTTTTCGACGTTGTATGGAAGTGAACAAGCCATAAGATTTTTTTAATGTTTTGTTGGAATGTTTACAGTAGATATTAAAAGTTATTTTTTGGTAGAGAGTATGTTCTTTGGTAGAAAGATTTGTGTGAAATTTGGTTAAATGAGGTATATAGAGTGGGATTAAAAAATAAATGTGAATATAAAAAAAGAAAAAAAAAAGTTTAAACCGTTGGCAAGCCAACGACTACTTTTTTTCAAAAAAAATCGACCACCAACGCCCGTTGGTAGAGAAACTCCACCACCAACGCCATTGGCAACGCAAATTATCTGATGTGGTAATGTGTATAACGCCCCAGCCACATAAAGCATAACGCCGGGTGGGGCATTATCATACCTAACGCTCGTAAAAGTGTGAACAAAATATATCAACAAACGTAATATTATAACATATGTTGACTTCATGTGTTTTTTTATGTCCAGTTTTAGTCATCTATTATATAATAAGAGAGATTACAAGTGAGAAAACGTTTTGTTTTTTTTTTTGTTTTTGTTTTTTCTAAAGAGCTCAATCTAAAAATCAAGCTTTTTGACTGGACAATAAAAGTTAAAATTGACTTCAATTTGATCAAACTCATCTAAATTTCATCAAACTATATATATATATATATATATATATATATATATATATATATATATATATATATATATATATATATATATATATATAGAAGGGATCCGATACATTTTTGGATTTTAGTGCGGATGTACGGACGAATCTCAGCCCTCCATCTAGTCAACAATCTGAAAAAAGAGGAGTGACATTATCGTAAATATCCCGACTTTTTTAAAAATCGTTAATATCACAGTAGATTTTTTTATTGAAAAAAATTCAAAAAAATCTGAAAAAATAAAAAAGATAAAGAGAACAACAAATAATTATAAATCGCTGAAAAAAATTTCAAAAAAAATCATTTTCATCGTTAAAGGTATTGTGATATTAACGTATGATTTTGACTTTTGTAAAAAAGTCAAAATCAGATTCTGATATCACATAAACTTTTTTTTTAATAAAAAATTTAATATCACAATAACTTTTTTAATATCATAAAAACTTTTTCTTAATAAAATTGTTAATATCACCGTAACTATCATGCTTTCTTAATATCAAAGTTAATTTTTTTTAATATCACCGCAACTTTTTCTTAATATCGTAATAAAAAAACAATGATATTAAGTTTTTTTACTAATATCGCTGTTTATTTTTTTTATCACCGTAACTTTTATTAATATCGTAATAAAAATAAACAGTAATATTAATTTTTTTTACTAATATCAAAGTTACTTTTTAAGTAAAATATTGTTAATATCACGGTAGCACTCATAATATCTTTAATATCACATTAACACTCATAATCACAAAACAAAAAAGTTCTCAGAAAAATCTGAAAAAATAAAAAAAGTAAAGAAGACAACAATAGTAAGGATCCCTTAAAAGGAAAAAAATTAAAAAAATCATTTGCATGGTCAATTGATACCGTGATCGTTGCGTCAGATCTTGACTTTTTTACAAAAAAGTCAAGATCAGATCTTGATGGGCGGCTCAGATCTATCCGCACATCCACACGAATTAAAAACATCTGCACGTGATCCTTTACCTATATATATATATATATATATATATATATATACTATTTAGTGATTAAAATGTGAAAATTTTTAAACCGTAAAATATGTAAGTCGTTGCTACTACGCGCATGTACCTTATCGGTGCTATTTAATGTATTTGGGTGAGATAATACAATTATATAATTCAAAATGCGCAGCATGTGAACTTTATAAAATTGTTGGTTCCCACCAAATGATTGACTTTTGAATTAATAAGACAATTTTAGTTTTTTGAGTTTTAGTTATTTTAATTGACTTAAACATACAAGCTATTGTAAGATGGTTTTGTGTCTCATTCTATCATTTTTTGAATCGTGATCTTTTTCTTTTCATACAAGTGTTCACATTGATTACACATATATATAGAGATTTAATATTGTTGTATAGAATTTGTCATCATTATTATATTTATGAGGTTATCAACAAGAAAAATATTAACTAGATAAGCTAATTTAGGGAAGTAATTTTGGAAAAATTAATATAATGAGATGTTAACAATTATTCATTGTTCAGTCTCTTATATAGTAAAAAAAAAAATGTCAAAATGAATCGATTGAAATTGAAGCAATGAAATAGCTCCATTTAAAAAATAGAGTATTTCTATTGATCAATTGAAAGTTAAAATTGAACTCCCCTTGATCAAACTTAAAAAAAAAAATCTTGTATGCCAAACAATGTATAAAAATATAAGAGCCGATTAAAAAATAAAAAAGGTAATAAATAAAACTTCAGTTGTTGAGTTTTAAATAAATTATAAAACTTATCACTTTCTATAACTTTTTTTTAATATCTTTTCTATAATTTAACAAATGCCCTCTTAAATTTTATACCCCATAGACTTTATTATTTTCATTAAAAAATTATATATTGTTAATATTTATAGATACTATTAACATTATAGATTAAATTAGCATATGTACACCAGATTATAAATACCAAATGAAAGCTTAAGTTACTGAAATGTTTAAATGAATACACAATAATGTACATATCTGAACGACTCATATTATTCTTCTGATTTTAAGTAAGGATATCCAGAAAAGTTATTTTTTTACTATTTCTTATTTTTATTTATTTATTTATTTATTTATTTATGTTCAATAACGACTCATGTTATTAATCTTTATAAGTTTAACCGTGCATACATGGGTTTAAACATTGATACGGCTAAAATCACTATTAACGGAGTAATAAATATTAAACTTAAAGCACGGGTATTAATCGATATTAATACATAATAAAAAAATTTATGTAAAAACCCGGGCGTACTTATATATTATAACTATATGAGTATTAAACATTTTACATCATTTTATAGAAAAGTGTTCACAGGGTTAAAAACTAATACAGCTAAACTTACTATTGGGGGTGAGCACAAAAATCGATAAACTGAATAAACCTAAAAAGTTGAACAAAAAAATGCCCCAATTGACAAAGCGATGGTGGTGGTTTTAATTTTTATAAAAACCGAACGTTTGGGGTAGTTTTTGGTTTCATAGGAAAAACAAAACCTAGAAAACCTCCCGCCCCGCCACACCTTTACATATGTTATATATATATATATATATATATATATATATATATATATATATATATATATATATATATATATATATATATATATATATATATATATATATATATATATGTGTGGAAAACTAGAAGGGGGGTTGAATAGTTTACCGATTAAAATCTTTTTAACTTTTTAATCTAGCTTTGAAACTTTCCGTTTGATCAAAGATATGTACACAAACACAATATATAACATGCAAGTAAATGAAAGAAACGATCAAACCACAACACGAGTATTTATCGTGGTTCGGTTACAAAGACTCTTTTTCCTTGCCCTACGTCCACGCCCCGAGTATCCAACTCGAGAGTTTCTTTCACTAGTCAACAAGCTCCTTTCACCGGCGGAGAAAATCTTACACGTCGCTTATACTTTTACCGACACAAAGCTAGATGTCGAGTTTTTTACTAAGGGTACAACCACTCCCGTTAGTTCTTTACAAGGGTACAACTTCTCCCTATACACTTTGTATTTTGAGGACTAAAATACTAACCGATCACTACTGAAAATACACAATCAAATGAAGTGTAAACTACACGAGTATACACAATGCTAAGCTAACAAGTCTTGCAACGTTGTGTTGAATACTTGTTACTTTTAGTAAGCTTGTGAATCTCTTTGCTACAAAAAGAAACTTCACATATGAAATGTTAAGAGGTTAGATGAAAGAATGAATGTGTGTGTAAAAATATAATGTCAAGTGATGAGCCAAAATTCAACTTGTGGCTCAATATTTATAGCCAAAACCTTCTGCAGGTCTGGCGGATCAGGCGGACCCCTGAGAAGGGTTCCGCCCGTGTACCTCCAAGGTACCGCCGGGCTTGCAGTTGGTTTTGCAATAAATCTTGCAAACCACACAAAGTCACATCTCATTACTCTTGCAAACCAAACAATGTCACATCACATAATATCAAGTCAAACACTAAACTTGCAAGCAACATCTAAGTAAGTCAAACACATTTCTTTCCATAAATGTATAATGACAAAACTTGCCATAAATGTGATGTGACAATTCTATTTTTAGAAAATAAGAAGTGTTGTGTTTTATGAAATGTAAAATGTAGCAAAAGTCTAGTTTATGCAAGTCTTTAAAACTAAGATTATGTTTTACTTAGAAACTAAAGTTTACATTTGTCATTAACAAAACTTAGCGAAGATCGTAAAATATAAATAACGTTTTTAGGCGATATTTGTATTATATATATATATATATATATATATATATATATATATATATATATATATATATATATATATATATATATATATATAGTGAAGATCATGTGCAGATAACTTTTTTTAGTGCGGACGTACGGATTAATCTCGGCCGCCCATCCAGATCTGATCTTGACTTTTTGTAAAAAGTCAAAATCCAACGCAACCTTCAATTAATCAATTGACCATTGAAACGATTTTTTTTTTTAATTTTTTTCCTTTTGAGCGATCCTTACTATTCTTATCTTCTTTACCTTTTTTTTTTTTTTTTTTTTTTTTTTTTTTTTTTCAGATTTTTCTGAGCACTTTTTTGTTTGGTGATTATGAGTGCTACCGTGATATTAAGGATATTATGAGTGCTACCGTGATATTAACGATAATTTACTTAAAAAGTTACTTTGATATTAGTAAAAAAAATTAATATCACTGTTTTTTTATTACTATATTAAAAAAAGTTACGGTGATATTAAAAAAAATTAACTTTGATATTAAGAAATCATGATAGTTATGGTGATATTAACAATTTTTATTAAGAGAAAGTTTTTATGATATTAAAAAAATTAATATCACTGTTTTTTTATTACAATATTAAAAAAAGTTACGGTGATATTATTAAAAAAATTAACTTTGATATTAAGAAAGCATGATAGTTACGGTGATATTAACAATTTTTATTAAGAAAAAGTTTTTATGATATTAAGAAAGTTATTGTGGTATTAAATTTTTTATTAAAAAAAAATTATGTGATATCAAAATCTGATTTTGACTTTTTTTACAAAAGTCAAGATCAGATCTTGACTTTTGTAAAAAAGTCAAAATCATACGCTAATATCACAATACCTTTAACGATGAAAATGATTTTTTTTTTGAAATTTTTTTCAGCGATTTATAATTATTTGTTGTTCTCTTTATTTTTTTTAATTTTTTTAGATTTTTTTTGAATTTTTTAATAAAAAAAGCTACTGTGATATTAACGATTTTTAAAAAAGTCAGGATATTTACGATAATGTCACTCCGCTTTTTTTAGATGGTTGACTAGATGGAGGGCTGAGATTCGTCCATACATCCGCACTAAAATCCAAAAACGTACCGGATCCCTTCCCTATATATATATATATATATATATATATATATATATATATATATATATATATATATATATATATATATATATATATAAAGAGATTTGATATTTAAATTGAAAGATTCGAGTATACAATTTTATGTATGAAAAAAAAATAAAGAAATAGTGTTGTTTTTTTATCTATACACTCAATTTTGATACATTTATAGATATTATATTTTTGTTTTCAAACAATGGTGTTATTTAAATATTTTGCGGACGAAAAGTGCAATGACATGCATTTTATATTTTAGATTCTTCTTTGGTTGTTTCGTACGTTTTTTTTGTAGCTTTGGATTGTTCGATATTATGCTACTATTTATATTTTTTAAATATTCTTTCTTAAAAACTTGGAATAGTAAACTTTAGATAATATTAAAACTTGCTTGTTGTCAAGTAAAAAAAACCAAAAACGACCCGATTTATTGTCAAAAACCGAAAACCCAAAACTGTTAAAACCGAAACCAAATGGTTTGTAGTTTTCAGAAACCAAAATATACGATTTGGTTTATGGTTTTACCATAAAACCGCCCCATCCCACCCCATGCTTACCCCTACTTATTATTAACAATTAAATAAATATCAAAATGAAAGCACAGATACTATGCTTAGAAAACTACACTTAATAACACATACTTCAACTTGATATTTATAACCCGTACGTTTAGAGAGTTTTTAATAGGGTAAATCGCACAAAAAAGTATCACACTTTAAGTCGATTTGAGTTTTAGGTATTCAACTTTGTTTTTTCCAATTTAAGGTATCATAGTTATTTTTGTGTAATATAAGGTTTTTTCGACTTTTTAAAATCGATTACCGATCATAATTTTAGCCGAAATGACTTTTAAATGCTTAATTAAAACGATACATCACATTATTTAACAATTTCAGCTGAAAAAATGACCAATAATATCTTTCAAAATGTAGAAAACCCTTTATATTGCGCAAAAACAATACCTTAAATAATGAAAGCTAAAGTTGAGTAACTTAAATTAAAATTTACCTAAATTGTGTTACACTTTTATACGATTTGCCCTTTTAAATATAATAATAATAATAATAATAATAATAATAATAATAATAATAATCCAATTTTATGGACTCATTAATTTCTCATAAATCCTATGAGTTTCTAATAAATGGTGTTTTATAATAAAATAAAAATAAAAATAAATAATAATAATAATAATAATAATAATAATAATATTATTATTATTATTATTGTTATTATTATGTATTATTATAATCTAATAATAATAATATAATAATATTATTATGTATTATTATTATATAATAATAGTAATAATAATAATAATAATTTATTATTATTATTATTATTATTATTATTATTATTATTATTATTATTATTATTATTAGCTCATTAAAAGGTTAGGGTTTTATTGTAAATTGTATTAACCAGAAACATTATATTAGCTCATTAAAAGGTTAGGGTTTTATTGTAAATTGTATTAACCAGAAACATTATAGAATGTTATTTTACATTTAAGTCCAAAATTGAAAAATATAAAAAGAAAAAGATCTCCCAATGCCATGTGTATTAATATAAATAAGCATGATCATTTATGTGTTAACTATGATTTATTCAGTTTCGACTTTTATTGACCAACAGAAATTCTTTATTTAGCTTATGTAACAAAATTGAGCTCTCTTACTGTTTTAATTTTGTGTTGATTTTTCATGAATAATGTTATTTATTAGAGATTAGTTAGAAATTAATAAGAGATTGTAGATAGATAAAATACACTTGTACAATATCACAACCTAATGCGCAAAGCACGATGATTTGTTTACATGGATTTATTGACATGGAGATTTATTGTGAACTACCACTATTTATATTGTGTTTGGTTTAGTTCAGCTGGAGCGACCAGCTTATATTTTGAATTTAAAATTATACCCAATGTAGCGGTTTAGAAGTTTTCCAAACTGAGAGCAATATGGAGGGGACCGATTTGGTTTGGCTGGTTGAATTCGATTTCGATTAGACCATGCAAATCCTTAACGTAAAAACAAATTTAGCCTAAACAACATACGCTAAGAGGACATGTAACTAGAAAAGAGAAACAAAAAACATTAAAAAGAAAAACAAAAAAGAAAGACAGAAAGGATATTGTTGAATAATATTGGTGTCTACTTACAGATAATAAAATATTTGTTTTTTTTTTTTTTTTTTTTTTTTTTTTTTTTTTTTTTATATAATTTTAATTATAAAAACCTCAATCATTTTCATAATGATATAATATAATTTAATAAGTGGATAACTGCGTTGTGTTAAGCACTAAAATAAGAGTCGAGTTATATTAAATATCAAACTTTTCTTACATACGAAGGGATTTATCCTTACCATCCATCTAAAAAAAATCAATGATTGAGATAAAAAGCATTTTAAATTTCACTCATTTTTTATAATTTAAATATCTCTTAAACCGTTAATCGTTAAGCGAAAATAATTACACCATCGCGACGAGCATTTAATTATCTTTCTATAAACGGGCACTTTGATATACTTTCGACAACAAAAAAAATCGCTTTTTTCACGTTTTTTTTCGTAGCCGAAAAAATCACATGTGATATCACAAATGATATGTAATATAACATGTGATATTAGTGTAATATCACATGTGATATTAGTCTGATGTCACATGTGATGTGATATTGTGATATGTAATATCACATATGATATATCACATGTGATTTTTTCGGTCACGAAAAAAAAACCGTGAAAAAATAAAAAAAAAACGTTGTCGAAAACATGTCAAAGTGCCTATCTATAAAAAGATAATTAAATGCTCGTCGTAACAATATATTTTTTTCGTTTAATTATTAACGGTTTGAAAGATATTAATATTTGAAAAAAAAAGAAGTTAAAAGTGAGTTTTTTAAATTGTTATGATTAATCTCATCCATTAGATACAATAAAGATGTAAAGAAGATGGAGGGTGAAGATTAAAAAAATTTGGTCTTTTCATCCTAAAATAATCCTTAAGAAAAGATTTAGACAAATAGCTAGAATATCACGTAATATTATTAAAATGAGTCAATGCTTGTTTATTTTGGAGGCGATCTTCGAAAAGATATAATCACATTATCTAAATGTTTCTAACCAAAATATGGTTTTTAAATGTGGCTGACAACGAATTAGGAGGAAACAATTAATTCAGTTGAGCAGTAGTGTAGATATATATACTCCAACAATAAGCGCAAAGAATATATTATATATACGGGACAGTTTGTTGTAAACGGCTGTCATGCCAACTTCTCCTTACAGGAGGTGTTACCACATGCGAGATATCTCATGTTCGAGTTTTCTGTGGAAGGTTTTTCTCATGGGTGAGATCTGTGGTAGTTGTGCATTATAAATGCGTCGATTCGAGGTTGGTAGAGACTACCTTCTGGGTAAGTACTATAGAATCGGATCACTAACTATAATATTGTACTAAGTACTAACTCGCCGTTAAAAAAATAAAAAAAATGGTTGTGTATATTCTAGACTAGCTCCGAAGCCCGCCTGATGAGCGGCTTTCATGAAATTACTATATTTTAACATTCGAAGATTAATATATCATATAAATGTTTTTTAAATAGATAAATATATAACATAAAACATTTTATAAAAATAATCGTATGTTATAAGACAAATACATAAATATTCACTTAAAAAAGAGTTCTAAAGTCTACAATACTTCTTTATATACTTTTATACCGTGTTTGCCTTTTACTCTTGACTCAACCATATATAACTGTCTTTCTGAGACTACTAGACGTTGAAGAAACAAACCAACCATAGACAACGTCTGCCCCTTGCTTTTGTATCAAAAGGACTTATAACCGTTCGTGGTATGACAAAAACTTCTCCAACCTTACCACCGGATATGATTCGTTCCTCCATATATTAACATTTTTCATCCTTAGTATTTGTAACCTCGTGCAGTTACAAACCCATATTTCTTTGCTATATGTTACGCAAACACATTACAGGTGCACCAATTTTCAAAACCAATTTGTTATAGGTACTTCACACATTTGAATAGTGTTTAGAAAGTCAGTTGTGTAAAGAGACTCATCAAACTTAAAATCAATGTCTGGCTCGCTGACCGTGTTCGAACTATAATAAATAGAGTAAATTACACTGTTCATCCCTATACTTTCCCCAGATTTCATACGACATCCAAAAGCGTTGATATTTTCCTTTTTCATCCAAAATCAAGATTTTATTACGCCGCTAGTCCAAAATCTTGACGGCCGTTAAATTTCCCAGTTAACTCTGTATCACGTGCATGGCACGTGAGGGCAATTTCGTTCGAACACTTTTTTTGTCCTCTTCCTCTGTGCATGTTACTGTAGAACGTGTACTTTTTACTACTTTTTAGATTTTTTTTCACCATTAGTCCATTTTGTCTTTTTTTCTTTTTTTTTTGGGTTGCACTGCTTTAACTTTTTGAGAGTTAAAATAGTACAGCTTTATATACGACTTCTTTTTGAAGTATCACTCATATATGCGTAGTTTTTGAAGCTAACATTATTCCTTGTCAAATGTCTAAAGGTAAACCATTTGCTTATGTTTGTATCCTTCATTTTAAGTTAATATAAGTTACTTACAAATCTAATAATTTGTTTAAACCCTTTATGCAAGCAGAAACTTCAAAAGATGTTGTGGTGGTAGAGGAAACATAATCTTTAAAAGAGGTGGTAGTGGTAGAGGATACTGAATCTTTAGAAGAGCTGGTGGTGGAGGAAAAAATTGATGAAACACAAGATGAAGAGATTTATCAACAGATTTATTATGAATATGACACTGAACTTTATGGAAATGGCAATGGTCAAGGATTTTCTACTGAGGAACAAGAATGGCAACTCAAATTAGATGAAGAGGCATTAAGAGAAGTAGAAGCACAAGTGGCAAGGGCTAAAAAACTAAAAGAGATAGCATTGAAGAAAGTGAGAGATCATCAATTGATGTTGCTTGAGATTGGTATGAATCTATATGAGAGTGATTCAGAGTCAAATTATTATACAGACTAATATGTTGATTGTATTTTCAACAACAATCATTTATCATAATTTTCATTCATTTTGTACTGCTAGTGTCTTAAATAACAATGTCCAAGTTGTTACCAATGAGGATTGCCTTTTGTCCAACTTGTTAACATTGAAGGGGAAGAATACTCTATTTCTTTAAAAGCATAACTTTAAAAATAAATCTTTTCAAATCATATATTGTTACACAATCAATTGTTGAAAAAAAGCAAATAGCAACTACTTGGTAACAACAACATTGTTACAAAACTGGTAAAAAAATGTTATATTTTTATCTGAACATCAAAAAATGTTTGTTGACAAACACATTTTAACCAAAAATTTAGCCATACACGCACATTATAAATGACATACCTTTATGTTTACTCAAAAATAAAAATAATTAATAAAAAAAGAATTAGTACAATGGGACAGTGATATGACATGCCTTTAGCAGATGTCAGGCTTCTTCGAAGAGTGTATAAGGCTTCCTTGAGAAGCTAAGCTCAAGTTGCTAGTGTTTAGTCAGCACATGCATTAAATGAAAGACTCCCACTTGGGCAACACGTGCACACTCCCTCAATCCCTTTTCAACTTATGTACATACAATCCAACTGTGAAAAGTGGATACTTTATAGATATTGCATGTGTAGTCTAAAATTGTTAGGGTTAATTTGGGATACGTACACGTGTCAGTTAAAAATTGTAGTTGTAAATATCTTGTACCAATGTAACTTTTGGGGACTAAGTAGGTAATATTTGCAAGAGTGTAATTACCAACCATGGTCAAATCAAATAAGGCGAGCCATATATCTATACTTACCATCTCGATGCATGTCAGTGATGGAAATAGTGATAGGCTCATTATATACGCAATTAACCTTCACATTTACCCCTCAAACACACATTCACTCTAAAAAAACACTCACTCAACAATTATTTACGAAAGAAAACCTCTTTTCCATAAAACCACATCTTAAAAAATGGCACCAAAAAGAGTCCTCCCATGCAACATACTAAATGATCTTGCTAATGTTTCAGGTTCTTTTGGACTGAAAGAACAAATGTTGGTACAGTTGCAAAGAGAAGTAGACATGCAACTACAACGTCGCACCGACCTATTTAACAAATGTCAGGAGGTGCTGAGAGAATCTGGAAAACGCCAAGAGCTAATTGATGAGCTTGAGCTGCTCCCTGAAACGGAGCTTGGAGGTCTAAACATAGCCTTTCAGAGGTTATTGATCAGGGGAGATCTCCATCATTGCAGGGTGCTCTTGGAACTGGTTGACCATGCAAGGGAAACAATAGACAAAATTGAAACTTTTAGGTCTATGCTTCAGCGAATGTAGATTGTTTGTCTAGGTTAACCAGTATGTTTTTCAAGCTTTTGTTGATATTTCCTGTTTTATGTCTATCATTACTACTTGTTTTTGTGAATGTATTATTATCTGGACCCTTATGTAGTTATGTTTTAATTTCCAAATGAAAGATATATCTATGTGAAGTATTAGTTAAGCTTTATCTTTTTTTTTTTTTTTTTTTTTTTTGTGTTTTTATTTTTCTTTTATCTTTAGTGCACAGTATGATAATATGGTCAGGTATACTTTAGTTTATGTTGGACTAACCATGGAAAAAGTACCCAAACTAGTGTCACAAGGGTACTGTTTTCTAGGTAGATACGGACTTGAAGCAACAGTAAATGTGGAATAGTGACAACAATATTTTCAACAACAGTTATGCTTTGAAAAGTGGAGTGGGAATAAAGTGCAAAACCTAAAGCAAAGAACCCCAACCACTTATGCATTACTCACGTGTGTATATATAGTTCTACTAGCTTTCCTCATTTCATTGCATTTTCTTCCCTATTTTCAAAACTTTTTTGAACAAATCAGAAACACTTATTTTGCATAATGTCAAATGGTAAAAAAAACGTAAGTTAAAGCGTCAGTTAAAGCGTAGCCGTGAAGAATGGGAATGGTCAATAAAGGTTCTCAGAGAGGTAATTTTTCCAGAGATATATGAGAGATATGGGCCAAATGCTCCACCAAATATGCAATTTCCAACTGAAGCACTCCAACAGTTTAGAAGAGAAGTTTACGGTTATGAAGATTTACAACCTTTGGAAACAAGTGATAGTGGTTTGAACAAAGATGATAAACCAAAGAAATAGGGTTTTGTTTTGAACAATGTTTAGTTCTTGTTTTATATCTCATATAATCATAAGTTGGTATATGTAATGTACAACAGTGAATAATAACTATTTTTTTTTGCCATAAAGTTTTTCTTTTGTTTTTGTGTAGGAGTAAATGGATTTTCTCAAATTATAGTTGTATACACTTCAGGGACCAATGTTGTAAATTTATCAACTTGTGCCATATTGATATGATAGATTGCTTGGGGAAGCTAATGCCATGATTACTAACTTTTCAGTTTGAGTGTCACGAGGAAAAATTACTTATTTTCCAGGCATTACTTAACTACTTTTTAAGTACTGCTTGCCTTGATAATAAACATATACTACCTTGAAAAAAGAACCTAGAGTTTATAAACCACACAGTATTATCATGACTACGAGTCTACATATTTGTGATGAATTAGCAGAAAAGGCCAATTCAAGAGTAGTGAAAGAAATGATGTTGGTTCACTATCAAAGAGAGTTTAAAGCCACATTTAATGATCAACATGTGCTTAATGGGAAAGTCACAAAGGTTAGTCAGCGGATGAATGTAAGAGCCAAACTTATTAAGGAGTTGCAGCTGCTCTGTGGTTCTGATTTACCTCATGAATCCATTTGTGATCTCCATAGGATGCAACATGAAGACCTTTTGGAGGGGTCAAGGTTGATGCTATGTGTTGCACAGAAGCTTGCGCGTCTTCATGATTTGACCAGTTTTATCAAGAAGCTTCAAGACATAGAGGCTTGATGTAGTAACCTTGTGATGATTACGTTTGTTATCTTTTGTGTATCTCCTTTTATGTACCTTTATGTTTGAACTCCTTTAAGTACTTGTAATGTTGTTAAAGACTTAAAGTAAGTGGTTTTATTTTCAACATAAATTTGACCATGTTGTTTACCTTATTTGTATCCCATTATAATAACTAGTCAACTGTATTTTATGGATAGGAACTAACATAAACAAAAGACACAACATATGTGTTCAATAACAGTAAAAATTTAAAAATAAACATTTACAAATTAGAAATAAAAATACACAAAATATTGTTCCCAACTTCAACATCTAGAATTAAAAATAGATAACATTTTTCCCCCCAACTTCAAGGGTTGAGCATCAGCTTTAGCTTTTTGTTTTCCTAAACTTTTCTGATCAACAGCTGGAAGCCCAAGAATGCAATTCCTTATTCTTTGGGGTCTTGGTCTTGAAACCTTTGACAAGGATCGTTTCTTCACCTGATCATGGCCTTTTGCATCATAACTCTCATCTGAAGAACTTGAATCACCACTTGAGTTAGAAGTTGATGAATACTTAGTTGGCAAATACCATGAGACCATATTAGGTTTAGAAGTGGAACCCTTATTTTTTTTTAAACAGATGATTGGAATTTTGTTTCCCCATGTTTTATGAGGTCTTTTGTTTACCAAATAATTAGAAGGTTTTTTTAGGGTATCCTCATAAAACTCAAGGCTAGAATCATAATCAATAAGTATCACCTCATTTTGTTTGTGTGGTTCCTTTGCCTTCTTGCCCCTTCCAAACACTTCATCAAGTTTAGCAATAACCTCTACCTCCATGGCCATTTTTGTCTCTTTTACCTCCTTTAGACTACCAAATATGACTTCAAGCTTTGATACCCTCTTGCTAAGTTTAGCTATGGCTTCTAGAGTTTCTAATCCATTATCTATAACGATGTGAACATAAATGAAGTGTCCACACTTAATAAACACATAACTAACAAAAAAATTAATAATAAACACAAATACACTAACCATTACCAATATCAAGTTGATTGTTCTCCCTTTTCCACAAGTCTTCTAGAATCACCTCAAACATTTCCTCGTTATGATACCATTTATTGCCATATTTGCTCATGACATAGTCAACCATAGCTTCGTTTACCACCATCTTACTAAAATCCCTTTTTGTAGAAGAAGAAGATGCCATTGAATGAGTTAATTAGATGAGGGTGTGTGTTGTTTGTTGAGTAGATACTTGTTAGGTTAATAAGTGATAAGTGATACAAAAGTGTAATAAATTCCTGATTAACCTACGTTCCTTTTTCTCATTAGAGTAAATTACACCGTTAGTCCCTATACTAGTTAACTGAATATATCATGAATGCATGTGTCATTCCAAGGCAAAAAAACCCCTTCAATTGCCTAACGGTTTGGTTATAAATAGGATCACTTGTAAACACCACAATCATTCAAAACAACTTACATCATTACATTACAACAAATGGCATCAAACTAGAACAAACAACCAACCTTCGAAGAAACACTCCAATGGTATTTGGAAGAAAGGTCTCAGGTACAGAAGAAAAAATTTAAAAAGTTTGAAGAAAAAGAAGCAAAGGCAAAAGCTGCTAAGGAAAAAGCTGCCAAGGGCAAAGCTACCAAGGGAAAACATAAACAAACTTGGAGGCAGAAGCTGGCCAACATGAAACACAAACTTGCTTGGGAGGAGAAGGAACACTCATCTGATGATGAGTTTTTGGATTTCGATTATGACAATTTAAACTTGTCATTCGATCCTGAGTAATCCCCCAAGTTTAGTTTGTAAATTTTCAAGTGTTTATTTTGTTTCTTTTTCTGATGTTATTGTATGAACATTTTATGAGAAATGAAATGTTTCTTTTTTGTTTTTTTGTTTTTTTTTTAATTCGAATTCAAGTCTTTATTATCTGTATATCTAGATCTTTATTCTTTACACACAAAAAACGAACATGTCAATCTAAAACACACTAACTATTGATAATTTGATACGAAACAACAGAGCAACATTGTAACACCCCAACCCGACAAGGGTAAACATGTCACAAATTATGGTGTTACATCAGAACAAAGAGACAGATCAAAAGCAGAAAACTTACATAAATAACTTACTTCAAATAACTATGGTCAAATTCTTCACTCAATTCTACACTCAAGCCCAGAAAGCTATCCCAAAAGCTATCTTGAGTACCTGCCGCGGTGAAAGAAAATGCGGCTGAGCTACGATAGCTCAGTGAACGGATATAACAAAAGTAAACTGAAATAAATGCTGAAGAACAGATATATAATTTGGAAAATATATTTAGGTATAATAGATAATATGGAAATATAATGTGTTGGTTAAGTAAGGAATCTATACAGTCACCTGTATAAACAGAATCAGAATATACCATGAGCTTAGAAACATATCAGAATCATATCATAATCACATAAGTTGTACAAGGAGTAGTGTAACACCCTCATTTTTCACTGATCGCAGCGGATAAAGTGTTTGGGGTATTACTTCATAGAATCACAGATACAGTAATAGAAAACGACTCGAAAAGTGACGTTTTGAAAAATTAGTTATCATTCATAATTATCAGAGTTTTAATTATAAAAGATATACTTTTATTTTGTCGAGGTCCCAAAAATCTAAGAGTTAGGTTGGTGGTGTTTGAATGATAACCATGAGAAGTCCTCCGAGTTCAGTACCTTCTTCCGCCATAGGTCCATAGAAGTAATTAACCTAGAATACATGCTTAAAAAGTCAACACTAGGTGTTGAGTGAGAATCATAGGTTTAGGGGTTAGTGAATACAAGTTCCCTGGGTTCAGTTGTTACACCTATCTGGGAAAATGCAAGTTTTTATGATAATTGTGATGCATGCACAATTATCAGGAGTTAGTAGGTTGCACTAAGCTCATGAATCACACCTTAACAATCCGGGTCATGTGGGCTGCAGACCCAACATGAGGGGATAGAAGGATAACTTGCCAAAGTTATACCTTGAGTGGATTCAAATATAGTACTTATTGGTACCACCTAGTGGGGGTGTTAATACCAACAGGAGTTGTCAAACTCCAATAGATCTATCAACTATATTCGCGTTCGATTGGATAAAACCTTCCAAACGATTAGATTCATGAATTTTGTTTATGTAGTGGTGGCAGTTAGTTTACTCGTGCAAACAACCAAAGAAAAAGACTTGTATTCGGTTTTAAGTAAATCATTTTGCATGTATCCCCCTTACAGGGTTTATAAAAGCATTTAGAGAGAAAGTTTAAAAAGATGTAAGGCTATGAAGACTCACCTGGGTGTAGAGTAATCTAAGTAATGCAAATAGTGACTCGGGAACTAGACCGCCTTACTCACGTATCCTAGTGTTGTTGTTGTTGGTTTCGTATGTATGTCAAGCTTTTAGTTATCATGTTTTATGTTTCTTAAGTTATTGTTTTTATGTTTGTTAATGTTTTAGATATAACATAACACCGTTCAGGCCATTGTAATTCAGAAGTATATGACTCCTCACATGAAGCTCCCTACTATTGTATTATGTTATCAACATAATACCGTTCGGGCCATCATAATTCAGAAGTTAATACTCCTCACACAAAGCTCCCTATTATTGAGTTATGTTGTTATTAGGGTTTCGTTATAATCATATCACCGTTCGAGCCATCATATCTCATAAGTATATGCAATAATCGTTCGAGGAGTCAGGGCACTTTAATTCGTAAACCTAACAAACTCGTCAAAACGAAATATCCACATAGTACTCCTCGCATGAAGCTCCCTAGTATTGTGTTATGCTTCTAACTTTATATAGGTTTTATACTTATATGATATTTTCACTTTTTATCCTTATAGTTTATATATTTACGTTTTCTACCCTAAGTTTTATATTACTTATATATTTATACTAATAACTATCTAAATTAGACACAACTAGTCCCTAGACTTCTATATTAACCTAAGACTCCTAAGTTTTCTATATTTACCTTTTTAGACCTTTAACTTATACTATTTACGTTTTTAGTCCTTTTAGTTTATATTTATGTTATTATCTATCCTAGGTGTTTTAATATTATGCAAAACTAATCCTTACTACTTATAACTTCTAGGAAAGGTCAAAAACAGTCCCTAGACTTTATAATTTCAGGAATTTACGATATATACCCCTATGCATGTAAACTATTGCAAAACTAGTCCTAATATGCATGTAACTTATGTTTTATCTAGTATTTAAATTTTCTAGCCTATGTTTAACTGGTTTTAAGTTATTTAAGTTATATTTAACTAGTGCATGACCTAATCTAACTACCTAAAGCATGCATGCAAGTATATGACTCGATCTAGGGTTTTAAAACGTAACTACCTAAAGCATGCATGCAAGTATTTAACTAGTGCATGACCTAATCTAACTACCTAAAGTATATGACTCTACCACTCGACTTCTAAGCTTTCAAGAGCCCTTATACTACTACCAAGATCAGAATGTATGGGGTGATGAGGGAAAGAGAGGTGTGGATTCGAAATGGAGGAGGTACGAGGGTATTTATAGCCTCGTAACCCTTGGAGACCAAGCAAACGGATGCATGGTGTCACAAGGAGAGGGTGACTAACCATAGCTACATGGTGACTAATGGGAGCTACAAGGGTGATAGGGCTAGTCTATGAGGCGGTGTGGAGGGTTTGTGGAGGAGATGGAGCCGTGGAGTCAGTTTAGGAAGAAGGAGGTGACAAGTAGCATACACACCTCCTTGCTTGGGTGCTTGGAGGTGCTTGTAAGCTGCTTGAGGGGTTTAAGGGTGATTAGGGGTGGTTTAGTGGTGGATTAGGGTGGATTAGTGGTGGATTAGGGTGGATTAGGGGTGGATTAGTGGTGGATTAGTGTAATAGGTGATAGAGGTGTGTGGTAGGGTGCTTGGTAGTGTTAAGAAGATGTATAAGTTGCTTGAGGAGTGGTGGTAGAGAGCTTGCTTGCTAATGTTTAGGTTTTACTAAGTTTTAGCGAAGTTTAGACCTAGTTTCTACTTATTATGTGTTTAAGGTTTTGCCTAGGGGTTAGTGCCTAATCTAAGTTCCTAAGTGTGCCTAATAACTAATTCTAAGACCTAAAGGGTTTATACTAAGTGTGGGTAACCTATGGGGGAGTTTTGGGAAGGTTTGACCTAATTTTCTAACACAAATGACCTAAGTGGGTTTAGTGAGAGACTAGGGTTTATCCTATGGTTTTGTGCCTAAGTTAGTGTCCTAAGGGTATCTAATAACTATTCCTAAGTTCCTAAAGGCTTATACTAAGTGATAGTGACCTAAGGGGAAGTTTTGGGTGGGTTTAGATCTAATTCTAGTTATCTATGACCTAGTTATGGTTTAGGGATTAGGGGGGTTTATATCTAAGTTCTAAGGGTTCTATTCTATATCCTAATAGTCCTAATATACCTAAAGATACTCTTACTTAAGCCTTGAACACATTCTTACTAGTTTAACTAAGCATATAGGTTCAGATAAGCACATAATCCTACTTAAGTTTTAGTTTAGGGTTTATTAGTGTTTTATGTTATGTTTAGTGTTTTAGATTGGTGTATTACTTATTATGGTGGTTATTATGAGTTTATGCTTGACATACCTGGGGTTTATAGGATGTGAGTGTTGAGTTATTTGGCTTGTGTAGATACGTGAGCAGGTCTAGTGAGTCATGCAAGTAATTATGTATATAAAAAGCAAAAATTTACCTGTGAAATACCTACTATAGGTATTTGTAATGGGTGTTTGTGGGTTGTTATAAGTAGCTAGCTCCATTGTACCGGAAGTGAAAGGATTACATTGCACATACAACCAGTCACTAAACATAATCATATCATATCATAACAGAAAACAGATCTAGGATGCATCCATACGCCCCTGAAAATTAGTGCACATTCATATATAACGGAAGGGACGTGGCAGAACATCACTCTACTACCCTAGAGTCATGCCATAGGTGCATCTATGACACGGACATGGAACCCCCATGCCTAGTGAAGCTCATGTAACAAAAGGGTCAAACAAATGGTTCAGATAACAAAGGATCATGTCAAAGGTTCATCGTAAAGGTTTATCATAGTAAGGTTCAAACAGAAAGTTCATATCAAAGGTTCATATCACAAAGGAAACCTTAAGGATAAGGTCAGAATATCCGTACCTCGAACAGAAGCAAAGCTGACAGAAGTAGAAAGATCAAATAATGGAATAGAACTCTCCTTCAGAAATCTACACACGATGTATTTGTTATTAATAGTTTGCTCAATCTTTTACTTATTCATATTTCGTATTAGATTTTCCTTCCTTTTTAGTAACTTTCCCTTTTTAGCAGATTTCTTAATTTAGTATGTTTCTTTAGATTAAGTATCAAATAAAATATTAATTCTGTCTTAGGGTTTAATTATGACAATTTATAATAGTTTAAGACTTAAAGTGTAACTATATTAAGGTGTAGGATTTTAAGTGTAAATATCATAAGTTTTACATAATATCCATATTAGTCCTTTAACTTTCATATTTTACGAATTAAACCTTATATTTTAGTAGTTTACAATTTAAACCCTTTAAATTATATAATTTTCAATTTAAACCCTTAATATATATATATATATATATATATATATATATATATATATATATATATATATATATATATATATATATATATATATATATATAGTGTAACTTTATTTTCAGAACCCTGTTAAGTGCGGGAACTGCGAGAACCTTTTTTGGACCGTAGGATGATAGGATCAATGGATGAAAATCATTGTGGCATTTTGGTACTAAAATGATAACCATATATATTTAATTATTCGAATTTGGGCTTTTGTGTAATTTTACATTAGTCAATTCCAAAACCGTCCTATTTTTAATCCACTCCACATCTGTGATTTATTCTCTCTTTCAAAAAAACCCTAGTCACTACCATAACCACCATCATCTTAACTGCCTTCATCTTTCATTTTCTCTTATTTATCTAAATCTAAACACCAACAACAACCACCACATACAGTCACCACCATATGTAAGCCGCCGCTGCCGCCAACACCATCACCAGGCTCTACCATAAGATTATCATTGTGAGAGGAATTTATCCCAGTCATCGTTGTTGGATCGAAGATCTGTACACATAGGTCTGTTGCTTCATTCATTTAAATAGTTTAAGATTTTATTATGTTACGTTAGAAAATGGTTTCAAGTTTGAAAATCATTATTTATATTGGGTTTTTTACTGTTTTTAATTATCAATTTATTATTGTGTTGTGTTGGATTGTTAGATTGCTTTATTATATTCTACAATGATGGGTTGTGATCCACATGTTCTTGTGTAGGTTCTTTTTTTTGTTAGGAAACATATTGAAATTCTACCATTTAGAATCAGTTGGCTTATTTCTAATTGAAACATTAGAATTTTTTTTAACTTGTAACTTTGTTCATCATCTACACTGCTAACTTTGTTCTTGTAAAAGGTGAATATATGTTAAAGATTACATGAATGGTACTGTATGGCCATGACTAAGAATGGCGTCTTTGTTCATCGTTACGTGATTCTTTCTTATAAAGTTGGAGCTTTTGATTTAGTTAGGTATAAATTGTTTTCTATGCTAGTATGTTTTCACTTTTCTGTTTGTAAGCGTAAAAAAACAACATCTATTTTGTTTATTAAATGGGAAAAGGTAGTTTTAAGGAATGGTGCATAAATGTTTATGGTTGGTAAAAATCAATTAAAAGAGTGCACATGTGTTTCAAGTTTAATTTAAAATTAGTGAAATGGTGCATATGTGTTTCAAGATTAGTTTAAAATTAGTGAAATTGTGCATTTGTGTTTTGACGTTAATATAAAATCAATGAAATGGAACATATGTGTTTTTATTGTTGGAACATATGTGTTTTTTCGACATTAATATAAAATCAATGAAATGGAACATATGTGTTTTTATTGTTGGAACATATGTGTTTCAAGTGCATATGTGTTTCAAGGTTAATATAAAATCAATGAAATAGAACATATACGTTTTTATTGTTGGAAAATATGTGTTTCAAGTACATATGTGTTTCAAGATTAATTTAAAATTAGTGAAATGGTACATATATGTTTCAAGATTAATTTAAAATTAGTGAAATGGTGTATATATGTTCAAGGTTAATATAAAATCAATGAAATGGAACATCTATGTTTTTATTGTTGGTATAAAATCTCTAAAAGAGTGCATATGTGTTTTATAGTTGATATAAAAGCAATGAAAAAGTTATGCATATATGTTTTAAATTGTGCCTATGCGTTTTAGATTGTGCATATATGTTATCTTTGTTGTGATTAAATTCCGTTTCCTATTTTTCGTAATCTAATTGTTTTTGTGTATGCTTCTTTCAGATTGATGATGATGATGATCATTGAAGGCCTAGATGCGATTATTGCATATGTATTTTTTGTACTTGTAATAAAATGAAATGTAACATATAAATATATTAATCTTGTTTTTTCTTTAATAAAGGTTTATGTTATTTGATTTGTATTTTAAACTTCCAACAAAATAATGGTTACACAAAAATACTGGTAGGTTGATAAAAAAATGTAAACATTACATATTAAAACATATATAAATGTACATTATTGAAAAAACATACCTGTACCTCAACTTTTTCAAATAATGCATGCTAGGAAAAAGAAAGGTAAGAAATATTTTCAAATAATGCATGCTGGAAAAAAAGTGAAAAAAGTAATTAATAAAAAAAATCTGGTTCCTAAAATTATGGTATTTCAAAAAACGAATTTAATAAAAAAATCATAAAAAAATAGAAAGTGTCTTTTTCCAATTATGCCCTTTTTAATTAAAAAAATTTTTAATATTTAAAAATATTTGATTGGTTTAGAGGAGTTCTCGCACTTAACAGGGTTCTGAAAATAAAGCCTATATATATATATATATATATATATATATATATATATATATATATATATAACCAAATAAACCTTTTAATATCACATATTACATGTTATACCCCTCTACCATATTTATACATATAACCCTTAATTATTTTAGTTTACCAAACAAACCTTCAAGTTCCAATATTGACAAAACAAACCCTACACTTTCTACAAACCAATCGAACTTTATTTTATCTTACAAAACCCTAACCCTAAACACATTAATTACTCTTCATTATCTTCTAATCATTACTTAATCATTACCATCCATGATTAATCCAAACCCTAACCCTATTCGACTAAACCCTAGCTTCTTCTTTCTGGTCTTATCTCGACCCAAAAACCAAACGGACCCTTGATGTTTCTTCTTGTTCGACAACACAAAACACACAAACGCTAACCCTAGTTTATTAATTACCAAATCATTACTTTCCAAATCCCATTCAATCCTAACCCTAAATCTTACAAACCCTAGTTTACATGTTTTTTTTTTCTTTTTCTTTATCGTGATCAAACAACCACACAAAACCCTTGTTTCTTTCCTCTGGTTCGACACAAAACAAACACAAACATACATGTATTCTCTTTGGCCGAGACTATCCAAACAAACCGTACGAAATCCCTTTCACTCTTTCTTTTTAGTTTGACTAACACATGAAACAAACACAACTCTTTTTCTGTTTATAGGTAGCTCGATTATAGTTTGTTTTAGGCTTCAATCATTGCGTAACATAATCAAAATAACAAGAAAAAAGTTAGTGATTATACTAAACTTACTAGGTCGAATGAAAGCAGGAAAACAAGAACTTCTAAACCTTGGAAACTTGTGTAATGGATCGACTTGGAACAAACAAGGAGAAGCCGAGACTTTTTGTGGAGAGTTAGGGTTTTATTTTTGTGTGAATCGTTCTATGTGAGCCCTTAGGAATAGAAGGCCGAATATAAGTGCTTAGGAGGGGAGGGAATCGGTTTGGACTTATGGGCTCAAGAGAAATCCGAATCTAACTCTAATTATCCAAATTTTACTTATAATTATCTTATATTATGTTAGGAACAAATTATAACTTAATTTCTGACCCTTAAATACTATTAAGATGTGATATTATATTTTAAAAATAAGAAAATGTAAATTTTATAATTACTGAAGTGATATGGATCATATATTGCGTATTTAAAAGTTGTTAGGGTTTGTTTGATACTTTATAAGTATTTATTAAAAAAATTAGTTGTAGGGGCATTTTGGTCTTTTTACGCATTCAGAATTTTCACGTATTACAACTTCTTCCCCACTAAAAAAAATTTTCATCCGCGAAAATTGAATAGATAGAGTAGACATAAACGAATCAGATTACAGAAATTGCTAGAAGGAAAATGAACACAAAATCTTTCAGTTACAGGATTAACCTTAGTTCAGAATAATCTTTCTAACAGATTTCAAACAGACAGATAGATCTTTCTAACAGATTCTCATAACTTCATATCTTGATCAAATCAAATCATAAATCAATTCAACGGATGCGTACTAGCAACAGATAACTAATATCAGAAAACAGATTTAGTGCGGAAATTCAGACGATAGGAAACTCTATAATGAGTTTTAAATTTCTTGACAGATGAACAACGATCAACAAACGTACGATGAAAATTCGAACTTATTCAGATATCTAACTATGAAAATAGAGCACAGACGAATAGATTAAATCCTAAAGTCTCACTTATCGCAGATAATTCAACTAGCAGAAATCTAATGCTCCTCAATCACTTCCCAAGATATCAAATGCTCTAAATGAGAGTATGTTATATGATGGAAATATTATCACGTTGGCCAGGCGTCATAATATTTGCATTATATAAATATACCTTCATGGCGACCATACTTTATCTCAAGTTGTGAATAAAACAATTTAATGACAACCTAACAATTCTTATCTTCTTCCCAAAATTTAGCAGAATCAATTATCATCAATAAGGTCGAACGGAAAATGAAACGTATTAGAAAATAACCTAAATCTAACAGATATATCTTAATAGAGTACCAATATTTCCAAATTCACCAAAATGTTCATAACCATAAACTTAGCGAACATATGCAGAATTGTCATAATACAAAACTTCCAAAGGATAACTTAATAGTCTAAAGATTCAATCACCCCAGTGCCAATCTTCCTCATTATCACGTGATGTCCTAATCATTATTAACGGAGAGAACTTAGGGAAATCAATCCATACTCAGACTATTATCATATTTATAACCTTTCAAAGGAAACCTTAGTAAACATAGTTTCATTATCAAAATGGAATGAACAATTTCCTATATTCGTGACTAATAACCTCCAGATCTCTCATAGGAATAGAAAAGATTTATGGAAAATCAAATAGTATCAAAACTTAATATACCCAACATAAGCAAAAGAATTCACAGAATATGTCAAACACTTAGGGTTCTAATAAACTTCCGAATGATCAAACTAATTATAAGAAATGGAGATCAGAATCAGAAAATGAAACTTAAATGATGTGAGCCTTAATCATGTAGTTCTCAAAACCTTCTAAACTTACTTAGTTACTGAACTTTAGATCATGCATAACTTTCTAATCTCGGAAAGAATGATCTTATTAACTTAACTAAAGAAAGAGGCACGAATCAGAGTGATGCGAAAACGATGCTACTTAACCAATATCCTAGTCCACCCAGTCCTCACCGGTCACGACTTAAGTTCATATAGGGAAGTCTTAAAGCAAATCCTCAAAGATTGTTTCATAACTTCTATGGTGCAAAACCTAAGGGCCTAATACTCACAGGTCATAGCCTAAGTTCTACGGGTTTTGAATCCGCCGATCGAACTTGTCTCTGATACCATAAATTGTAACACCCCAACCCGAAAAGGGTAAAAATGTCACAAATTATGGTGTTACATCAGAACAAAGAGACATATCAAAAGCAGAAAACTTACATAAATAACTTACTTCAAATAACTATGGTCAAATTCTTCACTCAAGCCCAGAAAGCTATCCCAAAAGCTATCTTGAATACCTGCCGCGGTGAAAGAAAATGCGGCTGAGCTACGAAAGCTCAGTGAACGGATATAACAAAAGTAAACTGAAATAAATGCTGAAGAACAGATATATAATTTGGAAAATATATTTAGGTATAACAGATAATATGAAAATATAATGTGTAGGTTAAGTAAGGAATCTATACAGTCACCTGTATAAACAAAATCAGAATATACCATGAGCTCAGAAACATATCAGAATCATATCATAATCACATATGTTGTACAAGGAGTAGCTAGCTCCATTGTACCGGAAGTGAAAGGATTACATTGCACATACAACCAGTTACTAAACATTATCATATCCTATCATAACAGAAAACAGATCTAGGATGCATCCATACGCCCCTGAAAATTAGTGCACATTCATATATAACGGAAGGGACGTGGCAGAACATCACTCTACTGCCCTAGAGTCATGCCATAGGTGCATCTATGACACGGACATGGAACCCCCATGCCTAGTGAAGCTCAGGTAACAAAAGGGTCAAACAAATGGTTCAGATAACAAAGGTTCATGTCAAAGGTTCATAGCAAAGGTTTATCATAGTAAGGTTCAAACAGAAAGTTCATATCAAATGTTCATATCACAAAGTAAACCTTAAGGATAAGGTCAGAATATCCATACCTCGAACAGAAGCAAAGCTGACAGAAGTAGAAAGATCAAATAACGGAATAGAACTCTCCTTCAGAAATCTACACACGATGTATTTGTTATTAATAGTTTGCTCAATCTTTAACTTATTCATCTTTCGTATTAGATTTTCCTTCCTTTTTAGTAACTTTCCCTTTTTAGCAGATTTTCTAATTTAGTGAGTTTCTTTAGATTAAATATCAAATAAAATATTAATTCTGTCTTAGGGTTTAATTATGACAATTTATAATAGTTTAAGACGTAAAGTGTAACTATATTAAGGTGTAGGATTTTAAGTGTAAATATCATAAGTTTTACATAATATTCATATTAGTCCTTTAACTTTCATATTTTACGAATTAAACCTTATATTTTAGTAGTTTACAATTTAAACCCTTTAAATTATATAATTTTCAATTTAAACCCTATATATATATATATATATATATATATATATATATATATATATATATATATATATATATATATATATATATATATATATATAAACCAAATAAACCTTTTAATATCACATATTACATGTTATACCCCTCTACCATATTTATACATATAACCCTTAATTATTTTAGTTTACCAAACAAACCTTCAAGTTTCAATATTGACAAAACAAAACCTACACTTTCTACAAACCAATCGAACTTTATTTTATCTTACAAAACCCTAACCCTAAATACATTAATTACTCTTCATTATCTTCTAATCATTACTTAATCATTGCCATCCATGATTAATCCAAACCCTAACCCTATTTGACTAAACCCTAGCTTCTTCTTTCTTGTCTTGTCTCGACCCAAAAACCAAACGGACCCTTGATGTTTCTTCTTGTTCGACAACACAAAACACAGAAACGCTAACCCTAGTTTATTAATTACCAAATCATTACTTTCCAAATCCCATTCAATCCTAACCCTAAATCTTACAAACCCTAGTTTACATGTTTTTTTCTTTTTCTTTATCGTGATTAAACAACCACACAAAACCCTTGTTTCTTTCCTCTTTGGTTCGACACAAAACAAACACAAACATACATGTATTCTCTTTGGCCGAGACTACCCAAACAAACCGTACGAAATCCCTTTCACTCTTTCTTTTTAGTTCGACTAACACAAGAAACAAACACAACTCTTTTTCTGTTTATAGGTAGCTCGATTATAGTTTGTTTTAGGCTTCATGCATTGCGTAACATAATCAAAATAACAAGAAAAAAGTTAGAGATTATACTAAACTTACTAGGTCGAATGAAAGCAGGAAAACAAGAACTTCTAAACCTTGGAAACTTGTGTAATGGATCGACTTGGAACAAACAAGGAGAAGCCGAGACTTTTTGTGGAGAGTTAGGGTTTTATTTTTGTGTCAATCGTTCCATGTGAGCCCTTAGGAATAGAAGGCCGAATATAAGTGATTAGGAGGGGAGGGAATCAGTTTGGATTTATGGGCTTAAGAGAAATTCGAATCTAACTCTAATTATCCAAATTTTACTTGTAATTATCTTATATTATGTTAGGAACAAATTATAACTTAATTTCTGACCCTTAAATATTATTAAGATGTGATGTTATATTTTAAAAACAAGAAAATGTAAATTTTATAATTACTGAAGTGATATGGATCATATATTGCGTATTTGAAAGTTGTTAGGGTTTGTTTGATACTTTATAAGTATTTATTAAAAAAATTATTTGTAGGGGCATTTTTGTCTTTTTACGCATTCAGAATTTTCAGGTATTACAAACATTTTCATAGCGTCTCATGGAAACAAAACTTGTAGTGAAAGTTGAAACTTATGCAACAAAACACTTTTCAAAAAACATAAACAAAAAAATTCATGTTGGGAGTAGAACCCTGGCCACCCAGCTCACCACACAAACACTCTACCAATGCGCCCTAGGGACTTCTCATACATACCTTGCAAACTTGAATCTTTCTACAACATTTTTATTTTAAGGTTATTAAACTGTTTAAGCTATTCATCAGCTTATTTGTGACTTTTTCCAATTTTTTAAATTTTTCCTAGTTTGTTACATTAAAATTTACTTATTGGTTACTTTTTCATAATTTTCACATTTCATATGCTACTTTTCTTTATTTAATTTCATTAAATTAGAAATTAAATCATAAAAATTACAAAAATAATAATAAAAAAATGTCATTCTTTTTCCTTTAGCTTTATTTAAGTTAGTAGAAAATTATAAAATTTGAAACAAAATAAAATTCATGTACAAAAGCAAAAAAAATAAAAATAAAAAAAAGAATAAAAAACCATAAAATGAGCATACATGAACAACTTAATGTAACATAGTCAACACAAACAAAATAGTAAATTACATCACTGGTCCCTAAACTTATGCCTTATTCCATACCAGAAACCCAATCTCAATTAAGGTTTTCTATCATTTCGTCGGAGTTACCACTACCATTACCAACAAATGTATCCTTATGGAAAACCTTAACCACGTTTCTCATTGTTATGTTAAGGTAATGTATTAAAGATTTAGGCGAAAAAACTGAGACGTTAGCAAGAATCAAAACAGCTCCAACAGTAATATCCTTTCCATAACTTGGACCCCCCTCATCAACGATTTTGTGATGTATTGAACCACCTATTGTACCTGAGAGGTCTTTAAGAGTAACCGTAAGATCTCCAAGCACATTCGGAGTACAAGACTTGACTATAGCAATAACTTATTCAAGTTTACCCTTATTGAGATTCTTCTTTATATCTCCTAAACACCCACAGACAATGCCACCATTATTTTTCACATAATCAAGCGCGCTAAGCCATAGACCACGATTGAAATCCTCATCCACGCCCACATCCTCAACAATTTTCTTAATATATTCTTGTGTCGACAATACAGACTCAACCCCACTTTCGTGAATATCCGATTGTTTACGGAGTTTGGCTGCTTGAATAATACCCGCAGGACCGGGTATTATCCTAACAAGCTTAATTTCCTCTAAGTTAGCAACATCGACTTTTTGGGTGGTGCTTGTGGTCACACGTACCTGCGTGTCGAGGGGACGCAGGGAAGGAGTTAGTTGTAGATCTGAATCATCGATATCAAGTAATTCTACCCATTCGTCATTTGAGGGTGAATTCATGATGTAGTAATGCGTGTGTGTGTGTCTTGGTTTATTTCCAACTCAATTAAACGAAAAAAGACAGACAATATATTAAAGTGAGATAAATAAAGTACCAAAAAAAAAAAAAAAAAAAAAAAAAAAAAAAAAAAAAAAAAAAAAAAGACCAATGGTTAAAAAAAATCTAAAAAGTAGTAAAAAGTACACATGCTACATTAAGAGCATGAGCACACGTAACGTGCAAGGCTGCGTTAAGGCAGTTTTAACGCACGTTAACGTGCGTTATTGATGCGGAGGGCTGCGTTAAGGCCACGTTAACGTGGCAAGTTAAGCCACTAACGTGGCGTTAAGCCACATTTGCTTAAAAAAAAATTACACTTCTGGTCCTGTATTTATGTTTGTGTGTTGACAATTTTGGCCCTTGTAATTTGTGATCTTTTATAAGATTTCAAGGACACGTGGCTTGAACTTGTGATCTTTTATAAGATTTCAAAATAAGTAAATAAATAAATAAACTAAAAACTTAATAAAACATTAATTTCATTAATAAAAACGTAAACATTACATAAACACCATACAAAGTTAACATGGTTACAAACGATACAGGAAACAACTAATCACGATACGAATAACAGAAAGAAACGAAGCGGAATACTTAACATAAAAGATCATTACTCATCGTATCTGTCCCATGCCCTTGTGTTTCTCAGAGTGAACCACACTTGTGGGTAATGTAGCTCTCTCCCATAGCGTTCATAATAAATTCGGTTTGCATTGGTGAGACGATTGGAGTCTTAACTGGTACGCTGCAACTCTTTGTAAATAGCGTTATATCTACGACATTCAATGTTCATTCTATTCCATTGAGCCGTAATACTATTCTTATTACGTTGAACACCATTAGTCTGCTCGTTAAACTTTCGTGTAACGACATTCCAAAAAGAACGTTCATTCAAAAGGTCTGTAGATTCTTGAACTTCTAGCCATACGATAGCTAGCAAGACTTCGTCTGCCATTAACCAACGATTATTCATTGTGAAGAGATGTGTGAAGAAAAGTATTAGATACTGGTGAAGAGATGTGTGAAGAAAAGTATTAGATGTTGTGTTATTTATAAGGGATTTTTAAAATTTGAAAAAATAGGCGGGATTTTGTTTAATAAACATTTGAAATTCAAAATTTGAAATAAATAGGCGGGATTTTGTTTAAACGTTTAAAATTCAAAATTTGAAATCAATGGGCGGGATTTTTGAGCTTATTTAACACCATTTCATTTCACAGTTAATTCTCACTCAATTCACACATAATTTTCAAACATTTCTCTTAAACAATGTCTCGCAAAGATTTCTCTCAACAATTTCCAACTCACCGTGACTTCTCCCAATAATTTCCCACTCACCATGATTTTTCCCAGCAATTCCCAAGTGATCATGACTTTGGCCAGCAATTCCCAAGCTCCAGCATGACTTTGAACACTCCACCGGAAGACATCTTTCCGGTATTCACACCGGATAATGAACCGGTGCCTAATCCACATGTTGTCCAACAACAACCCGATCAACCGGTGAACAATCTACCGGTGGAAAACCAACCCATTTGGAGAGGGTTGACTGATGAAGAATTTGAAGAACAAAATATGCAAGAATTGTTACGTGTTGAAGCAGAGGAAGAAAGGGAAACAAGAGCTCGTGAGCAGCGAGCAAAAGCTAAACAGGATCGTCGAAACCGTCGAGCAGAATGGCGATGGGCAAATGGAATAGACCGTGTGCCAACCAGTGAGGACAATTCGAGTGCCTCCTATTCGAGTCATGAAGGGTGGGTGTCCGACGATTCGTTCTATTGATTCGCAGTTTTATGTTTAATTATTTTAGTTTTATGTTTAATTATCGTACTTTATGTTTCATGTTTAATGTAACTTGCGTTTAAGTTTAATGTATGTTTAAATTTTAAGTATTAATATAAGTTGTTTTTATTAGTTATTAAATGAAAGAATAGTTTTAGTTGAGGGTAGAATTTGAAAATATTTGAGTTAAAGCTGAATTATTGTTGTGGGTGTTTTTTCCTGAGTTAAAGTTAAAGTGTAAAAGCTGATGTGGCGCTGACGTGGCACTGCGTTAAGATTTAACCCAGGTTACGCGTGGGCATGCTCTAATATGCACAGTAACATGCACAGAGAAAGAGGACAAAAAAAAGTGTTCGGACGAAATTGCCCTCACGTGCCATGCACGTGATACAGACTTAACTGGGAAATTTAACGACCGTCAAGATTTTGGACTAGCGGCGTAATAAAATCTTGATTTTGGATGAAAAAGGAAATTATCAGCGCTTTTAGATGTCGTATGAAATCTGAGGAAAGTATAGGTATAAACAGTGTAATTTACTCTAATAAATATGTTGATCAGTAGGCAATAACGACATCATATGATCATTTACTTTATCAACCTCATCATGCATTGGAGCCAATATGGCGCTCTCCCGGAAATATAGGTATATGGCAATCCATTAGGGTAAATCTCTTGTACAATTAATCGAACATGGTCATCCGATTCTGGAATATCAGGGAATTTCCACAGATTGACTTATCATTTTTGCCACCAATTTTACCATCACCAACAACAACAACAACATACCCAATCCCGCAAGAGCGGGGTATGGGGGAGGTAGAAGTGTAGACAGATCCTACCCCTACCCCAGGCAAGGCCTAGGAGTAGAGAGACTGCTTCCAGGAAGACCTCCGGCACGTGCACAAGTGTGAGTGAAAAAGAAACCCAAGGTGCAAACTGTTTGTACAATTTTACCATCACCAAATATCATAAATCCAGTCCGCAAACTGTTGTACATCTTTATATATACGAGGATACAGTTTGTTGCAAATTGTTGTCATATTCTATATATACTCACTACATAGATGTTATCTAAGAAACTTATGTCGTGTGTAAATTACATCTTTCAACTTGAACCCACAACCATTTGTTTTGTTTTTATTTTAGAACAGCAATTTTAACTATCTCACAATGTTTACACCACAATAGATGCTAAGCAGGACTTGAACCCACAAACATTTGGTTGGAGAGTTTCTCACATAACATGAGATACCATTTGGACATAAGCCCTTTGGTCATGTTTGTTTTGTTAAACTACAATGAATTAGTTTTTTTTTGAACATAGTTGCTACCCTATTTATCGTGTTTGTTAAACTACAATGAATTAGTTGCTACCCTATTTATCGTGTTTGTTGTGTTATGTTGGTTGCTACCCTATTTATCAAAATTTCCTTTTTCTACAGGAACCAAACCTATATACCTGAACACGCGGTTCAGTTCGGCCCCTAGGTTTGGACCTTGACACTAAAACCATACCGAACATAACGGTATGAAAATTTCCCAAACCAACAGCCACATTATGAATGGACAACCAGGCTAAACTGACCAATTTGGTTTAATTTGACTGGTTTTAATCACATCCCTAAACATATAAGCTAAATTCCCAAGAATATTTTACGTTAAAGGCAAAAGAATAGTTCGCTTTGTGCTTATTGCTTGGCTGCGTTAAGACATGTAAATGGCATAAAAACGAAAAACATTAAAAGACCGCCTAAAATAAAGAAAACAAAAGCTCAGGAACTCTAAATTATAAGTAATGTCATAGTGACTGATGTTTGTCTCTAATACTAAATATGTGTCAAAAAGGGTTATTTTACAGAAAGAATATGTATATATGTATCTCATCTCGTTCTAATAAACTATGTTCTAAACCAGCCTCACTCAACAACTTGCTATCTCATTAACCACCTTTCAAAATCGTCTATATCATCTTCTTACCAGATTCCCAAAAAAAAACTTGAAAGAACCAAAATTTACCATTAGAGAAAGTGGTCCAAGCAACTTCACGCTTGACGCACTATATGCCTCGTTAAAATACATACAGATGCTATGGTGGCCTCCCACAAGTGCAAATTGTTTAGGGGACTGCAAAACGATCAAACATGAAGTTTTATTATCAAGTGCTGATAGTAAAAAACACAAATTATCAATCAAAGCATAACAATAAACGAGACTAGGGGAGACAAATTCAACTCATTTACAATGGGCAAGTCTTTGTTGTTAAAAAAAAAACAGAAACATAAATGCAACTCATGTACTTTATGGCACATTTGGGTTACGTTTGAACTCCAACATTCATCAGATCGCGAATACGCCATTTAAAAAAAAGTAAAAACATTGCTACAAATGAAACATGTAGAGATGGTAAAACAGGCTGATTGTTTCCGAACATGTAATTCAAATGTTTCTTCTGAATCAATTAATTCAAACAAATCTATTACGGAGTACTTTATAATCCAGCTTTTCTAATAATACTTAAAATGTTAATTACTTGTGAATGTTTAAAGAAAAATCTGGAGGGGCCAACCTGACCCGACCTAATATGTATAAAAATTAGTGTTCAAGACAAACAGATTTTATGTGATACTTTGCCCAATCAGCCCAACCAGCCCATTTGCCACCATTAAATAAAATGAAAGAAGTGCTTGTAGAGAGTACCTTGCAGCCTTTCTTTCATGTGTCAATATGAGCTCTGATGTGATCAATGAGATTCGTTTTCAGCTGCTCTGGAATTCGTGAGATGAAAGTAGCCTTGGTATCAGCTATCAATTTTCTCCTGCATATTGCCACAATATAAGCAAAAATTAGAGGTTATATCTTTTCACAATGTATGTACACTAAATGCACAACATCCACCCCACAGTGCACAAGGAATAGTGATTTGCATTTACAAAAAAAAAGGATACACGAACCATAAAAAAAGCGAGATACAAAACAAAGTTCTAACTAGCTTAATACTCATTGATATCAAGACATGGCCCTATTTGACCAACTAAACATTGAGGTAGATGACAACGGGGTACTTCATGTCACTTTGGTGAGAAAATGTAGCAAATGTTTTGATATAAATAATGACAGTGCACTTCCTAAAGTAAAGTAACCAGAGTTCACTAGCTGCCACAACATTATCTGACACCATGTAACCACATACATAAGCACGATATATCCCAAAAACAAATATTACAACCGTGTAACGTTGGAAAGTGTAAATTGGCGCATGGTTTAACAATAATGTCTAACTGTTGATCATATGTATTAAAATGGCCCTTAATTAAGAATAAAATATACAGTGGACTGCTATGTAAGCTAGTAATTTCAAATAATGATTAATGACTTTTTTGAACAAGGATTGATGATTATTGAGAGGCAAACAATAAGACAGTTTTCAATGTTGCATCTTTCTAAAACAACTCAGAATGGAAAGTGCCTGCCTCTTATCTGGAAGAGGGAGAAGGGGATGTCAAAATATATTATTACCTTAAGTGTAGAAAACAAGACTGGGAAAAAAACAAGGACAAATGATCAATTTCCCCAAAGACAAAAGGCCTAAGGAAGCTCCTCACTCCTGTTTGGGCTTACAGAACAAACCTTTTAACAAAACTAGGCAAATTTTTCTTTAAAAGTTTCAATACCCGGGGATTTGCAGAGGGTTATTTAGATGTAGAAAAAAAGACTGAGCAAAAAAAAGTTGGTCAATTTCCCAAAGCCAGAAGGCCTATGTGAGCTCCTCACTCCTATTTGGACTTACGGACATACAGGCAAGTTTTCTCTATAAGTTTCAATACGACAATACCTACGGGGATTTGCTGAGGGTTATATATACATGGGAAGTGACATATTTCCTCAACAAGCAAATCCTACTTCTAATATGGATACAATGGGTGAAAATCTCTTTAAATGTTCACTTGGAATGATTAGATCAGCAATTATGTATAAACAGTTAGACACAGACCTTAATAAGATTTTTAAGAAAAAAATTAATCAGGATGTATATAACTTCTTAGCAAACACCAAGATTCATTGCAAACATATGCCTATTCTCTAGATACACTGCTACAGAAAACGTTTGTAACGCCTGCGATTTAATGGAGTTAGATCGCTTATACAATTGAAAACTGTCACTGCAAATGGATAGGTACGAAATTAGGTATAGATCCAGTTGAGTGACTTGATCAGCTTATTAGAAAATTGCCATCTTTTTTTCCAGTTTTCTGGGAGAAAGTCAGATCACTTAATGGTCCTTTGGGTAGTAGAAAAGAGAAAAATATATATATAAATAAAGCACGGCTGAATACCAAAACCTTAATAGCTCAATTAAATTGTGTAAGCATTTTAGTGATAAAGCAGAAAATGATAACTTTATAACACAAGCACAAAATAGAAGGTTGTAATCTACACTAAAGAGACATAGGCAAACACAGATACATTCAGAAAGTAACCTTCCAATCATAAGATCCATAAACGCATCAATTAGGCAACTGAAAGCCTAGCATTAAAATAAATGCTAAAAAGTTACACATCTGATTCCTAAGTCAAATCTATTGAATGGAAAGATGAATAAGCGAGGGACTTACTTTAAATCATTACAGACATTACTCTGTGATGAATCATTGCCTTCATCTCGAATGCACAGCTTCTTAACATGCATGAAATTTCGAACCTCGTCCGCATAACCACACTTCCACAGAAAGGAAAAAGCTTCTTTCTTGAGACTAAGTCATTCCAAGACAAAAATATTTCCAAAAAAAATCATGAGAATCCAAATGTAAAGCACCATTTTTTATTAAAAATAAAATAAAATAAAATAAAAAATAAAAATAAATAAATAAATAAAATAACTCTATAAATCTAGGAGCACAATCAAAGGTGTAAAAGAATAAGAAGGTTTTACTCCACCACAACATTATATGGTAAAAAGCCATCCCTGTTGCTCAAGGGAAAGCCCTGTAAGATAACTTCTAACGCTGGGTTGTTGGACTCAGGATACAACAACATATAATAGATAGATTATAGAAAACCCTCATTTGCCTAATATATATGTCTATCTACATCACATGGATAGAACCATTAAAACATAGCGCACCACCTACTACCCATGTACAATTACCACTTCTCATCGCACTGGAGCATTAATGTCTATCATACCTAATCTGCTATAGATGAAACCAATATGTAGATAATCAAGAGTCAAGACAGTTGAAGGATCTATACACACCTAACTAAAGACAAGGCCATAATAGCACTCTTTGTCCTTGATTCTCATGTGAGACCTTTTTCTTTCCAAATGAATTACAAATGTGTCAACATAAAGCCGCATCCTTGTTTTAAAAAGCATAAAACAAAGATAGGCATTCAGATGACCTTCTAAAGCTAACTCACCTAAGCACGAAATAAGTGGATAATCAAGTAGAAGCATATAAGCGGCCTAAACAGGGTTTTAAGGCACTGGCCTCAATGTCTCATCAGTTTACTAAACAGCAGATACCAACACACAAGCATTGACGAGGTGTAGTATGTGTTACACGTCTTTCGAGCCCACAAAGTGTTTTTAAGATTCAGGTTTGGTTACTATATGTTTCTACGACCCTAATACGCTTAAAAAACAGTTCATATATAATGATAAGAGACTATTTCATATCTGACGGGTTGCCATAGTGGTCAACTTCCACAACTGTAACTCATGTGGGTGGTTCAGATTCCAATCTTCTCCATAGAAACATGATTTGCTAGAAAGGCCACAAATTGTAATCTAGTTAGCGTGTTCCCGGTCTCAGTAGTCGGGATCGTGGAGATTGACGATCCGAATCCGGACCTTCCCAATCGTGATATTGTGACTTTTTTTAACATGTATATGTGACTCGATTTTATGGCAGAATCAAAAACTCTAGAAACTTAAATATGTAATTGACTATTGGTTATGACTAATGAAAATTTAATAAGTATTAAACTATTTTATAATATAAATGCTAAGATTCTTTATAACCCTTGGGTTTATATTAGTTATAACGTACATAGTACCGAAGCAATCACAAATAAACATATCCCCCATCGAACCTAATTTTAGGTACCTAGCGAACTATAATCTTCTCCACTACAAATGAATCTATCCCGATCCCTGTTTCATGTGACTGACTAGGACCTCCACTACAACTTTTTTTTTCAGAATAGGTCCACACACTCTAGAATTAGTTTTTGAAGTAGTCCTCAAACATCAATTGATCCTCTTTCAACCATCTCAAATTGTCTATACTGTTTTAACAATTTCATTGTATTCACATGTGTAATCAATTTTTATGGAAACTGTATTGTTTCAATTCAATTCTGTACAGCGCTAATTCTTGCTATCCGCGATAAAAGATATTCAAGATCCGTCACTGCACCCAAGTGTCCCTTATGGGACTTCCACAACCTAGGTTTGGTAGAGCACCTATAGGTTCGCTACCCTAATGGCCTGTCTGTTAGTAGTTAACACGAACAAATCCTAGACTGAGATATATATTTTTTAATCCTTTAATTCATATTTCTTATCGATATATTTGCAATTTCTCAGATCTAAAGCACCAATACCAGCGTAGTGTATTGGTTGACATCCTTTGTTCTACCTGCAAACCATCAATCTAACTGTAACCTGTATCCTAAAAATCGCAAATTAATGAAGCTTTGAAGATGAAAAGTTACATACCTTTCTTTTAGTTCTTCGCGATTTGCTAGTGAATGATGATCATCAGCAGGCAGATGGCAAGATTTCTGCTCTACATATTTCCTTTTCAAGTCTGACTTATTAGGAAGGCTTTTATCACTGCCATTATGCACCTCCTGCATGCCGAGCACTTTACTTGTAGCTGTTCCATTTCTAGTAGCATTGCTCTTACACCCATCTGCAACAGATCCATTGCCATTCCTGTGGATCTCACCATTTCCATTTGCAACGTGTTTATTTTGGCTAATACCATTCTTGTCCTCTAACACAGGAATCTTCTTTTCACTTGTCTTCTTTAAGTTTGACGGTTTTGCATCCCCATTATTATCATTGTTTTCTTTATTATGAACAATGGTTTTCATATCAATTGTGGCAGGAAACTTCTTAGTAACACCACTTCCAGAAATGCTTGGCTTCCTCTGCACACTAAAAATCACTTTGTCAACCTTGGATGACGTTGTAGAATTAGCCTTCCGCGAATGATGATCGACAAATTGTTGTGAATCCGTAGACTTCACATCATGACCAAACTTAGGAATTTTTGAGATATCACTTCCATTGCTCTCACATGCCTTTGTTCCATTAGTAGCAAAACTTTTGTTCGGTAAAGCAGCTCTCTGTTTGGTACGAGAGAAGAAAAGAATATAGACTTTCTCAGACAAAACCTCCTGTAGGTTTGATACTGAGACATAAGAATCGTTGCAGCAATACCAGCGGCCAACTGCATCCTGTTAACATGTTTGGAACCAATGTAAGCAAACAAACGTTTTTTTAATATAAATAATGATTGTTAGTTTAAAGGAAAATAATAATAATAAAAATAAATTTAAACAAAAAAAATTTTTTTTTTAAAAAACAGCTTTTAAAAGCTACCTTGATGTAGGCATAATAGTGTCCTGAATCCGGAGAAAACCCAGAATGCACAATGGTAGCAAAAAGTTTATACTCAGGACAATGATCCTGCAGAAAGGTTATTTGGTTGAATAAAAAATACTCGTAGTTCAGTAGAAGAAATATCAATAAATGAAGAAAGAATCAGGATGAATTCTGAAAAAAATTGAAATACAGACTGCTAACTTTTTGGCAACAGAAAAAGATAAATGCATATCATGAAGTGTGCTAAATATGATCATGAAATTAGAGTAACTACTTAAAGTAAACACCTCACAATCAATCTAAACTGGAGAAGAAAACAACTCTGATAGTGTGTTAAACAATGTTGGCGGAATTATGTATGGCAAGGGTGACGACACATGGGCTGAAACATGGATCATACTTGCTGCTTGATAGGATACTTGAAGATAGTTGGTATTTTCTTGATGAATTGGGATTAGGCAAAGAGCCACTTTGTAGATCTAATTTCGAGGTACAGTTGCAATTTCTTGTTGATCGACTAGACACGGGTTCACAAGTGAAAACGTGGGATCCAGGAATCAAGATTGTTAAAAGCAAAACCTTTGAGGACAAGGTGTTTTTGGAGGCCGGAGTATTGATCCGACCCATTATCATTATTAATTAGTATTTCTATATTATTAATTAAGTTAGTTTCGTATTATTATATTTCTTGGTGAGAAAGCTAGGGTATTAGGGAAAGTCTAGGATATCCTCTATTATAAATAAGGCATCAGGATTGTAATTCTTATTATGTTTATGAAGTAATTGATTAGGTTATTAATTGGGGAGTCGGTTTATCTCACTAATATAAACCCCTTTTTTTTTTTTTTTGGGGGGGGGGGGAGGACCATTTATCTTTGTTATTTCATTCTTTCATCTTATTATCGATCCGGTTCGTATCACTATACCATGCAATTTCAAAGTAATATTATCTTAACCCTCACACCTACACATTCATTGACATTGTAACCACAAGCTAGATCATTTAAGAGGGAAAAGATGATGTATAGTACACAATAAAAAGTCATAAAACATGTTCAAAATCCATGTATATACATTCAGATAAGGTTATCAGCTTGTAGAATAGAGATGACTAAAGATCAGCTCTTCTAAATAGTGTTGTAAACAAGGGTTACAATGCAGAGTCACCGGCAATTACTCGCTAAAAGATCAATGAACGATTAATCGCTGATTAGACGATTACTCACTACAATGTCAAAACTCAATCAAACTCGGCCAAAACTCAATCTGAAGTATTGAACAATTGTGTTAACGTTTCTATACATATTTCTATGGTCTTATAAACAATTATATGGACCTAAGAACATGTCATACATATTTTGAAATTTACATATAATAACTCAAATCCGATCATTCCCCAATTACTCCCCACGTAGGCCAATTACAAGCTACAAATCAGTCGATCACCCGGCTAGCGCCTAGCGTCTTTTACAGCCATGTTCTAATGAAGTAATAAACAAAGTCCTAGTATATTGAAGTGCAAAACAAAGAGTGCACATTAGATCATAAATTAACTTTCAAAACCAAAAAAGAGTGTATAAACAATCCATAGTTACCTAATACGCGGTACGCTCCGGTACGAATACGAAATTCGGGTACGCAATTCGCTATAGGTCACGTATTCGGTACGAAGGGGGGTAGGTTCATTTCGGTACGAAACGGTACGAAGTGGTACGTATATTAAAATTCGAAATTCATTGTACCATACAAAACAAAAACTTAATTTGAAAAACATATTGCAACGTAATACTAGTTAAGGGGATGTATTTATACTTGTAAATTGATGTATTGGAATAATGGAATGTATTGGCATTATGGAATGTATTTAATTGGAACGCTGATTTGTAGTTAATTGATGTATTGGAATAATGGAAATTATGGAATGTATTTAATTGGAACGCTGATTTGTAGTTAATTGATTGATTGTATTGGAATTATGGAATGCTAGGATGCTCGGACTCGGGTATGGGTGTCGGACTCGGGTACGTGTCCAAGGGTCGGACCTTTCAATATATAATTTCAAGGATTCGTGGACTCGTTTTGAAAGAGTCCAAATTTTGAATATGGACTCGGGGACACGGGGTATTATAATTCATAATTATATGTTATAAAAAAAATAATTGAAAATCAAATACACGTGATAATTTTTTTTTACACTAATAAAGGTCTTAAAAAAAATTTACACTAATAAAGTATTAATTTTTTTTACACGTGATAAATTTACTGAAAGAAAAAATAAAAGTTTTAAAAATAAGAAGTAAAAATAGAAGGACCTCAACCTTTTTCATTGTAACAATATTACTAAAACACTTACAAAACTAATAAAGTGAATGGGTTGGGCTTGGAAAGGAGAAATGGGTGGGCTGAAAAAGTTATTAACTTATACAACAACAACAGCTACCCAACAGCCCAAGTATATTATAAAACTTATCTTTTGACCGTCTTCTTCTTCCTCCCGCAGCCAACAACAAGAAAGCAACAGTCAAAAAAATTTTCTTCTTCTTATTCATTTTATCTTTTTCTCGGGACTGTTTTCATGAAAGGAGAACGCCGAATTGTAGTTAATTGGAACGCCGATTTGCAATTAATGGTACGCACCGAATTTCGATTTGGTACATCGTACCGCATCGAATTGGAACGCAGTGAATTTTGAATTGGTACAATTCGATCCAATACTAAATTCGTCCTTCACCCAGCGAATTCGGTAACTATGAAACAATCAGATAGTCTATCAGCTTCTAGAGTAGCAATGAACCAAGACATGGTACTGAAGATCAGTTCTTTTAATGAGCTAAGCAAGTCCTAGTAAGGAGAAGTGCAAAAAAAGAGCATACATTAAATATTACTAAAGAATGCTCAATGCAATCATATCACAAATGTCCTTCATTATGTATGAAACATAAAGTAGAATGCCTATGCATTTGTCTGAACAGCTATGTGCAAAAAGGGAGCTACTTTTTCCAGGTTTCTACATCCAATACCCAAAAAAATCAGACAATGCATACAAAAGGAACCTTTGGAGCAGTCTCGAACAAAGAATATACCTGATACCTATAATCATCTTAAGGCTCTCTATTTTCACTATTTCAAAGGGTACAAGTCAACTAATAAAGACTGTTGACAGAAACCTCAAGGCTTTAATTTAATATTTATAACCCCTAAGCTTTTTTTTCCTAAGGGCATACCTTTGAGCAGCAAATAAACTAACGCACTTACGACAGCAAGGTATTGTTTCAATATGCTTCTTCAGGGATGATATATTAATCTGTTAACTGAAGCATATGTGTTCTGAAAGGAAGTCATAGGCTTAGAAAAGAAAAGGAGAAAATAAAGCTAAAAGTCCGAACAAAGTTAACACTTGACCATATTAATTACATGCCTAGAACTACATACCTGACTTGCTTTGCACATGAAGTTTGAAAGAACTAATACTTCCTCAAAAGCAATTGCTTTATCTATCTTCCGGCCAAATATTCCGTCAAACCTCTATCCAACCAAAAGAATAGTTTAGTTAGCTACCACTTACTCTAATGCTAAAAAATGAAGGAAAAAAATACAGAAACTGATTGACCGAACCTTTAGTTGTATAACAAGAATGTTAGGTGCCTGAAGAATAGACATCTGCTTTTTTGCAGATACCAATTTTTTACAACTACAAAAGCACAAGTATATATATCAACCATCTGTTTGAATATCAATGATACAAGAGCATGCATGAGAAACGCAGTAATGGTGGAATGCTTACCTATCACACTTATATTTGTTATTTCCATCCAGAATCTCTGGTTGAAAAAACTTGTGAAATGCATCCTTGAGTGAGCTACTATTTAACACATCGATGCTAATATCCATGATCTCATCTACCTTATTGGACTCGTTTCCACAACCAAGACACTTCACCTGGCTCTGCAAAGCTCCTCCAAATATCTCCTTAACTACCGTACTGCCACCGAACCCGTCACCCCCTCCATTACTGACAAGCTTACCATCACCTCCCCCATTACTAACAAACTTGTGCCGTTGCTGTTGCGGCTTCTTCAAGCGAACACACGTGGTATGACAGGCATCAATAACATACCGCAAAAACTCATGCGCATCCTCTTGCCTTCCCACACGAAAATGCTCTGCGAATGTTGACAATCTGCCAATGATCTTATTTGGAGTATCTAATGGTAAGTCAACACTAAGAGAACGAACAATTCTCTTCTCCAGTAAACAAAATGGACACTCGCTCTTCTTATCCTGATGCCCTAGTGAATCACCTACAAACACATAGCAACAATATAACCAAATCATACCCCTTCACTCATTCACAACATCATACACTCACATACTGGATTCTTACACTTAGAATAACATTAAAGCTAGGAGAATCTATGTTATCAGTACAAAACTTCATTCAAATTCAGAATTTCATAAGTGTGGTGATACAATAACACGAACTGGGTTAAAATCATAAATATATAAAATTGGGGAAAATTACATTTACAGTGCCACTAAAATTAGGGATCCCTATGTTATCAGTATGAAAGTCCACTTAATTCCGCAATTTCATAAACATAAACGCACTTAAAGAAACTTATGCTATCAGTATGCAATTTCATAAGCGTGATAATACAATCATGCTTAATTTGTTCAAACTCCTAAACATGAAGAAATATGCACCTACAGGATTTACACACTCATAACACCGCTAAAGTTTAGTAAACCTATGTTATCACAATATAAATTCATTTTAATTCAAATTTTCATAAGCCTGATGTTACAGTCATACAAACTAGATCAAAATCATGAACATATAAATACAGCACTTTAACGAGATCAACCTCTACATTAACTTTCAAACTTCACTCAAATTCAAATTTCAAATGCCCTAATAATAACATCACACAAATTAAGTAGCAATCATAAACATACTATTACATACACATATTCGATTCATCACTAAAATTTGGTGAATCTATGTTATAACTTCTAATCATCACCAAATGACCTACTAGTAACACAAACAAGAGTTCTAGGTTTCAAACCTCACCAAGTACGCATTTAAGGGTGGCCAGAAAAAGGTCGGAAACGGTCACGGGGATACCTTGGTTCGTTCGTTTTAAGTTGTAACCATCAAATTTCACTTGGATTCATAATTTCGCAAGCCCTAACAATAACATCACACAAATTAGGTCGTATTCGACTCCAATATTAAAATTAGGTCAAACTATGTTTTTTAACCACTCAATTTCGCAAACCCTAACAATAACATCAAATTAGGTAACCTATACTCTAACCATCAAATTCCACTCAAAATACACAATTTCACAAGCTTTAACAATAACGGCACAAAAATAAGTCAAATTAGATTAAAATCACACACAAAGAAATAAACATACAGTTATATAAATTGCATAAAAGAAATAAGTTTACATACAGGAAAGAGAATGCTGTAAGCGAAGGCAAAAATTAGCTAACGGAGGAGTATAGGTTAAACACTGAATAACGGAGTTTAAATAACACGTGTTACCAAGGTTTCTAAACCCTAACGGAGGTCCGTTTTTACGTTTCTTCAAACTGTTTTGCCAATTCATTTGCAGTTGCAAATTATTAGCCATTAATTATATTTATCTCTCGCATTGATGCGCCGATTGATCGCATCGTACGCTCAGGATTCGTTTACTTGTGTGTGTGTTTTTTTTGTGAAGGAGTTTGTTTTTGGGGATGGTTGAGGTGAGGAAGCTTGTTGTTCCTCCCGGCCTCAGGCGTCTCTCTTGTGTTTCGAGAGTTTGTTACTTTATGGTACGGGGATTCTAAAATTCTCAACTAACTACCCTCTACTTTTTATTTCTCTCTATAATGCTATATTTGATTCACTGAAATGATTTTAATATCTTACAATTTTACAATATTCTAAAGCAAAAATGATTTGGATCTTACGTAGTATCTTAGATAGTTTTGGATCTTATAAGATCTTGATATTAACCGTAGAATCTTAGAATCTAATATGATCTGATCTTACTTTTCTCGAACCGCAAACTAAAAAAAGATAAAGTTATTGATTATGTTTTATAGAATTTTAAAAAGGAGAATTTCATATATATATATATATATATATATATATATATATATATATATATATATATATATATATATATATATACACACACACACACACACATACACACTAGTCTCAAAGCCCGCCCATGACTTGTAATTTTACATTTTAATTTAATCATGTACGGATAATAGTGATCTTTTATAGTTTTTTCTTATGTATTCACCCGACTGTGGACATGAATTGTATTTTTAATTTAATGTTGTACGGATAGAAGTGATCTTTTATAATTATTTGTTCTGTATTGATAAAGAGACATTCATATATACAATTTAATGCATATATAAGCACGCCCAATGGGCGGGCGTGACTTGTAAATATCCTTTAAATGTTTACAAATATATATACGGATTTGTATTTTTGTATTAACAATCGGATATAGTTGTCCATTTAATTTATTAAACAATTTAAAGGTACAATTAAATTCAAATTGTAAGTAAATGTGTTTCTATTATTAAGTTATGAGACAGCCTGATAAAGTTTTGTCGGGTAACAAAAGCAACCACTGAAGAGACGGTCTGACTCGTGCCATTTTTTTACGTTCATTTATATTTATGCGCATTTGTAAACACGTCGATTAAACTCCGGTAATTGATAGTAAGAGGTATTATGAATTTTCAAAGTTTGCTTGCATACATACATTTCAGTCGCAAACGGATGAGTTACATGTAAATCTATAACCATAAATTGTTTTCCGCTCCCTAAAAAGATTAACCAAATAACAAAGGGACTTGCACAATTTGTGGTCATGATGCACCTTCCCATCCAGGATTACAGGGTTCGTATCTGTGATAGAAGTGGATGGTCTATAATACCTAACATGATAATCAAAGGCAAAGGCGGGGTGTTGTTTCATGCCGTTGATTATTGCACGAGACTTATTTAAGTGGAAAGTGATACTAACTCAGGTTTTTCCATCCTCATAGACCTGGCAGCAAACACTTTTCTACAACATTACATTCGATAGTACTATAAATATTTTTCAAGTTCCCAATATCTGCTTCCCTAATCTATATCAGTTGTATTCCTCCTACTTGCCCGTTTTAGATTCCATTTCCTGAATACATTGTTGACAGATAATACCAACTCGCGGTTTTTTCCGTCCAACTTGCGACATTTACATTTCGGCTCCTGAGAAGCACACTCTTTCTCATCCAACAAGTTCTGCAAATTCCCAGCATCTTTATTGAAAATTATACTTTGTAAGGTGAACGTGTTTAAGGGATGAAAACAATATAACCCATATCGGTCAAATAATAATTAAATTAGTTAAAAAAAATACCTTTTACACATATGTATATCTCGGGGATGGACAACCTACGTCAGTTACTTGCACTCGACCATAGAATGAAAATTGTAAGTGTAACACCCCGAAATTTGATTAAGCAGCGGAAGTCTAATCGGGGTCATTACAGTTTAGTACACAGTCATACTCATAGAAAACAATTCAAAAGATTGTCAATATCATTCCATGAAAACTCAAATATTCAGAGTTACAAACATTTTTCCAAAATGTTAATTGTTTCACAAAAGAGGTGATGAGTTTGTAAAGAATGATATAATTATTGAAATCAAAAGGGAGGTCCTGTTCCCTTTGCCAGCTCCGTACCGCCATGCTTGCTAATTTCCTGAGATAAACATGCTTAAAAAGTCAACACAAAGGTTGAGTGAATCCATAGTAGTTTAAATAGTAGTAGTGTGAACACAAGTCAAGCATTTGAAATAAACAAGCCAAGATAGACAGGTCTTGACTAAACTGGTGAAATATTGCTCCTAAGCCTCACGAAACGCAAGCATTAACATTGATTTGACGTATCATAAAGATAATAATAATAATCTACACCACAGTGGATGTAAATGACAAGGGGCCCTCGGTGACAGGAAATGTGCCAAATTTCCATAATACCTCGAATATAGCACACCTCCTGCCAAGTGATCACCTTGACAGAGGCGGGCTGCCATTCCAATAGATCTATCAACTATATTCGCACTCACTCGCAAGTGATTAAGGTTCGTGATATGAGGGACTTGTAGCACAGGTGTCAACTTAGGCAATATCAGGTGATAACAGCATACAAAAAAATACTTGTGTTCGATTTATAGCATGTATCTCCCCACGGGGTTTAAAAACAATTAAAAATGTAGGACCATGAACTCACCTGTTGGGTGTGTGTGTGAATCACAAAGGTGCTCAAAGGTGATGGTGTATTGCTTAGATTAGAAATGAAATTCCTCCGACTTGCGACCTATAAATATTGTTACCAGTGTCTTAGATTCGAGTTGTAAATGATATGTGATATGTCTCGAGTACAGTGATATCGATTCGGGTGTCTTTTATATAATTCAAATAACTTTACGTAGTTATTGTATCGTTGTTACGAACCGGTGTTTGGATAAATATTTACTTGTTGTGAAATTAATATCGTTTAAAAATATTTATGATTAAATATTTTTAATTATATATATATACATATTAAAGTTAAAGTAAAATACCTATATGTATTTATAAAAATTATATAAAATAATTAATTATAAAAATATACCTTGTCACAATTTAACCCTTAACTTTTACAAAATTACACTTTTTACCCCTTTGGTTAAAAAGATATTTCAATTTGGTCCTTTTACACTTTATTCCTCAACTTTTGAAAAATGCATTTCCTACCCTTCGACTTCCATCAGAATTCAATATTGTCATAGTTAGTCCGAAAGTTTGAGATTTTGACAATTTTAGTCCCTTAACGTGGGACTTTTTGCAAACATAGTCCTTTATGAAGTTTTCGAAAGCCAAACTTTTGGTACAAATAAAAGTGACTTTTACAACTTATAAACTCATTCAAATTTAGTTTCTAAGGTCTTATACATCTCATCTTTTCTTAAGTTTTCAAACCGAAAAATCTTTTGAAAATGTTCATGGGCTCGTTAGCCCATTTTTGGCCCAATCTAGATTTAGTTTGTAAAATAGAATAGGTTCGACTAAGGTTTAGTTTAGGTCTCGTTAACGTGATGTAAGGTCGAGTGAGTTTTGCATGTTGGGTTAGTTCGGTTAAGGGTGAGTCGTATGTATAGGTGGTCGAAAAATATAAGTGGGTCGTACGTATAGAAACGAAATGGTGAGGGCATTTCTAGGGGTGTCGAGGCATGTGAAAGAAGTCGTTATAAGTGTAATGAAAGTGTTAACTCAATATAATGTGTGCGTCGTGTGAAGGTGATATGCATGAGTCGAGTATATGTAAAGAATGAGAAGAATGGAAATCAACTTACAACACCAAAGTGGTGGTGATGAGGCCGTATGTACGAGACAAACGATCAAGCAACGTGGTACTCCTTTCCCCGTCTAGCAATCCTTTAATTCACAAGAGTTACCCAACTCGTTCCAATCCAAACCTTAGCTTGTGTTCTCCTTGATCCTTCTCGACAGCAACACGAAACGAAAACAATAGAATGTTTGACTTGGAAGTTTTGTGGGATTGAGAGTGTGTGAGTTTTTAGCATTTAATGTGGCTTTTATAGGGTGGTGAGGGTGGTTCGAATGTCTCCAAGAGACACAACATTCTTCGAGTGGTCTTGTCTTACTCGACATAGTTGTCTAACCTTCTTTGTGTGTTGTCAAGTCGAGTTGCAAAGATTTGGGGGCTACATTCCATGTCAACGCTAGACACTAGCAAAAATTAGGCATGTGTGTACTTTGAAGATTTGTTTAAGGAACATGTTAGTGGTTTATGAAACATTCGATCCAATGGGTATAGAAACTTTGTGTGTATAATCCGAGTGACCAAAGGTTTGACGGCTCCATGGTGGTTCATTGTAGGGTGTTACAAAGTCAACTAGAAGTTGCATGCTTAGTGTTGTGTGAGTAGGGAACCAAAGATTACAAAACGTGTGTATATTACTTATGTTGAAAACGAGTTATTCGTTTGAGTTGTATGCTGCGCAAAAGAGAAACAAACAACAGCCAGTGGGCTTGAGAACTCAAGGCCCAAACAAAATAAGTGAAAATAAAGTTGGAGTGGGATTGTAATGTGCTCGGCCCAAGCAAAGAAAGAAAGAAATTGTGTGGGCTTGGGGTGTACTCGCCCCAAAAAAATGGAGGGGTGTCAGTGATTCGTAAAATGGTGAAATTGATTTCGGTATCGGTGTCGGTTCATGAAAAACCAAAAATATATAGACGATGTCGTCATACGTATATATATACTTATATATACATAGTAATAATAACTGTAATAGTTAATATATACATAATGTCATATATATATATATATATATATATATATATATATATATATATATATATATATATATATATATATATATATATATATATATATATATATATATATTAATAATTTCTCGGTGTTCAATTTGGGTGTCGGGTCGCAAGTGGGAGTTTACCGGTGTTAACCTCATTGGGTGATATCCAAGAGTGACAATCGGGTGATATCGGGTGACAATACAAAATCGGGTGTTAAACAAACGGTGTTTAAAACAATCGGGTGTTCAAATAAACATTGTCTCATATAAAAATTCAAATTAGCCCGCAAAAATGGCTTAGTTTAGAATAGTATCGATAATTAGCATTAATAAATGACCTGGGATTTTACGGTGTATTACAGTACCCACCTGTTAGATTGGATTCGTCCTGGAATCCAAAGTTGAATCGGTGCTCGGGGTCGTCTCATCAAACAGTTGTGGGTATTTGGCACGCATGTGATCCTCGCGCTCCCATGTGTACTCTGGTCCTCTCTTAGAGTTCCATCTGACCTTAACAATGGGAATGCGACTATGCTTAAGTCGTTTGACCTCCCTATCCATTATCTCAACGGGTTCCTCAATAAAGTTCAACTTATCATCGATCATGATCTCTTTCAATGGAATCATGAGTGTTTCATCCGATAAACACTTTTTCAAATTTGACACGTGGAAGGTGTTGTGTACTCTACTGAGTTCCTCAGGTAGTTCAAGTTTGTATGCCACAGGACCGATCCTTTCAATGATCTCGAAGGGTCCAACGTATCTTGGGTTTAACTTTCCACGTTTTCCAAACCTAATCATTCCTTTCCAAGGTGATACCTTAAGCATGACCTTGTCTCCAACTTGAAACTCTATTGGTTTCCTTCGCACATCGGCATAACTCTTTTGCCGATCCCTAGCGGCTTGTAATCGTTGTCTAATCTTTACTATTTTCTCAGTGGTTTCAAGAATCAACTCGGGACCTGAGAGTTGTACATCTCAAATCTCAGCCCAACAAACTGGTGATCTACACTTTCTTCCATAAAGTGCTTCAAACGGTGCAACCTTAATACTAGCATGATAGCTGTTGTTATATGAAAATTCTGCTAACGGTAGGTGTTTATCCCAGCCTTTTCCAAAATCGATCACACATGCCCTAAGCATGTCTTCTAGGGTTTGTATTGTCCTTTCACTTTGACCATCAGTCTGTGGATGGTAAGTTGTACTCATATCTAACTTAGTTCCCAAGGCTTTCTGTAAGGATCGCCAAAAGTTAGACGTGAAACGGCTGTCTCGGTCGGAGATAATAGAAATCGGAACTCCATGCCGGGAAACTATCTCCTTAAGGTACAAACGTGCAAGAACATCCATATCATCAGTCTCTTTGATCGGTAAGAAGTGCGCTGACTTCGTGAGACGATCGACAATAACCCAAATAGTATCCAACCCACTTGCTGTCTTGGGTAATTTCGTAATGAAGTCCATTGTAATCCTTTCCCATTTCCACATTGGTAGCTCGGGTTGAATCAAAAGACCGGATGGTTTTTGATGTTCAGCCTTTACTCTTGAGCAGGTCAAACACTTACCGACATACTCAGCAATGTCAGCTTTCATGTTTGGCCACCAATACAACTTCTTTAAATCTTGATACATCTTGTCTGAACCAGGATGAATGGAATATTTAGACTTATGAGACTCGTGCATGATGAGGTTTCGTATTCCTCCATACAATGGAATCCAACTTCTGTCCTTGAAACACAGCCTTCCATCTGGTTTCTTGACAAATCCATTCGTGCTTTCTGGCATGCCGTAAATCTTCTCGTGTGGTCTATTCTCTTCCTTAAGGGCATCAGCTTGAACTTCAAGAATTTGAGACGGCAGTGGTGATCTAATTGTCATACCCAATGACCTAACTCTGAGAGGTCTAAGTCGTTCCTTTCGACTCAAGGCATCTGCTACAACGTTTGCCTTCCCCGGGTGATAGCGGATCTCACAATCATAGTCACTTAGCAACTCTAGCCATCGACGTTGCCTCATGTTCAACTCCTTTTGATCTAAAATGTGCTGAAGACTCTTGTGATCGGTGAAAACCGTACACTTGGTTCCATATAGGTAGTGTCTCCAGATCTTAAGAGCGAATACCACCGCTCCTAATTCTAGATCATGAGTTGTGTAGTTCTCCTCGTGGGGTTTAAGTTGTCTAGAAGCGTAAGCGATTACCTTAAATCTTTGCATCAATACGGCACCCAAACCTTGGGTTGATGCGTCACAATATACCACGAAGTCCTCACTTCCTTCGGGTAGTGCTAATATCGGTGCTTCACAAAGCTTCTGCTTCAAAAACTGAAATGCCGATTCTTGCTCATCTCCTCATTCAAACTTCTTCTTCTTCTGTGTTAGCTCAGTCAAAGGTTTAGCAATCCTTGAAAAACCTTCAATAAATCTCCGATAATATCCGGCAAGACCTAAAAATTGGCGTATCTCGGTAGGACTCGTTGGTGACGCCCAATTTTTAACAGCTTCGATCTTGGCGGGATCAACATGAATACCCTTACTGTCGATAACATGCCCAAGAAATTGTACTTTCTCAATCCAAAAATCTCACTTGGAAAATTTGGCGTATAATTTCTCTTCTCTGAGCAGTGTTAGTATAGCCTTCAAATGTTCTGCGTGCTCTTCCTTACTACGTGAATAAATAAGGATATCATCGATGAATACAATCACGAACTTATCCAAATAGGGTTTGCACACTCGGTTCATTAAGTCCATAAATACAGCGGGTGCATTTGTTAGACCGAATGACATTACTTGGAATTCGTAGTGACCATATCTTGTCCTGAAAGCCGTCTTAGGGATGTCTTCTTCCCTAACTCTCAGTTGGTGATAACCCGCCTTAAATCAATCTTCGAGTAGACACTCGATCCTTGCAGTTGATCAAACAAATCGTCAATCCTTGGCAACGGATATCGATTCTTAACTGTCAGTTTGTTCAACTCACGATAATCGATACACATCCTGAAGGTTCCATCCTTCTTTTTCACAAACAACACCGGGGCTCCCCACGGTGATGAACTAGGGCTAATAAATCCTTTATCCGACAATTCCTGCAATTGCCCAGATAACTACTTCATTTCTGACGGTGCTAGCCTATAAGGTGCCCGTGCTACGGGTGCTGCTCCTGGCATCAAGTCGATTTGGAATTCCACTTGACGAGTCGGCGGAAGGCCAGGCAAATCCTCAGGGAAAACTTCTGGAAAGTTCCTGACTACTGGCACATCTTCAAGTCGTTTCTCTTCCGACTTCTTCTCGATGACTTGAGCCAAAAAGACTTGACATCCTCTTTCGATGTATTTCACAACCTTGACGCAAGAAACGATGCTCAGACGTGTCTTACTTCGCTCGCCGCGAACAATCAGGGTTTCGTTATACAGAGGTATGTGAACGACCTTTTCATCACAAATGATCTTAGCGCGGTTCTCGGATAACCAATCCATTCCTACAACGACGTCGAAACTACCAAGTCTAATAGGCATAAGGTCAATGAAAAATGGGGTGTCTAGTAGTTGTAGGGTGCAACCTCGGAGTATAGTGTTAGTGCTCACTCGCTTTCCATCGGCTAGTTCAATCTCATATGTGGTGTCTAGTTGGGTGGGTGTAATATTAAGTAGGGGTGCAAGGCAAATAGATACGAAGCTTTGATCGGCTCCGGAATCAAATAAAACTTTAACGAGGCGGTTGTTTAGAAAGAACGTACCCGTGACTACGTTCGGATCTTGTTGGACATTTCCATCCCCCAGCACGCATGCTCTCCCACGTGCATTGTTGTCCTTGTTAGGGCACTGACGCCTGTAGTGTCCTTTCTCTCCACAAGCATGGCATACCACAACCACGGGTTGCAAGTTAGCTCCTGTCGCCTTGCAATCTTGTATCTTATATCCAACCCTTGAACACTTCCCGCACTTAGCATAGCAGGGTCCATTGTGATGCATCTTACACTTGTCACAGAATGGTAGAGGTCCAGCATACCTAGCATCCTTAACTGGTGCAGCGACATAAGCTCTGACAGCTTCCTGTCGTCGGTTCTGTTGGTTGTGGTGGGTGTTTCTGTCATGGTGATAGTTACGGTTGGGGTTTCGGTTGTTGTTGTTGCTGTTGTTGTTGTTGTTGTTGTTGTTGTTGTTGTTTGTCCGTCGATCATCAAACTTCCTTTTGTGATCGTTGTTTCCCTGAGCAGAGTTACGCTTAATCTCCCGGTCTAGCAGTCTTTGGGCAATGGACATTGCTTCATCCAAAGATTGAGGCTTAGACGAGGTGACGTTTCCCTCAATACTCCTGGGTAATCCCTCAATGTACCTTTCCAACAACTTTTCCAAATCGGGAACCTTTGAAGGGCAAAGTGTGGCAAGCTCCTGAAATCTCCTATCATAAGCCCTGAGATCGTTTTCTTCACAACCAACGTGTGAAACTCATCTTCTAACTTCTTGATCTCGCCTCTAGGGCAAAACTTCTTCAACATCTTCTCCTTAAAGTCAGCCCAGGTGATCTGATAGGCCTCCTCCACACCTATCTTCTGAGTAGTTGCATTCCACCAAGACAACGCGTCTTCCAACAATGTTCCAGTAGCAAACGAGACTCGGCTTTCTGCGGCACAACCGCTCCTCACAAACACAGTCTCAGTTCGCTCAAACCATCGAGCAAGCTCTGTTACTCCTTCAGTTCCTTTGAAGTGAGATGGTTTACAAGCTATGAAGTCCTTATAGGTACACTTCCGAGTCGAAGCAGACTCACTCTCAGCAGTGGCTCGGTTATTGCTACTAGTTCGTGCCATTGCAGCAACCTGCTCTTCTAAAGTTGCAGCAACACTGTCGGCAACCAACTTTCTTATAGCAGCCTGGGTCATAGCGGGTGACGAGGTAGCATTAGCGGTTTTCCTTGGGGCCATAACTCTATAAAATCGCAAGTGCATAAGTATAAATCCCAAACATCAATAACAAGAGAAATAGTGTAACCAACTCATAATAGTCGAGATCATCACAAAATACATATCACAACCACACCATAAATACATACATCAACATAAACCATATCCTTCATAAATAAACATCACGACATGTAACAACACACATGGAAATTATAATGAATCTCAATATGGGAGCATAATAAAGATCAAACAACTAGAACATCATAAATCAATATCAATACGTTACAATCGTAACCAACATAAAGTTTTAATAATTTTTGAATTCATTGTTACAAAACAATAAGATACAACAATTATTAATGCCACAGGCGGCAAGTTAAGATGTCTCTGTAAGTAATGACATGTCATAGATCTATGAAGGTCCAGGTGCGCCTCCTGATCTCCTCTCCAGCTCTCTGATGATCCTGATCATCCCCAACATCTCCATATCTCTGGATCTCTCACGGGCCTGAATCTCCTCAATAGTGGCTGAAAGTGTGTGGATGGTAGAACTAGATGCAGCTAACTCCTGTGCCTGATGCTCCATCATCTCCTGTGTAATGGCCGCAATCGCTCTCAAATCATCAATCTCGTGCCTCTGAACATCTAGTCGATGACCAAACTCAGTGATGGTAGCCTGTGCCTCCTCGATCTCTGTCCCCATCATCTCAAATACCATCTCTAATGCTGTCCTATGTGCCACGAGGTTCGTGACCTCCTCCTGCATACACTCAATCCTCTCCAAGGATATATCCTCAATAACGCTCAACAGCTCATCAAGACGATCCTCATGTCTCACTAACCTAGCAGCCAAAAGAGGGATAGTATGGTGTATCGGCTCCCCAGTGACCGGTAACACCGCTGAAGAGCCATCTCCAAGCTCAGCAGCCCTAGGTGATCCCTCAACCAATCTCCATCTACGTATGTAGTCTAACAAAAACGACCATCGACGAGCATCAACCAATCTATGAATGCCAGGTGAGGTAGGTGTCTCGGTGGGAGCAGGTGATGGTACAGGTGATGTAGCAGGTGATGGTATCGGTACAGTGGTAGTCTGTGAGTAGAAAACTGTAGGTGGTGGCATGGGTGGTAAAACCTCGGAGTGTGGGGTGCGGTGTAAGTAGGTAGCATTTAAGGATGTGGCTCAGGTGGGGGTGATACAGGTGATGGTGGGGGTGCTGGTGATGTCACAGGGGTGAGCTCTGGCATAGAAGCAGGTGGTAGCACGGATATGGGTGATGATACAGGTGTAGGTACAGGTGTAGATATAGGTGGTGTAACAGTAGAAGCAGGCAAAATACATACTCGTTTCCGAGCCGTGCATTTGCGGGTATAGTCTCCCTCATGATATCGAAACAACTCACCGAAAGGCTCAGGCTCAAAGGGCTCAAGAATCCTCACTCGCTTGTGCCGACAAATCGGTGCAGGCGGGGATGATGGTGGGATAGAAGCAGCAGTGTCAGAAGTATCGGAGTCAGAAGACTCGTCATCAGCATATGAACCGGAGTGGTGACTAGCAGGTGGTGTAGGACGATCATCAGCCGCAAGAAACTGCTGAGATGTCAGGTACTGATCATAAAGGTACTGTCCCTGTGTCATAGGTCCACAGACAGGACGAAAGAGAGGCTGAATAGCAAAAGAATCAACGGGTGTAGAAGCAACCTCACCCTCCTCAAAGGGCTCAGTGTCAGCAGAGGGGTCTCCAGATGGAACAGGAGATGGTATAGCAGGTGATACAGGTTGGGTGTCATGGTCAGAATCATGGGTGTCTCGGGTGTCATGGGTGTCATAGTCAGATAAGTCAATAGTAGGGTGAGTGGATGATGCTGGCACGACGTCGTCACTGTCGGACAAAATAATAACCGGGGGCGACATGGTACTGTAATATCCCAAAAATAGCAGTAATATAAGTCATTTAGTCTACATAATGCTACATGCACAGTGATCATGGTGTCATAGTGAGCTAAATGCGATGGGTGCTAAAATCAAATCTTAAAACATAACGTTGGCAAGCGCTGGCACGGAGGGAACTTATGTGATAAATAGTTTGTTTAAAATTCCGGTGAGGTTATAGTCCAATGTTTTGAGAAAAAAAAATCATTTGGTTCTCTATAACCATGGCTCTGATACCAATCTGTAACACCCCGAAATTTGATTAAGCAGCGGAAGTCTAATCGGGGTCATTACAGTTTAGTACACAGTCATACTCATAGAAAACAATTCAAAAGATTGTCAATATCATTCCATGAAAACTCAAATATTCAGAGTTACAAACATTTTTCCAAAATGTTAATTGTTTCACAAAAGAGGTGATGAGTTTGTAAAGAATGATATAATTATTGAAATCAAAAGGGAGGTCCTGTGCCCTTTGCCAGCTCCATACCGCCATGCTTGCTAATTTCCTGAGATAAACATGCTTAAAAAGTCAACACAAAGGTTGAGTGAATCCATAGTAGTTTAAATAGTAGTAGTGTGAACACAAGTCAAGCATTTGAAATAAACAAGCCAAGATAGACAGGTCTTGACTAAACTGGTGAAATATTGCTCCTAAGCCTCACGAAACGCAAGCCTTAACATTGATTTGACATATCATAAAGATAATAATAATCATCTACACCACAGCGAATGTAAATGACAAGGGGCCCTCGGTGACAGGAAATGTGCCAAATTTCCATAATACCTCGAATATAGCACACCTCCTGCCAAGTGATCACCTTGACAGAGGCGGGCTGCCATTCCAATAGATCTATCAACTATATTCGCACTCACTCGCAAGTGATTAAGGTTTGTGATATGAGGGACTTGTAGCACAGGTGTCAACTTAGGCAATATCAGGTGATAACAGCATACAAAAAAATACTTGTGTTCGATTTATAGCATGTATCTCCCCACGGGGTTTAAAAACAATTAAAAATGTGGGACCATGAACTCACCTGTTGGGTGTGTGTGTGAATCACAAAGGTGCTCAAAGGTGATGGTGTATTGCTTAGATTAGAAATGAAATTCCTCCGACTTGCGACCTATAAATATTGTTACCGGTGTCTTAGATTCGAGTTGTAAATGATATGTGATATGTCTCGAGTACAGTGATATCGATTCGGGTGTCTTTTATATAATTCAAATAACTTTACGTAGTTATTGTATCGTTGTTACGAACCGGTGTTTGGATAAATATTTACTTGTTGTGAAATTAATATCGTTTAAAAATATTTATGATTAAATATTTTTAATTATATATATATACATATTAAAGTTAAAGTAAAATACCTATATGTATTTATAAAAATTATATAAAATAATTAATTATAAAAATATACCTTGTCACAATTTAACCCTTAACTTTTACAAAATTACACTTTTTACCCCTTTGGTTAAAAAGATATTTCAATTTGGTCCTTTTACACTTTTTACACTTTATTCCTCAACTTTTGAAAAATGCATTTCCTACCCTTCGACTTCCATCAGAATTCAATATTGTCATAGTTAGTCCGAAAGTTTGAGATTTTGATAATTTTAGTCCCTTAACGTGGGACCTTTTGCAAACTTAGTCCTTTATGAAGTTTTCGAAAGCCAAACTTTTGGTACAAATAAAAGTGACTTTTACAACTTATAAACTCATTCAAATTTAGTTTCTAAGGTCTTATACATCTCATCTTTTCTTAAGTTTTCAAACTGAAAAATCTTTTGAAAATGTTCATGGGCTCGTTAGCCCATTTTTGGCCCAATCTAGATTTAATTTGTAAAATAGAATAGGTTCGACTAAGGTTTAGTTTAGGTCTCGTTAACGTGATGTAAGGTCGAGTGAGTTTTGCATGTTGGGTTAGTTCGGTTAAGGGTGAGTCGTATGTATAGGTGGTCGAAAAATATAAGTGGGTCGTACGTATAGAAACGAAATGGTGAGGGCATTTCTAGGGGTGTCGAGGCATGTGAAAGAAGTCGTTATAAGTGTAATGAAAGTGTTAACTTAATATAATGTGTGCGTCGTGTGAAGGTGATATGCATGAGTCGAGTATATGTAAAGAATGAGAAGAATGGAAATCAATTTACAACACCAAAGTGGTGGTGATGAGGCCGTGTGTACGAGACAAACGATCAAGCAACGTGGTACTCCTTTCCCCGTCTAGCAATCCTTTAATTCACAAGAGTTACCCAACTCGTTCCAATCCAAACCTTAGCTTGTGTTCTCCTTGATCCTTCTCGACAGCAACACGAAACAAAAAAAATAGAGTGTTTGACTTGGAAGTTTTGTGGGATTGAGAGTGTGTGAGTTTTTAGCATTTAATGTGGCTTTTATAGGGTGGTGAGGGTGGTTCGAATGTCTCCAAGAGACACAACATTCTTCGAGTGGTCTTGTCTTACTCGACATAGTTGTCTAACCTTCTTTGTGTGTTGTCAAGTCGAGTTGCAAAGATTTGGGGGCTACATTCCATGTCAACGCTAGACACTAGCAAAAATTAGGCATGTGTGTACTTTGAAGATTTGTTTAAGGAACATGTTAGTGGTTTATGAAACATTCGATCCAATGGGTATAGAAACTTTGTGTGTATAATCCGAGTGACCAAAGGTTTGACGGCTTCATGGTGGTTCATTGTAGGGTGTTACAAAGTCAACTAGAAGTTGCATGCTTAGTGTTGTGTGAGTAGGGAACCAAAGATTACAAAACGTGTGTATATTACTTATGTTGAAAATGAGTTATTCGTTTGAGTTGTATGTTGCGCAAAAGAGAAACAAACAACAGCCAGTGGGCTTGAGAACTCAAGGCCCAAACAAAACAAGTGAAAATAAAGTTGGAGTGGGCTTGTGGTGTGCTCGGCCCAAGCAAAGAAAGAAAGAAATCGTGTGGGCTTGGGGTGTACTCGGCCCAAAAAATGGAGGGGTGTCAGTGATTCGTAAAATGGTGAAATTGATTTCGGTATCGGTGTCGGTTCATGAAAAACCAAAAATATATAGACGATGTCGTCATACGTATATATATATATATACTTATATATACATAGTAATAATAATTGTAATAGTTAATATATACATAATGTCATATATATATACTAGCTTCAAGACCCGCCCGATGGGCGGGCTAGCTCTATAAAATTATTTTGATGAATCATATAAGAGTACTTTAAGCCCTTGATGAATCATATAACAATGCCATGCACCAATAGTTAAAATGGCCACTTAATTTTACAAAATATCCAGTGAGCATTAGGGTATGGTCAAGTGCAGTTAGATGTAGTAATTAAGAATGTGTCATTTTTTCTGATATTATTTTCTTTTATGGGATAAATTATTGAATTTGAAATATTGGCTAGAAATGAAAGAGCCAAAGAAGTCAGATGTTCCTCATGGTTCAAAAGTTCAACACTTACTACTACCAACATCACTATAATCACAAATCCTAGGTTATAATTGTAATAGTGTAGTTTTTTTCATCATATTCAATTTATCAATTTATCGAACACTGAAAACTGGACAAATAGGTATTGGCTATATCAACTAACTTAATTTTGGGCAAGATAAAACAGTTATGTGTTTCAACCCATGTTAAGAATCACTCCATCGACTGTCGTGTTTAACTGACATGCTTGACCCGACCATTTTGCTACCTCTATATACAAAGACAGTTTAGTAAAAACATACTAAGGATAACATGTTTTGCATTTATTGCACATAGCATTGAATCTTCAAACATCTGATCTATGAAATCTTCAGCTGTCTACAAAACAATGTTAAGCTCAAGAATTCAAAAATATAATCAACACAGGGTAAAGGCCTATCTACAACTCTAAACAACAATTTTGACTTTCAAAATTAGTTCGTAAGGCATGTTAAGATGAAATTCAACCTATAGTGAAGAATAGCCAAAAGCATTTAATAATAAGTATTAACGTCTCCCCGATCTCTTCCGTTAGTACCCTTGAGACCTATTGCTATGGTGCAAGATTCAATTCCAACGCATCTTGCCATCCGAATACCTTTGGTGGTTTGAGAACTGTTAAAAGCACAATGGAGTAAGCTTAATGAATTAGCTTTTGATGTCGTTACAATATTTTTGGAACATAAACTAACTTTAAAATTCGAAAAGAGGGGTGAGTTAATAGTTTCGGTGCTAAATAATGGGCTTGTTTGGATGTTGTACAATCCAGATACAACTTAATTATTTTGTAAAAGGTATAGAACCAAAATCTGAGAGGCATGATAACGCCTAATAAAGAGACACACACCAATACTATATGTGTAGGAACACGAACAATTGGGACAACTTCCTTATAGCCAAAATCTGAGATGCATGATAACACCTAATCTGAGATGCATGATAGCTTGAATCTAGTTGTTGGAATTTTAAATAGTTCCATGGGCACATGTTGTGACATAAAACTTAAAGCTGAATTTACTTGGCATACATAAGGCAATTTGATGGAACAATTTTTTGTGAGACATTGAATCGAACAACTGGTATGCATTTTAGAACTAACCTTTAACAAACCAAGCTCCATGACAAGCATCATCATATCGGCTCACATTGATCGTTCATCACAGATCTTCATATAAGCATCTAACAATCTCCATACACCTAAGAATCAAGAATGTAACAATATTTACATGACCACATTCAACATATTGGTTCAAACACCGTATTTACAGCACAATAGTTGCTAAAGACTTAATCGACGTATTAAAAGAAACATTTATCTCATGAACCTATTTAGAACTTGTACACACAAATCCTCATATAAATAGAATTTTCCAACTTAATATCTAATCTAAAAACAGGATAAGCACGCCCAAACACTCTCTCCTACACCCATTTTTTTAAACGCATTGCCAAAGACATCAATAGAATCCTAGCAGACCTAATCTCCAATGTTTCAAGAGCAAAGTTAGTTTGGAACTGTTTGTTTTTTATGAACTTATATCTACTTTAAAAATAAGCACGCACCAAGTGTAACTAAATACAATATGTATCGATGTATTCCTATTTTGGAACAGATGCTGCCAATTCTCTTTCTCTTATTTCAGAAGAAAACATCATATCATAGATGTGCGTAGGACTAAGATCATGAAACATGGTAGAAATGAGCAGTCCTACATTAAAGGTAGGGCATGCACTAAAGAAGTTTCATATACTTGTCCAAAATCCAAGAATTGCTACAAAGTATAGAGTGATAGAGGCTTGAATAAGCATGATAGCCTAATAGTTATGGTGGCTGGCGTGTGTATTAAGCTGATAACAATGACATAAAAATATCTATAACATAGTAATCAAATAATAATTACCTGTGAACAATATCCATGAGAATAAATGTTACAGTATGGGCGCAACAATAATACCATTCCAGATGTTGAATATATATGATAAGCATGAACCTTTATAGGGTCATTGTTTGTTCATTTGCTACATGATTATCTGAGTTTAGCGATTTCAAGTTGCAAATAGTAGGTTTCTATTGTTTGGGACTTTGGGTCAGATCATAGGTTTTTATTGTTTGGGTAAAGTGAATGTAATTCAGCCTATATGTTTATTTTGGATCAAGTAATGACAATTGTTTAAATAGTGTCTGCAGCAAATTGATTGTATATCCTTTCGCAAATCAGGCACAATAAATGGATGTTAAGAAAAACTCGGTACTTAACCTTCCAACATATTTTTGAAACACAGACTTGTTAAGATGGTGATGTTAATCGTAATTCTGTTAATCTTGAATATATTAGTGCATTTAACTTTGAAAGGGGAATAAAAGGTCGAATATTTGACAGTCGTTGAAGTATCATTTTTAGACAGTTTTCGAGCCATATACCAATCTACATACATTTTTCCAAGATTGTGGTTAAAAATTCATAGCATTGATGTTAATGATAAGTCATATATTTTTAATTCACATATATACAATAATGCCCCTTTTAGTTACTATTAAATACTTGGATAATCAGACTTTGTCAGGCACATAATTGCCTATTTGAGTCAAGGTTCAAACCTTGTTGGATGGACATCTTGGGATGGCCAGGGAAAAGTCCAGAAACTGCCACGGGAATACCGGTTAGGCTGCACACATCAGAGCTAAAAAAAGGCTTGACTTGCCCGGGTAACCTCAACAGAGATTTTTCTCCGTTTACATGTTCTATTGATATGACTGTCAGACCATGATTTAACTCAAAGAAGTATGAAAATATATCACACCAAGAATCTAATTTGTCTAGATGTGTTGACCCTTCTTCAGCAAAAGAAATATGTAATGTTTCAGATGGTCATTTTTATGTGAACAAAGATATTTGACTATAAAAAATCAAATTCTGAAAACCAGAAGATTATTCAAGTCATTTGTCTATCTTTCCGTGCTCTAAACGGTTTTAGTATTTTCATTATCTGTGATTCTCAAAACATTGTGTACTATTCTTAAAAGCTAATTATAAGCACAATATCTCATAAGGGGGGCATGCATTTTAAATTTTCCTATATCTACCTATTTGTGCAATAAACCATGATGGAGTTTGTAGCTTACCTTGTAGGTTTTTATGTCAGGACCATGAGGAGGCATGCAATTGTGAACGCTTGCACCAACCAGGAGAAATCCATCAGCCTTTACCTAAAATTTTCAATTCTTTAGTTCTTTATACAGGTGAAAATTTTGACCCATTTGCTTATGAATGGGTCAATTAAGGTTTTGTTTTATATCTAAGTTACATGTAACAGATATCGTATAAGTTGCAAATTAATGGAACAGTACCTTTTATCCTCCATGAATAAAACCCATAAATTCACTTATGCAATTGCGGTGATAACACGGAGGCCTAAAGGTATGTTCAGCGACCAACCATTGTGGAGGGGAATATCACGAAATCAAGCAATCCAACACCGGGTTAATCGGTTGGTGCTGTTAGAACTGCATTAAGATATTGAAAGGATTAAAACAGAGATGGATAGAAATCTAAAAAAATTATCATCTGAAAACTGATTAGCAAATTTAGGCCGAGACATATCGTGTTTTCTTTCATACAATTTAAAACGAAGAGTGATGTTGTATTGTACTCCGAACACTCTTTTGTTAATTATCAAAGTTTTTTTCTTCAAATAAATAATATGTTTATACTTTATATATAGTGTAAAGTTTGTATTTTGATTTGTAAATGTGCTAAGAAACAAATTAATAATGTTGTTACCCCTTGGGCTCCTTAGGAAGGTGCTTCTCAGATTTCTTTGGGGTTGGGTCAGCACGAATGGTTGCATGCACCTTCTTGTAGATCTCTTCAATGGTATATGGTTCGACCCCAGCTTTAATGTGGTTGGAAAAGTGAGTATGGTACTTTTCTGGCTCATCTTCCATTAAAAGTCTGCACACACATAAAAAGAATTAAGTCAATCGATATTTGCAACTGGTGAATATTGATTACTCTATTGAGCAGGCAAAGACGGAATTATCTGATAATGTTTTTACATATGTGGCTTGGTGCTGGAAGATGTGGATATGAAGCTGAAAACATAGATAGAAAACTATACTACCCCACTACGTCAAAATAGTGTTCACAATCGCCTCATTATGCTCTATCCTTCTTCTTTGTCTTTCACAATGTCACTGCAATCAACCAATAAAAAAGCCCAAAAAGATTAATTTTAAGCAGCCTATAGACAGCAAGTTTGTGCTCGTTTGCTTATTTTAGGGTATAAAAAGCAACTTTCAATAAGGACATACTTATTTGAGATGTTAATTAAAATTAGCTTATACCCGTATAATAACTAACCCCAAGTTCATTTTATTGATAATATTTAACTGCATTTTTTAAATATAGGCATCAACAAAACCAAATGCTATGTGGGTGTTTGGGTTTGATTATTTTTTACCACTTCCGCTTAAAAATAAGTACTTTTTAGGAGTGAAAATAACTAATTTTCAATTACTAACAATTTTAGGAGTAAAAGTTAATTCGAATATGGTATGAAATATAAACAACTGCTTTTTTGCTTATAAATAAGCAATCCCAAACACCCAATATATAGTGAAACATTTAACACCAATCAACCATTCTACCATAACAACCCAAATTCATATAAAACCACATCTCACTGCAATAAAAATCATTCAAAAACAGTCTAAACAAAAACATGGATAAAATAGTAAACATTATTAATAAAGTCAACCATACCTTATACCCACATTTTTTCATCTTTTTTCAGATTCACAAACAAACCCCCTTTGTTCTCGCTGATTATCCATTGCCAAAGCTTCTTGGTGACATGACCCTTGCAACATCCATGAACCGAAGCATGAAAAAACACGCATCATAACTTTAATTAATCAATTACCTTTTTTCATGTTTAGAAACATTCTTTATAAAAGTATATAAAACTGATCCTTATTCATTATATAGACAAATTGATCAGTTAACCTAATTCGATTGAATCAACTAAAAAATTAAAAACAAATTCCATTGGATGTAATTGTTAGGGTTTGTGCGATGGATTAGTTTTAATTAGATATTTGAGTTACAGTTTTCTTATGATTTAAAAAAAATTAAATTATTATGAATATCAAGAATGAATTATGAATAAGTAAAAACAAAAAACATACCTTGGATTGATTAAACAACAACTGGTGATGAAACACTTTGCTGATTCATGAAGAAAATTGTGGTGGCGTGTTTTTGTTTCTCCAAGATCCGGCATTTTCTTAGATGGTTACACATCTGTTTTTGTTTCCCTATTTTTCTCTCGAATTTGATTTGAAAAAAATTTCCAAATCTTTCTAAAAGGGGTGAGGTTTACATGTGTAGTTTTGTGGGATTTTTGGGAGAGTTTTTGCTTCTAAAAATAGCAATCACACTTGTGCTATATATAGAGTGAGATTAATAATTTTTCGGTGTTCAATTTGGGTGTCGGGTCGCAAGTGGGAGTTTACCGGTGTTAACCTCATTGAGTGATATCCAATAGTGACAATCGGGTGATATCGGGTGACAATACAAAATCGGGTGTTAAACAAACGGTGTTTAAAACAATCGGGTGTTCAAATAAACATTGTCTCATATAAAAATTCAAATTAGCCCGCAAAAATGACTTAGTTTAGAATAGTATCGATAATTAGCATTAATAAATGACCTGGGATTTTACGGTGTATTACAGTAAGCATGTTGTCACGGAACCCATGAGAGCTCAAAAGTTCATGCTTGTGTCTACCAACGGGTCAAATTAGAAAATCAAGGGTAACGGGTCAACTGGGTTGAATGTAAAAGCTGCCCAACGTTTAACTAATATCTCTATTGTTGTTGATACGTACAGTGGGAAATAATTCTACATGTTCGAATATGATTACTTACTAATATATGTGACATCAAACAACTTGAGTTAAATGGCTATCTCCAAATGAAGCAACCTTGTATACTCATTTTAATGGTAAGTCAAATCATGACTACTATGCATGTTAGCCAAACAACCTGACTTTGAATGTTAAGATAAATATTTCTTAATTTGTGTATAATTCGTGTAACCATAACACAACCAAACAGCCCATATACATTTCAGTACCAAACACCCCTGCGCAACTTGAAAAACAGGTAGCGTAGACCAAATCAGGAGATACAGACCTGAGTAAAAATGGTTCTAGTTGAGTAAATCTATGAACAATGTTTTCTCTATTTAAAAAAAAAGTCTGTTCTAAACATAACCCAAGGCATCTATCAGTTTGTCTAATATATTTATAGTCCAGAATATGTTTATGCTGGATTTATTAATTGATTTGGGTGTTTATGAGTTTCAGTTTAGCACTATATGCGAACCTTAAATTTTAGCCTTGCAACCATTTTTGATTATCTGTCAACATGGAAAAAGGAGTGATCAGTCCTCCCTACAAACGTATCTTTTTATCATAACTTCCATAGTCATATTTGTAGAATAGTAAAATAGCGACCTTATCTAGTGCATAATAAAGACTATTTGTGTTACATGAACCAAATATATTCTAGTCACGAAAGAGTATTTTATTGATTTTCAAAAACCATACACATAAAACAAAATGACGGGGCAAATAGTAAAATAGTGTCTTTAGAAGTTGGTGTTTAGAGGAGGTACAAGGTTATACCTCCAAATAACGTCTTCATTTCCTGACGGCTAGAACACGAACTCAAAACTGGTGCTACAACATAAGTAGGATATGAAGCAATAATCAACAACATAGTTTATTAGACCATAAAGAGATAAATGTGCTTTAAATGAATGGAAAACAAAGCCCATGGGTGCAGCTATGATAACAGCCGCAAATGTTTGAGCGAACAAAACAAACGGAGGCAATATCCCAGTTTAAAAGTCAAAGAAATATAGTTACAATTAAATAAACGCATATTTTTTGACCCATGGAATTATAGAAGACTCACTTTAAAACTTTTGGCTTTTTTCAGTCTTAACCAAGTCAAGCCCTGACCAGACCGAGTGGGTTAAAGATATGGTTAAAACAAAGATATTATTAAGTTAAATATATGTCTTCTGTATTCTTTAATATATGTCTGATGTACTCTTTATTAAGTTAAATATATGGTTAAATAAAGATATGGTTAACATTAGGCTAAAATTTATTGTAAGTTAGTGATCAACATAACTTTAGAAGAAGTTAGTGACAAGAGAAGATTAATAAACATAACATCTATTAAGACTAATGGGTTGATTCTCATTTATGTAATGTTTTATATGAAAAAGAACGATCCAGAAAGAACATATATAGCGTAAGCAGTGTTCTACATAAATAAATACTTATCAAATAAATGGAAATGATAAAGACTACTATAAACAAATAAAATTCTATAATATCATAACACCTATAAGCTATTTTGGGCTCTTTTTTTATATTTGAAACGATGTGATTTCTTTCAACAGTTGTTCTCTTTCTTCTCTTTGATTGTTGCTGCTTGTTCATAATGCCACCACTCATATCAAGAATGTATGCTTTATGGTGACCATCATTTTGGCAAACGTGTTGTTCATTTGTATACATGTAATCATGAAAGGTTGCCATTTTCATGACAGGAGGGAGTATATAAACTGAAGTGAGGATCCCTTAAGTGTTCCCGTTTGGATAGAGTTAGCAGAGTTAGGATTTAAATTTTGTGTTCCTTGGGCAATTTTGGAAAGAGTTGTAATTTGAATATATAAGAAAATGCACAAGAATCACATACAATATTTTTTTCTTACATATCAATAAGCATATGAGGAAACTTACCGATATGAAAAAAGTAAATTGAAATGCGTCAATTCACGATATACTTATATTGTGTCCACCATCAGTATAAAACATTTAGGACGAGCTGACATTAGTTGTTTAAATACTTGTCCATCAAGAGCAGCAATTGCGTCCTTAATTTCAGCTTTACTTGTCATTGTTTAAAAACCAAACTCGTGTGAACGTTCATTTTCACTATCACAAATGACCCCTGCATCAACCACCTTCCCGTTTTCATCGAACACCTATCCAGACATTGGAGCACGTGCGGCTCCATATATATTTAATAGGATTGGTTTTGCTGTAGCTAGAGGTGTGGGAGCTCAGTTAGTATCTCGGCTCCCCACTAATTTCTTGTAAAATCCTATTTGTTTTTCAATAAAGTGATGTTTATAATAAAAATAAATAAAAATAAAAATAATAATAATAATAATAATAATAATAATAATAATAATAATAATAATAATAATAATAATAATAATAATAATAATAATAATAATAAAACGGTTTTCTCTCACCCGCTGAGGGCGATTATGGATGATATGGGGTTTTTGAATTCCACTTCTTGATCCGGCTTCTTGGTCTATGCCTCATTGATCTAACCCTCCTAGTTGCATCAGTGTTTCAACATCTTTGTTGGAGTTTTGGCTCTTTGATCGATCTCCTTTTTTTCCAGGTTTTAGATTTTCTCCCATTGTTCAGTTTTAGGGTTTCATCTTTGAGAACTGTATTGTTTCATATTAGTTCCTTTAGTGAGTGTTTTGATTCTTCAAGATAGTCGCTGTGTATTATTCCTTCTCTAGACTGCTTAAAGGTGTTTTGTTGCTGTGGGTTTCGAACTGTTGCGTGGTGTTGTTAAGTAACCGCTTTGCGTTAACAGTTTGAGGGTACGAGAAGTTTTCGGTTTCGAGCAAAGTTAGTATTTGGCTGGGGTTTCGTTGCCAGGTAGTGTCATAAGTGGTGGTTGTGGGTTCTCATTACAGTAGCTTTTTATAGTGGTTCTGTAACAGTGGGTTCCTACACGTTGTGGTTCAGTTCTGTTACGTTGTGGTTGTGGAGGTTTCGTCACAGTTGCATCTTCTGAATTGTTGTTGGGTTTTTGGTTCCTTTACTGTGGTGGTGTTGTAGTCTTCATCTCAGGTTTGTTCTTCGATTCAGTCACTTGGTTTCGAGCAGCTTTCGGTCTTCCTAATAACAGTGGTTGCTTCGTGGTTTGCATTTGGTGGGGTTTTGTTTTGCTTCTTCATTACTACATTGGTCTCATTGGTTTGTGGGCTGTTAGTGTTGGTTCAAAGTAGTTGTTGTGGCTATCACTGAAACATACTCTTCCTATGCCTATTGTGAGATTCCATTGTCCCTTCGCGGGTCTTAGTGGGTGTCGCAATGGTGGTGGGAATGGGCTTACCAAGACTTCATTGATCAGACATCTCCGTGATCGACATTGCAATGGGGAGGCACAAGCTGTTACTAAACACTCTCTTGTTTCCAATTTGGTTATTTTTGAAAGGGCCGAGGTTACTCTTAAACGTTTGGGATTGTGGTTATGTGGTGTTTGTTTCAAAACGCATACTTTTCGTACTAAGTGTCGTCATGGTGATGGATCTGATTTTGTGCCACCCCCTGATTGTGGTGATGGTGTTGTTCGGTTCGTGTTGTATGATCTCACCAAACCACAAGTTCTTTCTTATGTTGCCCCTATTGTAGATTTGGTTTTGGACGAACTTGGTGGTTTCGATTTACCTCTTCTTGACACTTTGTTTTCTAACACTAGTACAAAAAGTTCTATTGGTCACGCATGGTCGATTTTGAAATGTCACACTGTAACATTTATACGTGACTAAATATACCAGAATAAAATGAACAACCACACTTGATCCGACTTGTGTGACCATTTCAGAATTCTATTGTCGCACATTTGAATATTTATGTGACTAGAGGTAACTGGAAAAAAAATTTTGGATTATTTAGTCACTTTTAATTCGAGACGTGTGACAGATACAAATGAGCTCGAAACATTAGTCACGCTATAGATATACATATGTGACAAATATATGTCACACAATTTAAAAGTGTGATCAAAATAGATATATAGTCACATGAGGTAATTGTGTATGTGGCTAAATTATATAGTCAAGTTTGTCACACATTATTTAAACGTGACTGCTATTCTTTGCTGAATATTTAGCCGCATAGCATTTGAAATGCGTGATAATGAAAAAGTAAGTTTGAAGCGTTAGTCACGATATGCATTTAATAGTGACAAATATATGTCACACAGTTGACGAGTGTGACCAAATGTCATATATGGTCACACTAAACCATAGAAACATGATTAAGTGTAACTAAAATTCGATACATATGATCACGTAAGTTAATAAGTGTGTCTAAAGTTTAGTGTGTGTTTGCTTGCCAAATCCTAATGGGTATTATATGTGACCAATACATTCAAAGGAAGAATCAACAATGGCTGATACCGAATGGGAAGAGGAAAAAAAGAATCTAAGAACAATATCGTATAACGTAGAAATTTATACATCATCAATATTTTTATAAGTTGGATTATATTTAAAAATGCTTTTATTATTGGATATACTTATAAATTTTCTTCAGTCATGTTGATATATTTTACACTCGACATATTCATATAATCTTATTGTATTCATGTTATGCTATTTTTATGAGCATGAAGTTTACTTTAATTGTAACATAAAAAATTATAATTCATTAATATCTTTTCGATTTATTTTTGTAGACACGAACTCTAATACCGTCTTAAAAAACATCCTCAATTTTAAATAAAAAATAATACTCCGTACTAATTTAATGATTAGTAATATATGAATATTTATTAACCTAAAACTAGGGATGAGCATTTCGAACTAAATCCCGGAATCGAACCGGAACTGTACTGGTATCGTACCGAAACGGTACCGATTCCAAATATACGGTGCTGTATCGGGTCTACAAAATAAGGTGAAAAAAAATCAGTATCACTAATTCGGTATGGGATCGGTACCAATTCAGGAAATTCCTAAAAAAAAAACCAGAAAACCCGATTTCTTGGTACCGAAACCGGCCGAATCTCATTCGGTACGGTACCGGTACCACTAATTTATGCTCGGGAAAAAATTGGTACCACTAATTCGGTACGGGACGTATACCGTGCCCATCCCTACCTAAAACTAATCTAACAAAAATCAAATCCAAAAATTTGTGATTGCACACAGATCTAAAACTAGGTTGTTATGATGATACATGAACAAATGGACAATCCATCCAATCGTAATCAATAAGGAATCGTAAGATTCAACCTATAATATTCTATCAACACTTCTCATTTCTAAACCATAAAACTAAAACCAGAGTTGATTTTAGTGAGAGATTTATCTATAACAATGATCCTTGTTTTCTACAATGGTACTTTTGAAACTCGATCCAATCAGATCCCAATCACAACACAAAGTAAAACTAATCCATCGATGGCTGCTTCTTCAACTGATCGTGACACCTTCATCTACGTCGCTAAGCTTGCTGAACAAGCTGAACGCTATGTCGGTATTCATTCAGATCTGTTGTTTATATTATAATTATTGATTGTGTTAGCCAGTTAGTGTAAGTTTAGATTCGTATCTGGTGCCATTAGTTATCAATTTCTGCAAAGCGATTAAGGCTTGCACACCAAGTGTTCGATATATTGCCTCAACCAAACAAAACCTCTTTATTTTGATCCTTTGACCGTCTTGGTCAAAGAATCAAAATATGAGTTTGTTTTAGGGTTCTTGGACTTTCTCAGTCCTTGAAACGGGGTTTTTCTTTTTGGGCTACATCCATGGAGGCGAGTGTTTGTTCTTCAGGGGGTGTTTGGCCATGTCCATTTAGAGGTTTCCATTGTTGCCCAGATGGAATGGCGGGGTCCAAGGGGTTTCCTCGGTTGGTTGCGCATATTAAGCGTCTCCATTTGTCATCAGACGATCGGAGGGGGGCCTTGCGAGAGGCGCTTTCCACGGATTGTGAATTGTTTGTTTCTGTTGGGGAGGCTTTAAAGGTCTCAGATCAGTGGTTATGCGGGGTATGTATGCGTTTACATGCTCTGAGTCGGGCATGCCATCATACCGATGGGTTGGTTCGGTTCAAGCGGGTTGTGGGAGAGGTGGAGGAGTTTATAGTGGGGATCACTAGGCCGTATGTTGAGAGGGGAGTGGTACCTTTGGGTGGGGTGGTGGTGGATGAGGTTCTCCTTGACCGTGTGTTCTCGCTACCTATAACGACTGTTAAGAGCATCCCTCACACTTGTCGCATGGCATTTTCTCATGCTCTAGCTGGTGCTTTGGGTAAGGTGGCGGCTATGCCAACGTCTATTGAGGCATGGGTAAAACTTTTGTTGCTACCACGTTGCACGTTGCGTGTTATCAGACCTTCTAACCGTCAGGAGCGCAGGTCTGGTAATAGGAAGTCTTTGCAATGCCATAGTATTCAAAGGGCTTGGCAGCTTGGAGTGGGGATGGTTTTAATGAACTTATTTTGTCGCTTTTTGCCCAACCCTTAAGGGTGGTCTCGGGAAAGGATGAGCTGGTATCTGGGTCCGATAGCTCAACGGTGTGTGCCAATGTTAAACAATGTTTGAGGAAAGTTGCGGACGGGCATTTCACTGCTGCTGTTAAGGTATTATGTTCTTCAGGGGTTGCACCTTTAGGTACGGATACTTTGACAGCATTGTTGGCTAAGCATCCTATATTGCCCCCTCCGGTTATGCCTGTTTCCTTGCTCTCCGAGCCCCCTCTTGTTGTGGATGTTGATATCGTTTGTGGGTGCATTCAATCCTTCCCAAAAGGGACTTCTTGTGGGCGGGACGGATTGAGAGCCCAACACATTTTAGATGCATTTTGTGGAGAGGGGTCAGCGATTGCCGCCGGGGTACTCAAGGCTATCTGTGTGGTGGTTAATTTATTGTTGGGGGGGAGGTGTCCTAAGGTTTTGGCGGAGTTTGTTGCTTCGGCGCCCCTCACGCCGTTGCTCAAACCGGACAATGGGATTAGGCCTATTGCCGTGGGTTCATTTTGGAGGAGGCTTGTCTCGAAGGTGGCTATGAGGGGTGTCAGGAAGGAGATGTCCAAATACCTTTGTGACTTTCAGTTTGGGGTGGGAGTCTCGAGAGGGGCAGAGGCTGTGCTTCATAGCGCGAATAGATTTTTAAATGAGTTTCACTCGGATGGGTCATTGGCTATGCTTACTGTTGATTTCTCTAATGCCTTCAACTTGGTCGATCGAACTACCCTCCTACATGAGGTTCGGACTCGATGCCCGTCTATTTCCCTATGGGTGGATTTTTTATATGGTCAGTCGGCGAGGTTATATGTGGGTGATGACCTTATTTGGTCCACCACTGGGGTTCAGCAGGGGGACCCTTTAGGGCCTCTCCTTTTTGCTTTAGTTTTGCACCCATTGGTTCACCGGATCAGGGATTGTTGCTAACTTCTTTTTCATGCTTGGTATTTGGATGATGGTACTATTATCGGTGACACTAAAGAGGTAGCTAAAGCCTTAGATATAATCAGGGCTGAGGGGCCTCGCCTGGGCCTTGAACTCAACATCAACAAAACAGAAGTTTTTTGGCCGTCATGCAATGGGCTGAAGGTGCAGGATGGGTGATGAGTGCTTATTCACTCATCCTTTTTAGGCCTTATTTCAGACCAAAAATACCAAATACTAACCAAAAATGCCAAGAGAATGCATGTTTTTGTATTTGTGTATGTGCAGGTACGGATATGAGGAAAATGAACAAAATCGACACCAAAACCGACAAAAACGAGCACGAGAATGGAAAGTGTCAAAAGCCGGAGCCGGGGAAGTCAAATGGTCAAAGTCCAAGCTCAAAAAGTCAAATTCAACCTCAGAGATTCATCAAAGTTTCATATTTGGTCCCTGAATAAAGTTTGAGAGATTGGCGAATTTAGTCCTTCAAGTTTCAAATAATTACAAAATTGATCCCTTGAAGAATAATTGAAGAAAAGTCAATATTGGTCCCTCATGAATTTAATCAAGTCAACAAAGGCCCTTGGAAGTTAAATTTGAGTAAATACAGATTTAGTCCCTAAGCTTTGAGTTTGTACCACATTTAGTCCTTGTAAAATAATAACTAATCCTAAATCATAAAAACCATAACCGGATCCTAGATACTAAATCCAACAAATCCTTTACTCAACAAACCCACAGCCCAACAACACAACAACCCACTCCATTATACCCGGTCCACCAAAGTTACCCACGGTCAACCCTCCCAAAACCCGGTCAACTTAACAATAATAAAAAAAACACCCACACCCTTTTTACCCGCCCCCAAAACCCCTCTTTACCCAGGTGAGTTACTGTACCATGAACCCTAGTTCATCCCACCTCCAAATTACCCCACTTGGGTAATAATTACCCTATGATTGAAGGCTTCTAGAAGGTCAGAGTAAGTCAGGGAATGTCAGAAGGACACGTGGTCCAATGATTTAACACACGGAGGATTCACATCAATCAATAAATCAATCAACGGCTGTGGGTGATGGGATGTATCTAGAGTATGATCTAAGGGCTACAAAGGGACTCAAAGAAACACACAAGTGCCACGGATTGATGACATGGATAACCAAGCTCACCTCAGCTCACGTATAAATACCCCCCTCCTAGCTCACTTGTAATTTGTCCAATCTTTCATGTATTTAGAAAGGTTTTTGATCATTTTTAAATTTCTTGTCAATTTAAATTCAGTTTCATTTGTAATTTTCATTTTAAGCTTTGTACTTCAATTTTCAAGTATTAATACAATTTAAATTTTATTTTCAGTTTATTGCCTTTAATTTCAATTCTAGTTTGATTTACTTGTTTATTTAGTTTCAATCAAATGATGTTTGTTTGTTTTTATTAAGAATCTGCTTCATAAAAGAGAAATATATATATATATATATATATATATATATATATATATATATATATATATATATATATATATATATATATATATATATATATATATATATATATATATATATATATATATATATATATATTGTTTCAGCTTATTAAAATAAGCTAGCTTATTGGAGTTTGGCAGCTAACAAGGAGCAGTTAGCCTGTCTAAAAGACAGGCTGTGAGGGATTGCACCTCTCTGTTTGGCTGAGAGGTGCTTGGTGAGTTTTCGTTTTACGTTTCATAAGCTTAATTTTGCATATTATAGAATAGTAGTTTAGCTCTTTAATTATAGCTTATTTCTGTTTTGTTTAAGTATTTTGAATAGTCTCAGTCCATTTCTAGTTTAGGATTTAGTTTGATTGTATTTGATGTGCTTATTTTCCATCTTGAGTTTCATTATCTGATCTACCTGTGTGTTCTGGTTCATTTCGCATTCTGATCATAGTTGTTCATGTAGTTGTAGTTTGGTAAGCTTTAGTTTGTATCTCTCATTGTTGTTGCTTAAACCTTTACTATCTGCCTAGTTGATCATTAGTCGGCATTATTGTGTTCTTGTGAATTGTTGCTAAGTTGCACAGTACCCGTAGTTTTAATCATTGATAAGTAACTTAGGTGAATCAGTAGGTTAGAAGTTAGGAGCCTAAAACTCAATTACTTAGTATAATTGCATGTTTAAGGAGTGTTTGGGATAGGTCTTTAACCTGAGATATTGCTGTCCTTGGTGTTTCATTAGCTCCTCTTAGGCTTTAATACAGTTAATCAGTAATCTATTTGCACCCTTAACTCATAAAGTCAACATCCACTCCATATCCGAATTCTGTCAGCAATAATAGTTTTTAACAGTTAGGATTTTACATGTTGGTGAAATTTAGTTGCATCTAGGCAAACCAAGTCATAAATCAGTTTAGCATTGCATTTAGGACTAGCTTAGATCATTGGAATCTCAATAAAGCCCAACCTGTTGGTGCATTAAAAAGTCAAGTTTGGTTTCAATTATGGTTAAGTGCTGCTGATCTCAGGTCCCATTTGTGGATCAAATTAGTTTGGAATTGAGAGTTATTGGTTTATTTGTGATCTCAGTAGGTTAGGTTAGGATTTGCCACCCTTAGTTTTATTAGATCAACTTTTTAAGTTAGCTTATTAGGCTTATATAGTTGTGTGATTAGAGCATAGTATCTGTTTTAAGTTTAGGCCTGCTGGTGTGAAGTTGAGCTTGTATTCTGAGAAATTTGTTTCTTATAAGTTCATTTGTGTTTATAATTGCTTGTTTAGCTGTTGTGGACCCCATTGCTTAACCTGTTTAGTTCATTGCTTATTCGTTCTAGAGCTTATTGTACCTTTTTTGTCCTTAATCTGTGTTTCTGGGTTACCAATGGTTTAGTACTGTTTCATTGAGCTTATTTTAAGTCAAATATAACTTGGACAAAGTCTGGTCAACTCAGGTCAAGGAGTGCTTATTAATAAGCACTCCAAATAAGCTGTTTTCTAGCTTTTCAGCAGTTTCCTAGCTTATTTTTATTTCAAAATTTTTTTCTCAAGTTTGTTTTATCATTTTAGATTTTCTGTATTTTTTTCAAATTTTTCTGAGTCCATTTACTATTTTTCTTATTTTATTTTCAATTTTAATCATTTTTAAATACTTTTTAATTAATAAAAAATCCAAAAAAATCAGAAAAATCCCAGAAAAATCCAAAAATATTTTAGAAAATTATTTTCATTTATTTTAGAATTTTAGAAATTTATTTTGCATTTTTCTCATTTATTTTGAATTTAATTTGCATTTTTAATTAGTTTAAATAGTTTTTAATTTCCAAAAATTACATAAAAAGCCAAAAAAAATTAGTTTTTAGTTTTAAAATTTCTTTTTAGTTATTTTATAATTTTCAAAATTTAATTTTCATTTTTCTCAATTTATTTGCATTTTCTTTTTATTTTTAATTAGTTAATTAGTTTTTAATTCATAATAAATAAATAAAAAGTCAAAAAAATATTTTTCTTTTTCTTAAAATTTTCTTTTATCATTTTTAATTTTTGAAAATTATTTCCAAGTCCGTAGGAGTAGCGTAGCTTAAAAGTCGCGTTTTATTTCGCGCGTTGACGTTTATTTTACGTTTTAATTTACGGTTTTCGATTCTACGTTACGTTTTAAGTTTGTTTAGTTGATTTACGTGTTTAATTAGTTATTTGTGCTTCATTTACTATTTCATTAGTATAATCTCATTCACATCACTTTTTACCATTTTCACGACACGTTTCACGATTCGGGAACTAAGAATTCCATTCACACCTTCGCTGGGACACGACCCGGGGAAATACTTTCCTAAGCATTTCTTCGGTTATAAACTATACTTACAAAACGAAACCATCAATTTTGGCGCCGCTGCCGGGGAAGGTTGAAGTGAATTTTTCGTTTTCGTTTTTCGAAATTGTGTTTTGAAAACCTTCCTTGTATATATATTTTTTTTTGAAAAATCAAAAACACTTTTCCTAAAGTGTTTTCAAAAATACCAAAAAAAAAAATAATAAAGTTACAGCCTCGTCTCGACCGAAAGGAAGAGCGTTGTAAACCAAATAAGTCTCCCAATATAACTACGCGTGAAATTAGTTGCTAATCGGATTACTTTAATTCTACAACCGAATAAGCGGAAAATACGGAAGCTTTGACATTAAATTGCAAGCTGAAGAGAGATCCATTCTTCTCTCCCGTTCCGTCGTGAATAGATTTAAAGGAAACGGTTTACGATGAACGTAACGTTTGAAAAACAAAAGAGAATAAAAGTTTTAAGTTTTCAAATTTTGTTTTCTAAAAAATAAAAACACAAAAAGATTTTCCTTTTCCATTTTGATTTTCCTTTCATTTTGATTTGATTTTATGATAATTAAAAACCAAAAATAATCTTTTTCTCCTCTTATCATTTGATTCTTCTTCTTTAACCCTCTAAACCGATAATTCTTATGGATCCGACTTGTTTTAATTGTGGAAATTCCTCCGGAGAAGGAGTACTTTGTGAACGGTGTTTTTGCAAAGAATGTGGGTTTACTCGTGGATTTTGTATGTGTTATGCTTCGAAAACTGAACCCACATTCACTTCCGATTATGATCCGAACTTTTCAAATTATTATCACAACGAGTATGAGCAAGTTCCGTACTTCAATAATGAATCATTTCAAAATGCACCGATTTCACAACAAAACGGTTGTGAGTATTGTGGAGGTCCACACTTTAGCACCAATTGTCAAACAAGGAAACCGTTTCCTTATGACAATGATTATCACGACCAACCTCCACAATATGAAATGATCACTGCTCAAAATAACTTTACCGAGTTATTAGATCTTTTTAAAGAAGTAATTCGTGTGAAAGAACAAGTTAATACCGTTAAGAATGATAAAAACGAGCTTTATAAAGAAGAAAATCCTACGATTAATTCCACTTCGTCTTGTGAACCTTTAAATGTTGAAGATTGTTCTATGACATCTCTCGACGACGATTTCTTTAAACGAAAGGTTTTTAAAATAAAAATGGAACAACTTTACGTCTCATCAAAAATTGCAAAAATTCGTGTTGATTATGATGAACCATCGGTTCCTACTCCCTCTCCGGTGAGGGAAATGGAACGAGAAACCGAGGTGACAAAGGACTCGGTATTTTCCAATAACAATGAAAGTGCTAAATACGTCCAACCTACGGTTATCCAAGAATCTAAGCCGACAATTGTTCTTAATCCGTCTAGATTTGATCCTAACCTTTCACGATTTACGGTTAAGAGTTTGTCAAATAAACGTGCTGAGCTTAAAACGGTTTTTAAAAGAAACGATTTGCCTAATCTTCACGAACAAGAACCGGAGACCATAACGGAAGTGGTGGAAATTCCTAGCTCTGAGAGCACACCACTTGTCCCACCTCCGGATTCTTCTATTTCGACTGAGATTGTTACGCCGTCAGATCCTTTGGAGCCCGAGCTCCAGGATTCTTTACCCGATTTTGAGAAATATGTTTTTGATACGGCTGAAGAAATTGAGTCATCTCCGATTGACAATACGAATAATTGTGTTGAGACGTTCTCCGATTCTGACAATGACGATGCTATATCTTGTGGAGAAATCGAATATGTTGATGAAATACCTTCTGAGCTCGTCAGCTTAGAAGAAGAGAATAATGAAGAAGTTGAAACGGAAATCCAAGATGAAGCTCTACGTGAAACATTATTGAATGTCAATCTTCTTATCTCTCGAATTGAAGCATTGAATGATTTTCCGATTTTTTCTCCTATCCCCGTTAAGGATAGTGATTTCTTACCCGAGCTTGAAATTTTTCGATTTGAAGAGACGAGTAGTGGCAATCCCACTATTCATGCTTTCTCTCTTCCAGATTATGAGCGTTTTGATTTTGAAATTGATTTTGAGCTTATTTCTGATAATCCGTCACGTGACCCTCTTTTAGAGGATACCGATTCATTTCTTGCTGCGGATGACTTGATACCACCGGGTATTGAGAATGACGAGAATGACGTTCAAAGAAATATTCTTTCCGATTTACCATCTTCTCGTCCACCGGCGAAACCACCCGATGCAGATTTTGATACGAATGAAGAAATTTTTGGAGTGGTGGACGAGATTTCTGATTATGATAATCCTGTGCTTGATATTTTACCCACCCAACCCACCCGTGATTCAGAAATCGACTTTGCTTTTATCATCTGGGTGTTTCAACCTTTCTTCTCTTATCCCCTCATTTCTTCTCTTTTCCACTCCACCGGGAGTGAGGATACCGTTTTTGACCCCGGCATCTTCGTTTATGCCGGTTGTCCGTTTCATCTGCTCTCCCCAAGGACGAATTAATTCGGGGATCGAGTCAAGCTCATGTGACTCGGTGAACAAAAACAAGCGCTTCGTGGGAGGCACCCCATGCTTATCCATTTCATCTTCTTAAATTTCTATTTTCTTTAATAACGTGACGTGAGGGGGGCGACCCTTTCCAAACTCGTGTTTTCGTGGTTGTTTATGAATGTTCAGGAATTTCCCCGAAGTTTGAGGACTCTCGTGCTCGTGGTTTGTCGTTCTCTCCACTCGAGTCTCATGCTTCGCTGCTCTATTTGAAATTCACCATATCCAAAATCTTATCGACTAACGTTTATCTCTTGGCATACTTAATAAATGGCCTTAGATTTTACGTAGGATTTCCTTTACCCTTAAAACATTGAGGACAATGTTTCACTTTAGTCTGGGGGGGTGAATCTTCGATTCGATTTGACCTGTACCATCGTCTGAGCTGTTAACTTACGCAACTCCGTTTTCCACCAAAAATTTTAACTTTTGTCACCGCTTTATAATCCATTAAAAAAAAAAAAAAATGAAAAATGAAAAAAAATGAAAAAATGTATGATATGAATAATAAGTTTTGACACCTTGTTTTGACTTTCCTACCGGCGAGAGTAGAAATAAATGTTTTGACTTGACCGGGCGTGTTGAGCCCTAGCTTGTTTCCCTTAACCAAAATAATCATAAGATTATGGCTAAGCATCCGCGGATCTCATTACTTGGGATTTTAAATTTGCGGAGATCGAGGAATGATAGAGTTTATTTAGAAGTTTCGTGCTATATACGGATCGCATTACTGGGATTTAAAAAAACCCACGAGAGGTACTTGTGGCCTCCTTGTTCCCATCAGAAACGTCACCAATATATAATAGATGTCTAGGATTAATTAAGGGTATACGGTTTGGGCAATACTTAGTTTTTTCTCGTTCCCAACAAAATCTCTGCATATGGGGGTTTGGTACACATAGGGGTACTGCCAGTGTTACGGTGAAATAGACTATTGCATCTTGCCGGTTCGCAGCCGATGTTGTGATCTTAGTAAAGGCCGTAGGACTCGGGGTTTGGCATATATTTATGAATATCAATAATAATAGTCCAAAGCCAAATAAAAAAGGCAGAGGAATCCAAAGCTATAAAAAAGCAGCGGATAGAAATCCAAAGTCATAATAAAGCTCTTACATCTTAGCGGCTCATAAACCGTTGACTGTAAAAGAATAAAGGACTAAGGACCAAAGTATTATTAAAGTGCTTATGATTATGCAAAAATGCCAAGCTTCGACTCCGGGGGTTTCCCTAATAAAAAGCTTCCGTTTCGGGTATCAAACATGGTATGTCTCGGTCGTAAATAAAAAGGGGGCCTCTACAAATCGTGTTAAATCAGAGACCTTCATGTGGACCCGATTTCTGTATGCAGGGGTTTTCGAGGGAAAGTTTGGAAACTACTTAGCGTTCAAATTTTGTGCTCTTATCGGACTAACAAATATCGAAACGAGAAAATATGAAGCAATTCATTTCTCACAAATTAAAATCCTTAGATACACAATTTAAGACCTGGGGACAAGAGGTAATACACAAGTAACTTTTGTGGGCAGTGTTAGCATCTAACTTCTGGATAAACAATGACCTCGATTTTACGCTTAGTTTGGGAGCTTGTGAAAAATCAAGGATGACGATTTTTATCCGTACGGTCTCTTCTCTGTGAGAAGTGTTTCTACTCGTTGACCCTGAAAGTTATCAACAGATAAGAATTGATAATGAAAGTCAAAGCAAACCGTCACTTATATAAAAATGAAAAAGTACAAAAATAGTAGTTGTAGTTATTATTCATGAAAATCGGAAAACGGAGCGTTTTTGAGAATAAATGATTTTACTATCTCTCTTGAACATCATTGCTACTTTACAACGTCAGTAAAGAGAGGTTTTGAAAATTATTTATCTTTTAAGCGTGAGGTGATGACATTGCGTGAGGGCACGGCAATACCTTAGTCTGGGGGATTTTGATGAGTGCTTATTCACTCATCCTTTTTAGGCCTTATTTCAGACCAAAAATACCAAATACTAACCAAAAATGCCAAGAGAATGCATGTTTTTGTATTTGTGTATGTGCAGGTACGGATATGAGGAAAATGAACAAAATCGACACCAAAACCGACAAAAACGAGCACGAGAATGGAAAGTGTCAAAAGCCGGAGCCGGGGAAGTCAAATGGTCAAAGTCCAAGCTCAAAAAGTCAAATTCAACCTCAGAGATTCATCAAAGTTTCATATTTGGTCCCTGAATAAAGTTTGAGAGATTGGCGAATTTAGTCCTTCAAGTTTCAAATAATTACAAAATTGATCCCTTGAAGAATAATTGAAGAAAAGTCAATATTGGTCCCTCATGAATTTAATCAAGTCAACAAAGGCCCTTGGAAGTTAAATTTGAGTAAATACAGATTTAGTCCCTAAGCTTTGAGTTTGTACCACATTTAGTCCTTGTAAAATAATAACTAATCCTAAATCATAAAAACCATAACCGGATCCTAGATACTAAATCAAACAAATCCTTTACCCAACAAACCCACAGCCCAACAACACAACAGCCCACTCCATTATACCCGGTCCACCAAAGTTACCCACGGTCAACCCTCCCAAAACCCGGTCAACTTAACAATAATAATAAAAACACCCACACCCTTTTTACCCGCCCCCAAAACCCCTCTTTACCCAGGTGAGTTACTGTACCATGAACCCTAGTTCATCCCACCTCCAAATTACCCCACTTGGGTAATAATTACCCTATGATTGAAGGCTTCTAGAAGGTCAGAGTAAGTCAGGGAATGTCAGAAGGACACGTGGTCCAATGATTTAACACACGGAGGATTCACATCAATCAATAAATCAATCAACGGCTGTGGGTGATGGGATGTATCTAGAGTATGATCTAAAGGCTACAAAGGGACTCAAAGAAACACACAAGTGCCACGGATTGATGACATGGATAACCAAGCTCACCTCAGCTCACGTATAAATACCCCCCTCCTAGCTCACTTGTAATTTGTCCAATCTTTCATGTATTTAGAAAGGTTTTTGATCATTTTTAAATTTCTTGTCAATTTAAATTCAGTTTCATTTGTAATTTTCATTTTAAGCTTTGTACTTCAATTTTCAAGTATTAATACAATTTAAAATTTATTTTCAGTTTATTGCTTTTAATTTCAATTCTAGTTTGATTTACTTGTTTATTTAGTTTCAATCAAATGATGTTTGTTTGTTTTTATTAAGAATTTGCTTCATAAAAGAGAAAATATATATATATATATATATATATATATATATATATATATATATATATATATATATATATATATATATATATATATATATATATATATATATATATATATATATATATATATATATATATATATATATATATTGTTTCAGCTTATTAAAATAAGCTAGCTTATTGGAGTTTGGCAGCTAACAAGGAGCAGTTAGCCTGTCTAAAAGACAGGCTGTGAGGGATTGCACCTCTCTGTTTGGCTGAGAGGTGCTTGGTGAGTTTTCGTTTTACGTTTCATAAGCTTAATTTTGCATATTATAGAATAGTAGTTTAGCTCTTTAATTATAGCTTATTTCTGTTTTGTTTAAGTATTTTGAATAGTCTCAGTCCATTTCTAGTTTAGGATTTAGTTTGATTGTATTTGATGTGCTTATTTTCCATCTTGAGTTTCATTATCTGATCTACCTGTGTGTTCTGGTTCATTTCGCATTCTGATCATAGTTGTTCATGTAGTTGTAGTTTGGTAAGCTTTAGTTTGTATCTCTCATTGTTGTTGCTTAAACCTTTACTATCTGCCTAGTTGATCATTAGTCGACATTATTGTGTTCTTGTGAATTGTTGCTAAGTTGCACAGTACCCGTAGTTTTAATCATTGATAAGTAACTTAGGTGAATCAGTAGGTTAGAAGTTAAGAGCCTAAAACTCAATTACTTAGTATAATTGCATGTTTAAGGAGTGTTTGGGATAGGTCTTTAACCTGAGATATTGCTGTCCTTGGTGTTTCATTAGCTCCTCTTAGGCTTTAATACAGTTAATCAGTAATCTATTTGCACCCTTAACTCATAAAGTCAACATCCACTCCATATCCGAATTCTGTCAGCAATAATAGTTTTTAACAGTTAGGATTTTACATGTTGGTGAAATTTAGTTGCATCTAGGCAAACCAAGTCATAAATCAGTTTAGCATTGCATTTAGGACTAGCTTAGATCATTGGAATCTCAATAAAGTCCAACCTGTTGGTGCATTAAAAAGTCAAGTTTGGTTTCAATTATGGTTAAGTGCTGCTGATCTCAGGTCCCATTTGTGGATCAAATTAGTTTGGAATTGAGAGTTATTGGTTTATTTGTGATCTCAGTAGGTTAGGTTAGGATTTGCCACCCTTAGTTTTATTAGATCAGCTTTTTAAGTTAGCTTATTAGGCTTATATAGTTGTGTGATTAGAGCATAGTATCTGTTTTAAGTTTAGGCCTGCTGGTGTGAAGTTGAGCTTGTATTCTGAGAAATTTGTTTCTTATAAGTTCATTTGTGTTTATAATTGCTTGTTTAGCTGTTGTGGACCCCATTGCTTAACCTGTTTAGTTCATTGCTTATTCGTTCTAGAGCTTATTGTACCTTTTTTGTCCTTAATCTGTGTTTCTGGGTTACCAATGGTTTAGTACTGTTTCATTGAGCTTATTTTAAGTCAAATATAACTTGGACAAAGTCTGGTCAACTCAGGTCAAGGAGTGCTTATTAATAAGCACTCCAAATAAGCTGTTTTCTAGCTTTTCAGCAGTTTCCTAGCTTATTTTTATTTCAAATTTTTTTTCTCAAGTTTGTTTTATCATTTTAGATTTTCTGTATTTTTTTCAAATTTTTCTGAGTCCATTTACTATTTTTCTTATTTTATTTTCAATTTTAATCATTTTTAAATACTTTTTAATTAATAAAAAATCCAAAAAAATCAGAAAAATCCCAGAAAAATCCAAAAATATTTTAGAAAATTATTTTCATTTATTTTAGAATTTTAGAAATTTATTTTGCATTTTTCTCATTTATTTTGAATTTAATTTGCATTTTTAATTAGTTTAAATAGTTTTTAATTTCCAAAAATTACATAAAAAGCCAAAAAAAATTAGTTTTTAGTTTTAAAATTACTTTTTAGTTATTTTATAATTTTCAAAATTTAATTTTCATTTTTCTCAATTTATTTGCATTTTCTTTTTATTTTTACTTAGTTAATTAGTTTTTAATTCATAATAAATAAATAAAAAGTCAAAAAAATATTTTTCTTTTTCTTAAAATTTTCTTTTATCATTTTTAATTTTTGAAAATTATTTCCAAGTCCGTAGGAGTAGCGTAGCTTAAAAGTCGCGTTTTATTTCGCGCGTTGACGTTTATTTTACGTTTTAATTTACGTTTTTCGATTCTACGTTACGTTTTAAGTTTGTTTAGTTGATTTACGTGTTTAATTAGTTATTTGTGCTTCATTTACTATTTCATTAGTATAATCTCATTCACATCACTTTTTACCATTTTCACGACACGTTTCACGATTCGGGAACTAAGAATTCCATTCACACCTTCGCTGGGACACGACCCGGGGAAATACTTTCCTAAGCATTTCTTCGGTTATAAACTATACTTACAAAACGAAACCATCAATGGGTTGTTCCCCCACGGGATTGGGAGACCGTCGCTGGGTGTGAAACTCCTTGGAGGTGCTGTTAGCCAGGATGCTGGGTTTATTAGTAGTTTGGCGGTGAAAAGGGCATCTCGTGCTGTGGAACTTATGAGTCATCTCCCAAGTCTACGGGACCCTCAATCTGAGCTTCTTTTGCTCCGCTCATGTATGGGCGTTGCAAAGATGTTGTTCGGTCTTAGAACGTGCCAACCTATGTATATAGGGGAAGCTGTTTCTATTTTTGACAATGGCCTTCGGAGGGCGATAGAGGCTATTGTGGTTTGTGGTGGTCCTTTTTTTGGGGATTTTCAATGGAGGCTAGCATCACTTCCGATTCGGTTTGGTGGGTTGGGTTTATGTTCTGCTGAGGATGTATCTACTTATGCTTTTGTGGCCTCGAGGGCGCAATCTTGGAGTTTGCAGGACCACATTCTTCAAGGATGTGTTATTGATGGGGTTGACTCTGATTATGGGTATGCGATGGATCGCTTGCGCATGTCCCTTCCTGATTTTGATCTTAGCGGTTTCTCTAATAAGGACACCGCCCCCCCCTAAAACCCAGAATGTTCTGGCGTGTGCCCTATTTAGTGAAATCGTCAAGAGTTTGGGAGTGAAGTTCGATTTATCCCCTCGCCAAAAAGCGGTGTTTGAATGTCTCCGTGCTCCTCATGCTCAGAATTTCTTGACTGTCACCCCCATTGATGGGCTAGGCCAACATATGTCTGCACTGGAGTACCGGACTATCCTTAAGTACCGGCTAATGATCCCCCTGTTTCCAGCTGATGAGCCTTGCCCAGTCTGCCACAAGGCTTGTTTGGATTCTTTTAGCGAGCATGCGGTCCATTGCAAGGAGTTACCTGGTTTCAAGTATAGGCATGATTTGGTCAGGGATGTTCTGTTTGATGCTCTTAAGAGAGCAGGTATTTCTTCTAAAAAAGAGGCCCCCGTGAACTTTTTGACGGATCCGCTTGATGGAAGGTCTACTTTACGGCCAGCTGATATACTTGTGTTTGGGTGGGCTGGTGGGAAGCATGCTTGTGTGGATCTTACTGGAGTGTCCCCTCTTGTTGGGCTTAGGGACAACGGGTTTGTTGCTGGACAAGCTGCGTTGAAAGCGGAATCGAGCAAAGTGGCTAAACACGAGAAAGCTTGCTCAGAGAATCAACACGTGTTTATCCCTTTTGCTTTTGATACATTTGGTTTCCTAGCTCCGGATGCAGTGAAGTTTTTGTCTAGAGTTCAACAGGTTGTGCAAAGCAATTTTGTGACAATCAAGAAACAAAACTTCATTTTTAGTAGGATTGGTTTTGCCATCCAAAAGGGGGTTGCGGCGCAACTTGTTGCTCGCTTGCCTGCCATCCTATTGTAATCCGTTATATGGTCTTTAGTAATATATCATCGTAAAAAAAAAAAAAAAAAATCTACCAACTTGGGACAAAAAAAAAAAAAAAAAAAAGAATCATGAACCATTTTTATTTTTAGTGAGAAAGTTGCTTAAAAGATAGAAAATGAACTTAAGATTGCATAAGTTATACTCCGTATTTTTTAAGGACATTTTTTTTTTAATTCAATTGGCCTTGCAAGTTGCTGGAGCAAATAATAGAGAACGGATTACAATTTATGAGAACATGCTCTTTATGGATAATAGATCCATTCTAACCAATTGAGGAAAAAAATATATATTTTCAACACTTTGAGATCGAGATCCACAGATGGGATAGAATCTTGACTTCATCCGCGGGGTTAGGTTATTAGCTGCCTTGTGTATTTATTACATATTCAGTCTCAAGGAATTGGTTTGATGCGACTTTTTAAACGACTTGCTAGATCATATGTTGACATATAATGTTTTTTGCTGCATTGTACTATGTTTTTAGAAAGAACAGGCTTTGCAAAATTTCAGTATGGAAGGGAAAGAAAAAAGATCTTGCTGGAAGGGACAGAAACACAGAATTTACGTGGTGGAGAAGAAATGGTACAGCAATAATATAATTGCTAATAAATGATCATGGGTCGATCGTGCACTTTCTATTTTAGTATAAATAGCTAGACAAGCAGTAAACAAACTCGCATACACCTAGACAGAGAGGTCACATGGGAAGCAAAAGTGATAAACAAAAGCACTTTGTTCTAGTACATGGTCTTTGCCATGGAGCTTGGTGTTGGTTCAAGGTTAAGCCCCTTCTTGAGGCTGCCGGCCATCGTGTTTCTGTCTTTGATCTCTCTGCCAGTGGTACGGACACCAAAGTAATACAAAATGTCACTACATTTTCTGACTATACTAGGCCATTACTCGACTTCATGGCCACCATTCCATCGGGTGAGAAGGTTGTCCTGGTGGGACATAGTCTTGGTGGTATGAATATAGCTCTTGCCATGGAAAACTTCCCCGAAAAGGTCTCCCTTGCCATATTCCTCACTGCCTTCATGCCCGATACTGTACATAAGCCTTCTTATGTTTTAGAGCAGGTAATTATATATGTTTCTTTTTTGGCTTCACATTAAGTCTTTAACTTTCAGAAAATTACGTTGACTTTGCTATTTCTTAGGAGAAATGGTTGGATAACGACTAAACTCATGCATAATTCTATGTTAAACCTGGGTGCATTGTTTCATTCGTTGTAACAAAATGACCCACGTACCTCAGCGTAAATCAGAGAGCTAATGGCACGTAGTTGTATGCATATCAATCATTTCTTATTTTCTAAAGTCTTGCTACGTATGGGTACCATGTTTGTCATGTTAATTACAAGCCTGCTCATGATACGTGCATAATATTTTCATGTAATGGTTTTCATGCTACACCACTTTATGCAGTTATGTACCAAGCCTTTATAAACCAGAACCAATTTAAATACATTCGAGTGTTTTGAAAACTATTTACTTTCAAATTTCCAAAGTTAACGAAACAATATATTCTAGTTAAGCATGCATTCAACTTTAATGCAGTTTTTTTTTTTTTTTTTTTTTTTTTTTTTTTTTTAAATCTATCTATCTTGAGTTATGATGTATATATTGTTATATACATTCAACGACATAACTCTTGAGTCATTTCATTATGAAGTTTGTCCAAAGGACTCCATCCGAAGCTTGGTTGGACACACAGTTCATGCCTTACAATGACGAAATCAATTCTGAAGTGTGGATGCTTTTTGGTCCCAAATTCCTGTCATTGAAGATGTATCAACTTTGCTCTGATGAGGTTATCATTCTTATATTAATATTTAGCTAGCAACACCCTCAAAATTTGTTACTATTATCAATTACTAGTGATAATAATTTTTTTTATTATATTGTAGGATCGTGAATTAGGGAAAATATTACTTAGGCCTGGATCCATATTTCTTAAAGACCTGCCGAACACCAAAGAATTTACAAAAGAAGGGTATGGTTCTGTGAGCCGTGTTTTTGTGGTTAGTGATGAAGACAAGACCATAACAAAAGATTTTCAAAAATGGATGATTGATAACAATCCGGTCGTTGAGGTGCAAGAGTTAAAAGGTGTGGATCATATGCCGATGTTATGTGACCCAAAGCAACTCACTGCTTGTCTCCTTGACATAGCCCTTCCATAGACGTGCTTAGCCGTCTAAGCTTTATTATATATGTAAGAAATTTCAATCACAAGGCATAATAATTTGCGTGGCAATCGTATCTATTTGTTCTCATAGTTCTTTCATTTAATGGATGATAAATATACAGGGCCTTGTTGTAAATTAACTTGCTACATGTGTGATAATAACAAAATTAAACTGCTACATATGTCATGATATAGTAACGTCGAAGCCATTAATGGGTTCTTTCAAGGGGATTAAAGGCGTGTCAATGAAAATGAAGCAAATATAAGGGCGCGTTTAGTTGAGGGAAAACACCCTTGTTTTCCACAAAATGTTTTGTGAAAAACAAGGAAAACAGAGATCGCGTTCAAATTAGTGTTTTCCAATAAAATTCTTTACAAAACACAAAATTCCTATTTCCAACTTTAATACACAAAACTACAAAACACCTTTTTTTGTTTTCCCCTTTTTCCATTAAAATACCCCAAATTTCGACTGATTTTTTACTTTTTCGTCCATCTTTTTACTTTTTCGTCAGATTTTTTACGTTTTCGTCCGATTTTTTACGTTTTCGTCGATTTTTTTACGTCTTCCTCCTTTTTTTTACGTTTTCGTCATGGTTTTTACAGACGAAAACGTAAAAAAACAAACGAAAACCCAAAAAATCGGACGAAAACATAAAAAAAAATTGATGAAAACGTAGAAAAGCTGACGAAAATGTAAAAAAAAACGGATGAAAACGTCAAAAATCTGATGAAAACGTAAAAAAATTAGACGAAAACGTAAAAAAACAGACGAAAACGTAAAAAAACAAACAAAAACGGACAAAAACGTAAAATGTCGGACAAAAACGTAAAAAAACAGACGAAAACGTTATTTGATATTATATTTTACTGTTTTAATTTCTTTATTTTCTCGTATTAGATTTTTTTAGTTATTTTATAATTTAGTTGGTTAGTTTATAATATTTGTTTTTGTGTTTTGAAGATGTTTTTATAATATTACTAAGGTGAATAGTGAATTGAGATATAAAACAACAACACTTAAACATGTTTTCTAGTTTTGGAAAATGGAAAACACAAACACATGTTTCTCAAACTAAACGTGTTTTCTAAATTTTACATTGTTTTGTGGAAATCAAACTCCCCTCCTTTTTCCTACAAAACAAGAAATAAGAAATGAAAGAAAATGTTTTCCATCTAAACGCCACCTAAGTGTTGGATTTGACTTTGTGTTTCATTAATGATCTTCAGACTCAAAGGTCTCTCAAAGCATACATTTAGGTTATTAGGTACCGTTTGGTTTATATCCGGGGTTAGGATTTTGTATTGGGTTGAAAAAAAATATGAAAGAGAAAGATGGGGATTTTAAAAAATATGTTTGTTTAGTATTTGATATAAGATTTAGAGTTAGAAATATATTATATAAAATTTTATAAAAAAATTACATAACAGTGAAATTGTGAAAAGATGAATTGAGCTCACTAATTCGCCTCAAACGGTCAGATAATTATTAGTCAACCACTTGTGAATGGTCAATTATAAAAGTCAAACAGCTGAGGCAAACGCTTCCGTGAAATACAGTATTTTCCGGGGTCGTAATGTCCCAACGAGGTTGTGATGGTATTAAAAACGAATATGTGATCAGTGAATGTGAACAGAAAAGGTATAAAAGTGTTTGTGTGTGATTACACTAAGGTTTTATAAATAAACTATATTAACTATTACGTAAAACCTAGGTATCTAAAACGTTTAAACGTACACCAATTTAAAATCAGACGCGATTGCGTACTGAGAAAAAGGTGAGTTTTAAGAAAAATAAACTATAAGGGTTAAAAATGAACATTCTATAAACTTAAACTCAAAATAAAATTAAATTAAAAAGAAAACTATTTTTTTTAGATTATTTTATTATTTATTATTAATTATTTAATTAAAAACTATTTAACTATTTAATTAAAACTAATTTATATCAAACTAAAAATTATAAATACTACAAATTAAACTAAAAACTTATAAAAATATTTTCTAAACCTAAAATAGAACTTGAAGAAAGTATAAAAAATAAAAATAAATCTTTTTGTCTTTTTATGAATTTCTTTTTAATTAAAAACTATTTATATTAATTATACTAATTAAACTATTTTAAATTACAAATAATACTAAACTAACTTAGAAAATTATAAAAAAATTTATAAAACTATTTTATAACTTATAAAAGCTAGGAAAAATATAAAAATTAGGTGTTGCTATATAAAAATTAATTATGCTATTTATAACTTACTTATTGATTAATTATTAATTAAACTATTATTAATTCTAATAAATACTAAATCACAAAATAAAAATCTGAGAAAATTATTTAAAATACTTTAACCTATAATGAATTTAATAAAAATATAAAAACACAACTTACTTAATAAAAATCTAAAAATGAAAATTAAAATTAAATTAAATTAAATAGAAACTATCACTTATTTTTATGTTGTATTTTCTGGATTTTTCTTTTATAAAACTATATTATACCTAAAAAGAACTAAATTTAATAAAAACAATTATTTTATAGCTTAAAATTAAGCACTGTGGAAGCTTATTGCTACCACAGTTGACTTTTGTTGACTGAAAAGGTAAATAAGCTCAAATGAGCTTATGTGGGACCCACTTTGGATAATTCTGGTTCTAATAAGGTAGTTGGACTTGTCAAGGCTTAATTTGGTTAAATAAGCTCAGTAGATAAGCTGGTAAGCCACAATAAGCTAATCCAAAACCTAAATTCAACACAGAATGGGGACAGAGTTCAAGGGTATAACTAGGTGGGGTCCACTGAGATTCAGGTCCAACAAAAGGTCAATACTTGCTCCCTAGTAGGAGGGGGTTTGTAAGGAACTAAGTTGGATGTCTGGGGCCCACTGTGGTGGTCACAAATCACCACCAAAGTGGTGGTGATGGTCATGGATCTGCTGCACAGGGGAGTACTCAGCCCTGCAGCTGTCTTTGAGGGTCTGTGGACCCCACAACAAAAATGCTAAAAATATAACTAAGATGGAATGAAGAAGTTGAGGTGGTAGACTACTAAACCTCAAAATCTCACAGTCTAAATCTCACTACATAAATCTATAAAAATCCTTGAAGTTTTGTGAAAATCTGAAAGTGAAAATTTGACTTTTTAGCAAAACTTAACTAGTTTGACTATTGTGAGATTCTAGTGATCCTAATTGATTTATTATGTTATATTGAACCTAAATGAAGTTTGATCTATCAATCCTATCCACTTTTGTATTGAAATCAAAGGTTTGAGAATTCAAACCACCAACAGTTTAGGCTGTTAGATGGATTTGAATGGGATTTTGACTTTTCTTAACTAAACCTACCACTTTTATTCATTACTTAGCCTAATAAAACCTAAAATGACCTAATGGAACAGCAAACATCAACTGAGACATCTTAAGTCACCCTAGACTGCCTAAATCCAAACAGTCCTAAACAAGCTTGATTGTGAGAGTTTTGAAGAATTCCACTAATTCAGACCAAGTTATTAAATCATCATTATATAATATGCTAATAGGAACTTACTTAAGCATAAAAACACAACTAAAAACAACAAATCATCAAAGATCATCTTTGTCCTTTTTTTCACAGTGAAAACAAAAATATTAACAACCTTAGAAATTAATTAACAAGCATGACTTTATTTAATCTAAACTAGCTTTAATACAGTAGAATAACATAAAAATACTGAAATCAAGTAGAATAACTACCACTAATAATATTCAAATAATATGAAATATGACTTACAAAAGGCTTCCCAAGCAGTAAACATGAACCAAAGGCCACAAAGAAAAATCTACACTCCCCATGGAGTTCTAATTACCCAAGCAATCCACAATCACCATCCTGCTCTGCTTTTCCTTCTTCTTCTTATGATTTTTTATTTTTCTACTATTTTATTTGATTTTTTTTTTCTATTTATAGCTAAACAGACAATTAAGGTTTTTCTAAGACTTAATAAGGCTTTGTCAGAGCTTATATAAGCTTATGAACAGCCTTAACATCAACTAACAACAACACATGAACTTTTAGTGATTTTGATCAAACTTGAAATTGGCATAAATTGAGATAGCAACTGAAACTTAAAATTAACTTTAATTAAAGATAAAAATGCATGAAATTAACTGATACAAGCTTGTTTTGATTGAAATTACAACTGAAAATAAAGTTTACACTACCTACGGCTAATTTACACTACTCCTAAACTAATACATATTCTCTTCTGCTTCTTTTCTCTTTTGTAGCCCTTTTCTGAGCTTGTGGGACCCACTGGGGTATTTCCCACCATTCCCCAGCCGTTGATATGGCCTAAGCAATCCCCACCGTTTAAAATACTTTTTGGCGCCAAAAGGTCTTTGGGTGTCAGTGTGTTGCGTGGAGAGGGTATTAGGGGTTTTGGAGTGTTGTGGAGGTGGAGAGATAAAGTGGAATGAGTGGGGAGCAAGTTGGGGGTGAAACCAGTGAGGTGGTGGTGGTATTGGTGGAGCAGTGGTGGTGGTATGGTTTGGGAGGGAGATGGTGGTGTTTGACCAAGGGGTTTGACCCCATTTATTAATAAACGTTGGGGTTGGTTTTGGGCTGTGGGATTGGGCCAAAGATTGGTGGGCTGGGGTTTTAATAAAAGGGTGGGTTGGATTTGGTTGTTGGTTTATATAATTTAAGGGTCCGTTTGTTTATTAAGCTAGGAAACCACAAGGACCAATTATGTAATTAGTTGAAAGTTAAAGGGTTGTTGTGTAATTTTCCAAAGTTTATCATGAAGGTCTAAATTGTCACATGTGAATAGTACAAGGGTATATTTGATAATTTTCATTTTTAAAATACCCGGGGAATAAAACTGACAAACTGCCAAACTTGAGGGACCAATTATGTAATTTCACCAAACTTCACACCAAGGACCATTCCTGCAAAATATTATTAGTACAATGACCAAAATTGATTTTTCTCAAAGTTTTTACATCCCAGGGACCATTTATGTCAAATTCCAAAGTACAGGGACTAAACTTGTAATTCTGTGAAACTTTGCACCAAAGGACTAAATATGTAACTTTATGATTAAAAAGGACCTTTGATGACTTTTTCATGTTTTTAGAATATCCAGGGACTAGTTTTGTCAATTTATGAAACTTGAGGGACTGAAACTGCCAATTATGCAAACTTTGTATGTTTTTCATCTGTTTTTGCTTGTTTTGCATTTGAAACATATAAAACACACTTTTGAGATATTTTAAGTATTTTGATACATATTTGAGTGTTTTTTGTATGTTTTGGCAGCTCAGATTGGTATAAAATGATGAGTATTTAGACACTCATCAATCCCCCACACTAAACTATTGCTAGTCCCTAGCAATCTATTGAGAAAAACTTAATGGATTTGAAAAACTCTTTACCAAAAGCCATCACTTCTGGAGTAGCCAGGTGTAAGAACTGTGGCACACCTGATAACCGTGTGATTTTGAGCAAACCACCAGCTGTTAACGGATTTGATTAGTCTTTACCAAAAGCCGTTTGCTTCTAGACTAGCCAACTCTTGATGGAATAGTCAACATCTTGGTGAGCTGATTACCAATTATGGATTTTCCACTGCCTTTACCACAAGCCATAATCTTGCGGGCTAGCCAACTCATTCGCTTTATGGGATATGGCGAGTTGAGGTACCATACAATTTTTGGCAAATTGCAAGCCATAAACGGGTTTGAGTTATCTTTACCAAGAACCGTTTGCTCATGGATTAGCCAATCCTTATGTGGGTTAGACATGGTGGATTAATTACCATTTGTTGTATTTAGTGCAAAACACTAATACCAAATGAAAAAATTTTAAATTTTGGCCATTTTTGGGAAAAAGGGCATAAGTGATCAAATTCGCCAGAATTTCCCCCCCACACTTAGAAATGAATATTGTCCTCAATATTCAAAATCCCGGCTATTATGCCGAATCCTTGAACGTAAAAAGATAACATTTAAAGCTAAGTGGGGTAACACAACAATTATTTTATTTTTCTGTATTTACAATTTTCAAAGTTTTTCAGATCTATATACGAAATGTGGGGCACACCCCCACACTTCGATGTTAGAAAGGGGTAAGAAACCTAAATGAGATTTTCAATACATGAAACTGTAATAACCTAATCTATCTCTTTCCAGGGATTGGGCTATGCATATCGAATCCTTTTTAGTGTAGACCAGTGATTAAACCAATCTAGACCTAGGAATATCAAGATTAGGAAAATTGACAGTCAAAAGTATTTTCAATCCACAAATAGATTTCAACCATTAAAATCTTTTTGTATTTCATATTTTATAATGTTTTTGTATTTTTATCTTTTTTATATATATATAAAGAGAAAAGAAAAATCCTAACAACCGCCCCTCGAAAGGGAATCTAGGTTTGACAAAACTCAGTAACTGGAATTTGACAACTGAACGATCAAACGTTCTCAATAGAGGAGTTAACAAACTGCGCGTTTCCGCCCCTTAAAAGGGAATCTAGGTTTGTAACGTCTACCAAATTGTTTTCAAAACAGCCAACAACCAAATGTTGTAACTGAGGGGTCTATCAAACTGGGCAAGTTGTAAGCTATGAAAAGGGAAATATTTTTGGTTTTTTTTTTTTTTTTTTTTTTTTTTTTTTTTTTTTTTTTTTTTGTGTTCGTTGAAAACTAATTTTAAAATGTTTTCGGGAACTGTTTTTGTTTTTATTTAATAATATGAATTTATCAAAGATAAACAACATTTAAACCAATATGCAAGATTCTAGGGTCTAACAATATCACAGTGCTCATGCTAGATGATCAAAGTGTCAATTTTGACTTTCTGCAAGCTACACCACTTAATTGAAGCTATCACTGTGTCAAAAATAATCATATATGGCATATATCAAACAAGAATAACACCCTACACAACCTCTAATACAGTTAAACCATTAGATCCAAACAACCTTTAAATGAAATCTAATTAAGTTACAAGAACATGAAACTAACAAATAATAACAACAATTGAACATTTATGCAAGGTTATTAGATCACACAATCTCACAGTACTCATAATGAGATCATCAATGTGTCAAATTGACTTTCTACCATGCTATACCCTTTGATTAACATTTCACTGAATTATTTAGATCACATATGCAGTATATCAAACAAGAACAACTACAAAAACAACCCTTGACTCAGTGTAACTATCCAATCTAAACAACCCTTTAATGAAATTAAAACGAGCTTTTCAAAGCATAGAACTGTATAAACCAATTTCATCAAATCCAGAGATCATAATTTGTCAAGATTCAAATCTTTTTAAGCATAAACATGGTGTCAAATAGCTTAAGCCTAGGATTATCAAAAATTATGTATATTGACAGTTAAAATACCATTTCAAACCATAGTCAAATTCCAAAACATAAACGCCAAATATTATGTTAATTTATTAAGAAATAACAAATAAACAGGAAAGGTAAAAGATGGTAAATATACAATGAGCGTGTATCCATAATCACTAATACACAAAAACGTTTAAAATAAGCGCACAACCTCCCCGGCAGCGGCGCCAAATTTTGATTCGCCTTAAACTAGTTATCTTTTATTTCTCAACCACTTGTGAATGGTCAATAGTAAAGTCAAACTAATCAAGGCAAATGCTTCCGTGAAATACAGTGTTTTCCCGGGTCGTAATGTCCCAACGAGGTTGTGATGGTATTAAAAACGAATATGTGATCAGTGAATGTGAACAGAAAAGGTATAAAAGTGTGTGTGTGTGATTACACTAAGGTTTTATAACTTAAAATAACTTAAATAAACTATATTAACTATTACGTAAAACCTAGGTATCTAAAACGTTTAAACGTACACTAATTTAAAATCAGACGCGATTGCGTACTGAGAAAAAGGTGAGTTTTAAGAAAAATAAACTATAAGGGTTAAAAATGAACATTCTATAAACTTAAACTCAAAATAAAATTAAATTAAAAAGAAAACTATTTTTTTAGATTATTTTATTATTTATTATTAATTATTTAATTAAAAACTATTTAACTATTTAATTAAAACTAATTTATATCAAACTAAAAATTATAAATACTACAAATTAAACTAAAAACTTATAAAAATATTTTCTAAACCTAAAATAGAACTTGAAGAAAGTATAAAAAATAAAAATAAATCTTTTTGTCTTTTTATGAATTTCTTTTTAATTAAAAACTATTTATATTAATTATACTAATTAAACTATTTTAAATTACAAATAATACTAAACTAACTTAGAAAATTATAAAAAAAATTTATAAAACTATTTTATAACTTATAAAAGCTAGGAAAAATATAAAAATTAGGTGTTGCTATATAAAAATTAATTATGCTATTTATAACTTACTTATTGATTAATTATTAATTAAACTATTATTAATTCTAATAAATACTAAATCACAAAATAAAAATATGAGAAAATTATTTAAAATAATTTAACCTATAATGAATTTAATAAAAATATAAAAACACAACTTACTTAATAAAAATCTAAAAATGAAAATTAAAATTAAATTAAATTAAATAGAAACTATCACTTATTTTTATGTTGTATTTTCTGGATTTTTCTTTTATAAAACTATATTATACCTAAAAAGAACTAAATTTAATAAAAACAATTATTTTATAGCTTAAAATTAAGCACTGTGGAAGCTTATTGCTACCACAGTTGACTTTTGTTGACTGAAAAGGTAAATAAGCTCAAATGAGCTTATGTGGGACCCACTTTGGATAATTCTGGTTCTAATAAGGTAGTTGGACTTGTCAAGGCTTAATTTGGTTAAATAAGCTCAGTAGATAAGCTGGTAAGCCACAGTAAGCTAATCCAAAACCTAAATTCAACACAGAATGGGGACAGAGTTCAAGGGTATAACTAGGTGGGGTCCACTGAGATTCAGGTCCAACAAAAGGTCAATACTTGCTCCCTGGTAGGAGGGGGTTTGTAAGGAACTAAGTTGGATGTCTGGGGCCCACTGTGGTGGTCACAAATCACCACCAAAGTGGTGGTGATGGTCATGGATCTGCTGCACAGGGGAGTACTCAGCCCTGCAGCTGTCTTTGAGGGTCTGTGGACCCCACAACAAAAATGCTAAAAATATAACTAAGATGGAATGAATAAGTTGAGGTGGTAGACTACTAAACCTCAAAATCTCACAGTCTAAATCTCACTACATAAATCTATAAAAATCCTTGAAGTTTTGTGAAAATCTGAAAGTGAAAATTTGACTTTTTAGCAAAACTTAACTAGTTTGACTATTGTGAGATTCTAGTGATCCTAATTGATTTATTATGTTATATTGAACCTAAATGAAGTTTGATCTATCAATCCTATCCACTTTTGTATTGAAATAAAAGGTTTGAGAATTCAAACCACCAACAGTTTAGGCTGTTGGATGGATTTGAATGGGATTTTGACTTTTCTTAACTAAACCTACCACTTTTATTCATTACTTAGCCTAATAAAACCTAAAATGACCTAATGGAACAACAAACATCAACTGAGACATCTTAAGTCACCCTAGACTGCCTAAATCCAAACAGTCCTAAACAAGCTTGATTGTGAGAGTTTTGAAGAATTCCACTAATTCAGACCAAGTTATTAAATCATCATTATATAATATGCTAATAGGAACTTACTTAAGCATAAAAACACAACTAAAAACAACAAATCATTAAAGATCATCTTTGTCCTTTTTTTTCACAGTGAAAACAAAAATATTAACAACCTTAGAAATTAATTAACAAGCATGACTTTATTTAATCTAAACTAGCTTTAATACAGTAGAATAACATAAAAATACTGAAATCAAGTAGAATAACTACCACTAATAATATTCAAATAATATGAAATATGACTTACAAAAGGCTTCCCAAGCAGTAAACATGAACCAAAGGCCACAAAGAAAAATCTACACTCCCCATGGAGTTCTAATTACCCAAGCAATCCACAATCACCATCCTGCTCTGCTTTTCCTTCTTCTTCTTATGATTTTTTATTTTTCTACTATTTTATTTGATTTTTTTTTTATTTTTCTATTTATAGCTAAACAGACAATTAAGGTTTTTCTAAGACTTAATAAGGCTTTGTCAGAGCTTATATAAGCTTATGAACAGCCTTAACATCAACTAACAACAACACATGAACTTTTAGTGATTTTGATCAAACTTGAAATTGGCATAAATTGAGATAGCAACTGAAACTTAAAATTAACTTTAATTAAAGATAAAAATGCATGAAATTAATTGATACAAGCTTATTTTGATTGAAATTACAACTGAAAATAAAGTTTACACTACCTACGGCTAATTTACACTACTCCTAAACTAATACATATTCTCTTCTGCTTCTTTTCTCTTTTGTAGCCCTTTTCTGAGCTTGTGGGACCCACTGGGGTATTTCCCACCATTCCCCAGCCGTTGATATGGCCTAAGCAATCCCCACCGTTTAAAATACTTTTTGGCGCCAAAAGGTCTTTGGGTGTCAGTGTGTTGCGTGGAGAGGGTATTAGGGGTTTTGGAGTGTTGTGGAGGTGGAGAGATAAGGTGGAATGAGTGGGGAGCAAGTTGGGGGTGAAACCAGTGAGGTGGTGGTGGTATTGGTGGAGCAGTGGTGGTGGTATGGTTTGGGAGGGAGATGGTGGTGTTTGACCCCGTTTATTAATAAACGTTGGGGTTGGTTTTGGGCTGTGGGATTGGGCCAAAGATTGGTGGGCTGGGGTTTTAATAAAAGGGTGGGTTGGATTTGGTTGTTGGTTTATATAATTTAAGGGTCCGTTTGTTTATTAAGCTAGGAAACCACAAGGACCAATTATGTAATTAGTTGAAAGTTAAAGGGCTGTTGTGTAATTTTCCAAAGTTTATCATGAAGGTCTAAATTGTCACATGTGAATAGTACAAGGGTATATTTGATAATTTTCATTTTTAAAATACCTGGGGACTAAAACTGACAAACTGCCAAACTTGAGGGACCAATTATGTAATTTCACCAAACTTCACACCAAGGACCATTCCTGCAAAAGATTATTAGTACAAGGACCAAAATTGATTTTTCTCAAAGTTTTTACATCCTAGGGACCATTTATGTCAAATTCCAAAGTACAGGGACTAAACTTGTAATTTTGTAAAACTTTGCACCAAAGGACTAAATATGTAACTTTATGATTAAAAAGGACCTTTGATGACTTTTTCATGTTTTTAGAATATCCAGGGACTAGTTTTGTCAATTTATGAAACTTGAGGGACTGAAACTGCCAATTATGCAAACTTTGTATGTTTTTCATCTGTTTTTGCTTGTTTTGCATTTGAAACATATAAAACACACTTTTGAGATATTTTAAGTATTTTGATACATATTTGAGTGTTTTTTGTATGTTTTGGCAGCTTAGATTGGTATAAAATGATGAGTATTTAGACACTCATCACTCACCAAAATGAAAGCATGTCAGAAATCCACTATATGTGGGTGGGAATTGTGGATGTCACAATATTCGGATTTGATCCTAATACCAATTACCAAATCCAGAAACCTCAAGCCAAATGACACATTTTACTCTCACTCCCAAATCTTAAATCTAAACCCTTAAAACAAACACTTACTTAAATTTGTCGGGCTACTTAGTTCGGGTGAATCTAATTAATACTCACTCTGTCTCAAACTAATTGTCCAACCTTTTTTTATATGGTGTCCCAAATTAATTAGAGTTTGTCTATCGAGTGTGCTCAGGGTACTAGTTAAAATAATTAAATAAAGAAACATTAAGTTTGTTAATTACAAAATTATACTGTAATTAATTAAATCTATAAACATATAATTAAGTTTATTAATTACAAAATTATACTGTAATTAATTAAATCTATAAACATATAAGATTGAGTTCTAAAATTTAATGGGGAGTATTAATGACACCAATTTTTTGAGGATCATTGATGACATAGTTTTTAGAAGTGAAAATGTAGCCATGCGAGAATCAAGATTAATGTCACGTCCACGTCAAGCGTCCATGTTTATGAGGCGCATGCGAAGTGTTCATGTATTCATTGAGGCACTTATGATTGTAGAGGTTACATGGAATAAGGCATTTGGAGAGTCTATTTTAATTATTAGAGTATGCATTACTTGATCTAATCAAGATTAATGTCACGTCCATGTTTATGAGGGGCATGCGAAGTGCTCATGTATTCATTGAGGCACTTATGATTGTAGAGGTTACATGGAATAAGGCATTTGGAGAGTCTATTTTAATTATTAGAGTATGTATTACTTGATCTTTAATAGGAAAATTAATTGGGTAACTCTTTCAACTACTTCTTTTGAGTATAAATAGCAAAATTTAGCAACCCACAACAAATTATTCCACCGCCACATCCACCGGAACCGACCAACATCAATTGTTTCCACCACCGACACCACGTTCAGCCAAACTCATTTTAGTCATCGTGGCGTGCATGAGTCGTTGATGAAGAAGGTTTTTGAAAAATGGTTGGGATGTATATTTATTTATTTGAATTGTTTCTTTTGGTAATGTGATATGATACTAAGTTTAGTTTTGGTTGTTGTCGTGTGTAATGAGCAGCTCCAAAATGATTAATAACATTGGCAAACATGCTGACATATGGGTATTTGTTTGTGATTGTATTGTTAATGATTGATTTTTAGTAATCTTATATGTGTTGTTTTATCATGATAGGTTTGAGCAAGAAGATGGTATAGGAGATGATATCTTCACCAACAACCGTATGTCTTTTTTTCCCTTTTACAAAATATATTTATACACGTAAAATGTATTTGATTTTATACAAAATATATGTGTTGTTAATGATTCATTCATTTCGTTTTCTTAAAAAAATTATTCGTGGGGGATAAAGTTAAGTTCTATTGTTATATGTATTATCGATTTTCCAAATGTCAGGGAATGGATGAAGGAAAAAAAAGAATTATAATAAAAAGAAGAGGAAGAAAGCAAAACAACTAACTTAACTCGAGTTGCAACAACAAAAATATGACGAAGAGAAACTTAAAGTCCACTTGGAGAAAGAAGAAAATATTAAACAAGAGATCGATCACTACCGAGAAACAATTATGTTCATGCAATGCTTTCCTCACAAGAAAGATGCCAACAACAATCGTCTTCGAGCTTAGGAGTGCCGAAAACATGCTGAACCAATGGAATGCAAAGATATTCATCGAGGCAAACTCGGTTGGTTGTTCGGTCCTTTAGGTTTCGGTTGTCTACAATATATGAAGCTGAATCATCCTCTAATCAGTCTCATTATCATAAATTTTATTGATGATTCCATTGCGACACTCAATAGTTGGATGGATTCGAATGCTTATATTTTGTTTGCGTTTAATCTTTTTGACTCTTTAATATCCATATATGTATATACTGAATTGTTGGAGGATTAATTAACCTGAGCTTTAATTTTGTAATCTCATGATGTGAAAGTTATATTTTTTAACCTTTTTATCATCATGATCATGCAAAAATATAAAATTCAAATTCTATTAAATAAAAAAGTATGAATGAATGTTCGTCATATAATAAACTTCCACGTTATAAGCATATACGCCATGTCATTGCTAGGCAATAATTTTTTATACTCAATTACTTTTTCAAGAAAATTAAAAAGTCGAACAAAAAATATTAGTATTGTTATTTGTTTTAGGAATCATTAAAGGACAATGTCATTTGTGTTTATACTGATTTGGAGGGTATATGGAGGGTGCTTTTAAAGTGATTTTAACAACTAAGAGAAACTTCTAATACAATGAACCATAACCATGCAATAAAGTATGAAAAAAGAATAGCAATTATCTTTGTAATTAAGCTACTCTCAATTTATTGATCAATTATATGCGAAGTGCAAGTGTGTTTATTGAGAGGCAAAATTACACGCATATTAAACTATGACCAATTAGATAGACGCCGTGTGCTTCATATTACCAAGCAAAAACCGTCTAATAGACAAGTATCGTAGGGCAATGTAATAGACCAAAAGAAACAAAGACATATTTTTTATCATTCAATTAAGTAATAGACAAAAAAAAAAAAAAAAAAAAAAAAAAAAAAAAAAAAAAAAACCCAAAGCCATCACAACTTAATAACTAAAAGCCCATATATAAAATACAATACCACAAAACAAAAACAACATCAAACATTGTTAAAATTTTATACAACAAAGTTAAAACATTTCATACAACATACTAAATAATACTTAAGTATACACTCGCCAATATACAAAAAGAATACACGATTAACAATTAGATTCTTAGCCCGTGTGTAGCACGGGTTCTGCAATGCTCGTTAAATTATAAGATCGTCAATTAACATGTATTAAATGCATTTTTTAATTTAAAATAAAAGTTCGAGATGAATTAATGCAATTTAACTGATGCCTTGAAAACATTTGTTAGACAATCCTAATTAATTATGACTAGCAGGGTACTCGCGCGTTACAGCGGCGGGTACCCTGAAATAAATTTTTTCGATGAATAATATATTTTAGTTTATTATGTTATTTTTGACAATAAATTTACGAATATCAAGAATTTCGTATAGTCCGTGCCCGTTTGAGCTTGAACCCGTTGGCCCGTGCCTGTTAGGGCTCGAGCCCGTTTGGTCCGCGCCCGTTCGGGCTCAAGCCCATTTGACCCGCTGCCTGCTCGGGCTTGAGTATTTGTATAACGTGCTTTATTATTTGTAGTAGTGAAATTTAATGCAGGAATTGTGTTTAATTTGGTTGTACAATATGCTTGATAATTTGTATTTTTTATGTAAGAGGTGTTTTAATAATTGTATTAATTGTATTTATTGACGAGTTAAATAATTGACTACATTAAATAACATTAATGTGGTGTTTTGTTGTACACTATGCTTCTTGTCTTCTACGTCTGAAAATTATGTGCATTAAAGTGTTGTACACTATGTTTCTTTTCTTGTAAGTAGTAGTCATTATAGCCATTAAAAACATTGAACACTTTAATAGCATTAATGTTGTAAGTCTGAAAATTACATCATGCTTATTTTGTTATACACTATGCTTATTTTGTTGTAAATCTGAAAATTGGTTGCAGCTATTTTACATTGTGCTTAAATGGTTGTAATTTTTGGTGAAGGGGTGTTTTTACTAGCATTATGTTGTTCGATAGAGTTTTGGTCTTAAAATGACACCACGCTTTATATTGTTGTACAATATGCTTACTTTATTGTAATTCTGAAAATTGGGTGCATTAAAGTGTTGTAAACCATGCTTAATTTCTGGTAAGTCTTAAAATTTTGAAGAGAGAATCATTCATGCTTTATATGTAGTATAGATGACAACTAAAAACAAACGATGGAATTTTTATCGATTGAAATTATTATTACAAAATTGAAAGAAAACAATAACTAATTAGTTATGGGTAAAATTATCATTTTGCAATAATTATGAAAAAAGAAACAATAATTTATTTGATCAAATAAAATTGAGTTATCTAAATTTAAGTAATTGAGGTTCGGGTGAAACCACATTATATTCAAGTAATCCGGTTCAATTTTGGAAATTGGAATACTTTGTTTGCCTAAATCCCAACAAACACCATTCATAGCACATCATTTTGTAATACTTATAAAATAACATTTTAATATAAAAATAGGTAAAATAATAGCGTATCATTTTCAACCTAATCTTTTTTTTCACTTTTTTGGATTGTCGAGTCTAAGTAATATTGAGTATGGTCGTTTGTCAAATAATGTGCTATGAATAGTTTTCACTCGCTATGAATATTGGACTATACTAACCGGACTATCCTAACCTACGAAAATTCATTTCATGAATCGGTGTCAATAGTGAAATCCCGGCAAGTGGTTGTCTTTTACTCGTACTTAGACTTGAGATGCAAGTAAGTCTTGCATGTGTGGAATATCATTTCTTGATATAGTTAAACGATGTCTTAAATAAGGTAGTTATAAAGGCTATTTTCATAAGTGATGTAAAGCACATGAATGACACATGCAGTCAAAATTGAATTTGTTCCTCCACGTGTTACTAGAGTTAGATACTATTGGGCCATTCGATGAATTGATCAGATGTTTGTATGGCCGTGCCCGAAGTAAGTCAAGGTGAATCTTGTGTACGTTTGGTAATCTAGAAATAGAATAGTTAAACATTTGGAATGACTTCGATCCATCTACAGCTTTAAAAGCATCTGAAACAAAATGATGATTAATAATAAACCATTAATACTGAGACATTTTACTAAACCACACTCAGGTATTTCTAGGAGCATTGGTGTGTTGCTAGACGTTAACCCTTGCTTGTATAGGTATTTATGATTATTACATTCACAAGTGGGAGCTATTCGAAAGTGCTCGTATCAAAATAAATAAGTATAGGACTGCAAATACGTGAGCCTATGAGATCACCCACGTATACACTGAGGGATTACTTTAAATAATGTAATTATTATATTTATAGTAATCATATTAATTATATTAATTTATATTTCACGATTTACTAAATGGTCGTTAATTAAACTGTTTGACGATTTAATTAACTAATAGGCTTATAATTAACAAGCAATGGACTTGTTAATTGGACTTAACCCAAAACATATGGGAAGCCCATGTGTTTAAGGGGGACGACCGACCTAAGGGGAAAAGAAAGGGAAGAGGATCCCGACTTTTTGGACAAGTTATTCAAGAGATTACATCATATTTAGACTTAATCATTATTGTAACTCTTGAAAAACTTAACACAAAAATCTCTCTTTCCTTCCCCTCTTGAAAACCTATCGTACAACACCCTAGGGTTTAGGGTTTTTCGTTTTTCATTAAGCAAACACTTGTAGGTTCGTGCTTTGATCATGAATCCAAGAATTAGCATTCGGTAATCACACAAGGACGTGTAGTATTGACTAGTCATAGAGATCACTTATTTCAGTGATTCAGGGTTTGATCGTGGGTGTCCAAAGAAGAGCAAGATCCGTTCTTTATTCCATTTGTTCATCCGTATTCGTTAGAAGAGGTTAGTAGCGTATTTATGTGTTAATCAACACACATCATATGGATCCAGCTTGGGACCTAATCCACTTTGTATATTATATGTTTATATAGTACATAAATCTCAACAAGTCGAACATATTTTATTGTCATGTTTGGCAATAAGCATTTGGAAAAGTTTAGGAGCGACAAACGATAAGCGGTAGCATTTTAGATGGAAAGCTTGTTTGTCAACACCTCAACAAGCGTTTGAATATTGTGTTACTGCTCCAATCTAAATGCTTCTTAAATAAGCATTCCAGAATTGCTCCAACATTTGGTTTCTGAAATTACATATATACCCTCATTTATTTAATTATTTAATTTATTTTAATGTGTTTATGACTTTTTTTTGTAATTTTACACTTTATAATCACTGCTACAACTATGTTACGTACCAAACACGTTTTTTCAACAAACAACTTGCTTACTGCTACTGCTATTTATCGCCAAACATAGCCTATATAGTACATAAATCTCAACAAGTCGAACATATTATTAGAGTGCTAATCATATATATATATATATATATATATATATATATATATATATATATATATATATATATATATATATATATATATATATATATATATATATATATATATATATATATTGTTAACGTATATAGTCTGATAGACCCGATCCATAAGGACATATGATAGAAGGTACATGATAGAAGGCCTGGATGGAAGACATAAATGGACGATCTGGCTGGACGGTCTGGCTGAACGGTCTGGCTGGACGGTCTGGCTGAACGGTCTGGATGGACGGTCGGGATGGACGGCACATGCCGAACGACAGGATGAAGGGCGCGTGTACCAGGGCGCGTCCTTACGAAGGGCCCGTGTACCTACCACCAAGGTTCTAAAGGACAATGTTCCCAATGATGACATCATCTACAGTAGCTCAGGTATTATATATACACCACCCTTGGTGGTTGTATAGGGACACAAAAAAACCTTCTACCTCTCTCTACTTTCTCTCTCTAGAATTACTCTCAACCAGAGGGTTCATCCCTCCATACTTATAATAGAGGACTGACTTGACCGTCGGAGATGTTAACGTATATAGTCTGATAGACCCGATCCATAAGGACATATGATAGAAGGTACATGATAGAAGGCCTGGATGGAAGACATAAATGGACGATCTGGTTGGACGGTCTGGCTGAACGATCTGGATGGACGGTCTGGCTGAACGGTCTGGATGGACGGTCGGGATGGACGGTCTGGATGGACGGCATATGCCGGACGACAGGATGAAGGGCGCGTGTACCAGGGAGCGTCCTTACAAAGGGCGCGTGTACCTACCACCCAGGTTCTAAGGGAACATGTTCCCAATGATGACATCATCTACAGTAGCTCAGGTACTATATATACACCACCCTTGGTGGTTGTATAGGGATACAAAAAAACCTTCTACCTCTCTCTACTTTCTCTCTCTAGAATTACTCTCAACCAGAGGGTTCATCCCTCCATACTTATATCCCTCCATACTTATAATAGAGGACTGACTTGACCGTCGGAGGGTGGTCCCGGGGCTCCGGCCTCGGGACTCCTTCTAACGGGTTCTTTCTTGTTTGTAGCACGCTTCAAGGCTCGGGACAAGGATGAATGGCACGTGGGAGCCGTCCAGACTTGCCTAGCGGATTTATGCTTAAACAAATTGGCGCCATCCGTGGGACCCGTTATTCAATCTACCAGAGCTAAGAATGACGGGTCTCGTTCTTCTTGGATCTCCATCATCCCTTCGGCAAAGGATCGTCTGCCCTCCTTCCAGAGGAGGGATGATACCGGAGGTGGTTCATCCATCATCCTTGCAGACGTGGTTTTTCAGTCATCCGTTCGGTATGCTCTCCTTTAGTATCAATCATTCATCCGAGTCGTTCGGCATGGTTTAACTCGGTATGAAAGGGAGGTACTCCATCGGCCCTCTGGAATGATACCCTCCATTGGCCCTCCGGTATGTATGGAAGGCTGATGTGGGACTATAAGGTGACACATGGCGGCTGAAAAATATGCAAAAAGATGTCTTGTCAAGTTTCGAACTTGGATCTTCAATATGAAAAAGAAAGCGCCTTTCATAAGGTGACATGTGGATCGTCAACCCTCCTTCCAGAGGATGGACGACAATGGAGGTGGTTTATCTACCATCCTTTCAGAGGTGGTTCGTTTACAAGCCGTTTCAGATGTGGTTTGTCTATCATCCATTCGGTACCTTCCTTCATCCTTTAGAGGTGGTGCTTCCATCATACAAAGATGTTAGTACGGACATCATGTATGGGTTATTCAATTATTGTCACTTGGTTCGGTACCATCGTGTCATCGTTCAAGATGGATGGTATGGACGTTATGTATGGATCTTCCGGTATGATGTCTATCGGTGGAATTACCTTCATCATTCCTTCGGTGTAAAAAGGAAGCGTTCTACAATTTGATTCATAGAAGGACCGTTCGGTATGACTCCCTTCGGTGGTCATCAATGGCAGGTATGACTTCCTTCAGTAGCCACAGGGATGGCCGGACAAACAAGCAGCTGATTCATCGTTCAGATGCAGTGTTTCACGAATACTTTGTAAGTACTCCTATGTTTCCGTGATATCTCTGTTGCCATGCATGAGAATATGAGTATATGACACATTTGGTTTACTGCCATGCTACGTACCTCAATGAGCTGGCATCATTATGTCTTAACACCATTCAGGTGCCTAAAAGGAAGGAAACGTGGATGATGTACAAGTAATACAGCTCATGATACTAGACAACCCTTACACATGCACATGCACGATACAACACCTTGTGAATAAAGCAATATGTCCCATGACCAAATTCACGTGACTTACTTTGGAAGCACCTAGTTTAATAGACCTAGGTCATAAAACAAGGAATTTGTCTATCTTTAGTCACTTTTGGAAATAACGTTAAACTAATGAAACACAACTTTTTGTGATCTCCGGACCATTAATTGTCCCGTTAATTGATCTCCGTCTATTACTTTGACGAAAGAAAACTTCTATCATCTTTACATATACTTCAAATATGTTTTTGGATAGGGCCCAATCACGTAACTGAAAGGATAATGTTACTACTTTTATTGCATTGCTTATATGTTACTACTTTATTACATTGCTCAAAACCCCTTATATAAAGGGTGACTACAAGCGAAAGGGTGGTTTTCAAATTAATGACCATATTTACTCAGACAAGTCACATGGGAAGTAGTAATGGTGTAGGTTAGAGACATCTATCCTTGACTTTTGAATATGCCACGACAATATTGTTCAATATTTAAACATATTTTATTTTGGTATCTTCAATATGGTAAAAACAAAACAAAAACCTTTTGATCACTAAGCAAATAATGATTCTTACGATGGTCCTGCGGCATTTTATGGTTGTCCGTCGACGTTTCCGGTCGCTGTTTGTTGGTTACTTCTTTGTTAAATTGGATTTTGGATTCCATACCCCAGAGACATATCTAGGCACCCATCGTAACTAATATTTTCTTATACCCCGGTTCCCGATCGTCAAAATTGGGTCTGGCGGATTTTTAACTCCGCGGTTGATGATAACATCCAAGTTTACGACACCTTTGCGCATACTCTCGTTTGGTCTTCCGATTATCAGTGGCCCCCGTTCTCAATGGACATCGAACAAGATACTAACTTGATTTAAGTTTTAACTTCATCCTCTAAACTATGATATGATTGCTCACCTTTGAGCTCCGATAACTTTACTCCGGTACCGGCTTTGTCGTACTTCTATACGCCGGTGGTCGGTTGAACCTCTGTCTCCGCTGGAGGGAGATCCGCACCGGCCGAACGATGCATCAAATGACAATTTCTGGTCCTTCGGTTAAGCTGGTCATATATTCACCTCCTCGCATTCTTTGAAGATCCATCTGGGTGACTTTATTGGCGTTAATACTGTTGTGCGCTGTATTCCGATAATCAATCTTTTGGCCCTTCGGTTACTTGACCTCCATGCTGTTTTCTAATTTCGTTATACGGTCATAACAATCGCACTGTTCGAGTTTTAACATTTGTGAGTTCCAACCTTTTGGGCCATCTTTTTGCTTCGATCAATGATCTGCTCAGTCAATGGTTCGCCTCTTACGTACCAATTCCGGGGAAAATGTAAGCCTTAAGAATCAAGAGAAGGAAGTCGAAGGAGGTATTCGTGATAGTCTTTCGCAAACCGGAGTAACTATTGCAAGCAGTGGTTTAACTTAAACTTAGATTCTCGAAGTTATGATAAATGCGCAAATAAGGGTCGTTGACCAGTTTATGGTACTGGGAAGAGATCCAATGGTGTATGTAAGGTGATGATAAGCCTTTTTTTTATATATATATATATATATATATATATATATATATATATATATATATATATATATATATATATATATATATATATATATATATATATATATATATATATATATATATATATATATATATATATATATCATTTTCAATACAAACAGCCTATAACTCTACATATGCAGACCATTTACATTCTCTCGAATCTAAAAGTTGCGATGAAAACGATTATTTTAAAAGCATTCTACGTGAAATACTTACTAAACATATAAAGCTATAAGATTTTTATACACATAAAAATTGCTAGTGACGTTTAAACCGAAATTTTAATGCGGTCCAGCTTCGTATGGGCAATACTATGGGCGGCATATACGAGAGAGATGGGGCTCCCAAAATCAAACGCGTCGAAGTTACATTTTCACATTTACCTTTCGGCTTACTCTAAAATTTAAATATATATATGATGAGGGGAAAAATGAACCACTTTTATGGGGTCATTTAAGCCCGGAATTGACTTTATTTGATCAAATATTGCCCTAAATCGTTCCTTTTGTGATTTTAGGTACTTTGGGAGTGAAATCTGGAAAAGGAAGCAATTCGGACGTTTTTGGAGCATAAAAGTGAAGAAAACGCCAAAGTCTTAATTTTCCTTGCTGGGAACAGTAGGTGACGGCGTCAAGAAGGAATTTCTGACGGCGTCAAGAGTAATTTCCATGACGACCCAGTACAGAATTGATAGCATCACGAAGTAGGGCGTCAAGAGTAAAATTCATGACGGCCTGGAAATGCATAACACATGACGGCGTCAAAAGTAGATCAAGGCAGTCCGAGAAGTATTTTGGCGGCGAGATGACGGCGTCACAAAATTTGTCTTGACGCCGTCAGACCCTATTTCCTATATATAGTTTTCTAATTTTCACATTAAAATGAGAGAAGTTTTGGAGAAACCCTAAGTACGAACTTGGTACGAATTTTACAGGTTTTTTCAAGGGTTCTAAGCCCTTGATACCTTTCATGTGTAATTGAGATAAATATTCTTTTAATTCAATCAATATGTCTATGTGTTGGTTATCTATATCTTGTTCTTGTCTTAATTCCATCATGCTAGGCTAGATCTATCTTGTGTTTGCTTGGATCTAATGAAACCTAGATATTAATTATGAGTTGATTACTTGTTTATAGTTGTATTGGATGAATGAATTTGATGTTAGGCTTAAGAAAACTGGCAGATCTCCAAATGGTAACATGCTTGAACGTCTTAGGAAACATGAACTGATGTGCACTAGGTTTTATTGGTTGTATTTAATGCATGAGCCACTGTTTACAATCCCTATGGTTGTGCTGGGCATGGCATAGGAGGAGATAAGAGCTCATAGGATTGGGGAGTTAAGTGCGCCACCCCATGAATGGTATTAAGGAATACAATCCGTCATCCACGCAACTATAACAAGTAATTAACGTGTAAAAGATGTCTAGGGAGTAGTGAAATCTAAGTAAACACATTTTCTCCACTTATTGCTCACAACCTTAGTTTAATTTAGTTTATTTTCATTTTTTGTATTTTATTTTGATTGCGTCTTTAGTATTGGGTTAGTTGACTAGCAACTAATTCCGCCCAAATCCTTCAAAACCGAGATTTTTACTTGCTTTCTAAAAAATATAAAAATACAAAAAGAATCATCCCTCACCTTTAGAACTAGTATTTAGGTTTTCTAATCCTAGCGACACTATTCCTAGCTGAACGATCAATCCCCCGGTACTTGTCACTATACTATACTACAACGATCAGGTACACTGCCTGGTGGGGGTTGTAAGCTTCTCAAGATCCCTTGAGAGGTAAAGCCTGGTGCGATTCCCATGTATCAATATATAAAAAAAGACAGACTTGTCGTCTTGGTTTTCAAAAAAAATTTGTTGAACTTGAGCAACTAAAATTATACTTAATTTTCAATTCCATAACCGGATTACTATTATGTTCAATTTGTTGAACTTGAGATGAGTACCCCCGCAACTCCCATTCCTAAGCGCCTTAAGGACTATTCCTCCCCAACCCCTCGTGGCTTCTCAAACGCCATTGTCTACCCAAACGAACACACCAACGAGGTCTTGCATGCAAACGATGTTTGGCTTGTCCAAAGTGTGTGTAAGTTTTGTGGATTAGATGAGGAAGATCCAATCCAACACATTAAAGACTTCTTGAAAATAGTAGACACCCTCCATACAGATGGGACTACTAGAGACACGTCCCGATTGCAATATTTTCCTTTCACCCTATATGAAAAAGCCCAAGAATGGTATGATAAACTCCCTTCTGAATCTATTTTCACATGGGAGCAACTCATATCCAAGTTCTATGAGAAGTTCTTTCCACCTGGAAAAACCTCAGCGTTTAGAGATAGGATCCTCCATTTCCGAAAAGGGAAGGATGAACCCTTCCATAAATCGTGGATTAGATTCAAAGATTTAATAAGACAAGTTCCCCATCATGGCATTGAGCTTTGGCTCTTAGTCCAAATCTTCTATGATAATATCTCCTCTAATGATCGAAATGGAATTAACCAATCTAGAAAAGGGAGATTGGCCAATCTTAGTGCCGAAGAAGGATGGGATAGGATTGAAGAATATGCTCAAGACTAGGATGACACTTGGGATGAACCTGAGTCGACTGTCAGCATTTCTGAAATCACTTCAGATCGGTTGAGAAAAATTCACAAAAGAGTGGAATACCTAGCTGGATCGCAGTTACCTAAACAACTGTCGAATCCTTACTTAATCTGCGATTACTGTGGGGGCCCGCATGAGGTAGAAGAATGCGGAGGAGCAGCCACAACTGAACATGCATGCTTGTCAGGAGGGGACATTTATGCTGATCCCTCCCTTTTGCCTTTTTACCAAAATGACGATTACACCCTCTGGGGAAATCTGGTAAAGAGAAAAGAAGGAGAGGAAGGCCCTGAATTCAAAATCAGGAGCACTTTTGAAGATGACCTTGGTCACTTCACTCAAGAAAAGGTCTTGCAAATGAAAGGTCTTAATGAGCTTTTCGACGAGCAGCAGGATGACATTGGAGAGTTTTTCAACAAGCTTAACTCAGCCCTAGATAATCTTGAAATGCCATCAGTAAGCAAAAAAGACCCCATGCTCGTGATAACCACTCAAGCTGGAACAACAACCAAGGACCCACCTTACCCAAGCTCGTCCCCCATTGCCCCCGATCTAAACAAACCTGGTGAGGAGGAGGAGGATGTAGGCGGCGAGACCCCCGACCAACCTCCATTGACAACCCCTTCCCCATCAACCCTACCTAACCAGCCTGTGAGAATCCCGTTTCCATCCCGATTAAGAAACCAGAAAACTGAGAGTGATAACAAGAGATTCTTGTCATACCTAAAAGATTCGGTTGTCACCATACCCCTCCTTGATGCTTGGTATAACATGCCCAAGTATAACGCATACTTTAAAAAACTACTTGCTAACCAGAAGAAACTCGAGGGTCTTGTGACCCTGGGGGAAGAATGCTCAGTGGTGACCCATCGAGGGCTACCAAAAAAAGTAGACGATCCGGGCAGCTTCACCCTGCCTTGCTCCATAGGATCTCTATCAATCAAGAATGCTCTTGCCGATTTGGGAGCGAGTATCAATCTCATGCCTCACTCTATGTTTCTTAAACTAGGATACTCTGGATTAAAGTCTACCCGTATGAACATCCAACTAGCCGATAGATCGGTCAAATACCCCGTAGGGATATGCGAGAATGTGCTAGTCAAAGTTGGGAAATTCAAATTCCCGGTCGACTTCGTAATCCTGGATATGGAGGAGGATGACTTGGTACCCATTATCTTAAGGAGACCATTTCTTGCTACCGCTCGTGTAGTCATTGATGTTTATGACGGCAAATTAACCTTACGAGTGGGAACCGATAGCACAACCTTCGACATTAAGGACTATATGGACCTCTCCCTTTAAAGCAGCAAACTGGCTCTATTTCATTGGGGAGGTCGATGAACTCACTGATGTCATTGATAGTTGTGTCTGTTGGGAATTCTGTGAAGTAAGAATTTTGCTGCTGTTTTTGCTGATGATTCCTGCTGAAGAGTTGGTTTCTGCTGAAGCAGTGTATCTGCTGAAGACATAGTTCAGCTTTATTAGTTTCTGCGGATATAGTATTTCCGTATTTTATGTAATGTAGTTTGGATATGCATGAGTTTATTTAGGAAGTGATAATCCATATCTTTTAGAAGTTTTAGAGTATACGTTTCTTGTGAAACGGTTTAGGGTTCCTTGAGTATAAAAGGAACACACGTTTTATGTATTGAATAACTTTTAGAAAATTCCAATTATAATTAAAAAGATCCATAGAGGATCAAGAGTTCTTAGTATCAAGCTTGTGTTTTGTTTCTGCTTTATAAATACAAGTTGCAGAGATTATCTATTAGTGTGTTATTGATTACAGTAACATTACTAACGATTCTAGAGTGCTCAAGAAGATCTATCAAGGTCTATAGCTCAACAAGTGGTATCAGAGCCTCGAGAGAGTCTCTGCCATACTAAGAAACACAAATCTTACACCTTTACAATCCAAACAAATCACCAAACATGCCTGGATCGGATGATGATGTTGATACAACCCAGAACATTAACACCACTTCTCTTCAACAACTCAATCTCTCCAACAGTAATGCTAAGTTTCCATACTTGAAGAATGCAGAAGATTATCATCTGTGGTCCATGAAGATGCAGAACTGGATCACAAACATTGATTGGAATCTGTGGGAGGTTGTTAAGAAAGGGAATAGTCTGAAGAAGCATGTTACAGATGCTGATGGTGTTGTTACTATTGTAGGACCCAAAACTGCTGAAGAGATTCTGGCTGTGCAGAGGGAGAGTAAAGTCAGAACTATTTTGCTCCAAGCTATTCCAGATGACCATATGGGTGACTTCCATTTTATGGAGGATGCCAAGGACATTTGGATGGCTATAAAAGCAAGATTTGGTGGGAATGAGGAATCAAGAAGGTTGCAGAAGTCTATGCTGAAGCAGAAATTCCAAGAATTTCAGATATCTGAAGAAGAGGGAATTCATAAGGGTTATGACAGGTTTCATCGAATATTGAGTCAACTTAATCAGTTGAAGGCTAGACCCAACAATGAAGACTGCAATTCTAAATTTCTGAGATCTCTGCCGCCATCTTGGTTACAAGTTTGTATTGCTCTCAAGACCAAAGGTGGGTTGGACATGATGTCTTTTGATGACCTCTACAATAGGCTTAAATCACTTGAGCCTGATGTTAGAAGTCCCATACGTCCATCCACTCATTCTACATTTGTTGGTGCCTCTACTAAACCTGTGCATCAAGCCTCAAGTACATATTCATCAGGAGCATCTTCTCAAACTTATAATCAAACTGCTCCTAAATCAAGATCAAGTAATGTGTTGGAGGATCTTATTCATTCATTTGTGGCTGAATATGAACCTCAGCAGTTTATTGCTTATGAGGACTTTGAACAGGTGGATCCATTGGAAATGTAGGAGATGCACTTAAAATGGGAGCTTGCAATGATCTCAATGAATATCAGAAGGTTTGAAGCCAAGTCTGGAAGAAAGTTTGGTTTTAATGGAAAAGAAGCAGCAAGGTTTGATAGAAGGAAGGTTAAATGCTACACTTGTGGTCAAGTGGGACATTTTTCAAGAGAATGCAAAGATAGAAAGGCTGGAGATGAAGTTAGATATGGTTCTTATCCATTGGAAGCAGGGAATAACAAGACTGTACCTTCAAAGGCAATGGTGACTCTGGATCACCAAATTGATTGGGCTGATCATGAACCTGCTGGAGAGGAAGCTTCTACTTCTTCACAAGTGAATCTGCTGGCATTCACACCTTCAGAAGACAAGAAGGAGCAAGTCTCCTTGATGGGAATCTCTCAGGTAACCAACTGTGTGTTTGGATGTAGTGTAAGATACAATGAGCTTAAACAAGAATTTGATGAATTGAAACCAAAATACAATGAGTGTTATGTTGAAGTAGAGTCTTATAAAATGGCTTTAAAAACATTAGAGAAACAAAAAGTATGGTTTCAAAAGAATCAAGTTAAATATGATGAAAAAGTAAGAGTTCTAGAAAGTGATTTAGAGGTTGCTAAGATAAAATTAAAACGTACTGAAAAAGAGAAGTCTGATTTAGAAAAAGAAAAACAAGAGTTACAAGCTAAATTAGATAAAGAGATAGCTGGTCGTATGATATGGCAGGAAGGGGCATCTAATTTAAGTAAATTAATTGATGGTCGCCAATCTGTTAGGTCTAGAAAGGCATTAGGATATGAGAAATATATAGACCCTGAAGAACTAACCTATCCTGATATGTCTAGTGTTTTTGACCCTGAACCAGCCTTAGCTTATCAAACACCTGTTAAATATGTTAAGGAAGGGGGAATGAATGCAGTGCCTTAACCTATAAGAGGGGAACACATGCCTATAGACTTGTCCAAACCTGTTGACTTTGATGGATCACATCATTTATATGGCAAAAAGTCAACTGACTTGCAAGACCCTATTGTGAAATCTAATGACTTTGTCTCTTGTTGTAACAGTGACAAGTCTTCTGATGAAGGGTCTACCTCATTTGCTAGCTGTGATTCAAGTGAGAAGTTGGACCTGCCCAAGACCATGCCCAAGACCACTCCCAAGACCACACCAAAGACATCATCCAAGACTCCCCACAAGCCTTCTAGAGTTGCTGCTGATCACAAGACAGTTTCTACTGAAGACTTGTTTTTAAATTCTTTGCATAATAATACTTTTGGCTTTGTTAAAAACAATTCTGTTTGTCATGGTGATTTGAATACTTTTTCATGTTATGGAAATTCTTTTGGTTTGCATAAATCTTCTAAAAGGAAGAAGTGTTTTGTGTGTGGAAGTAAATATCACTTGATTAAGGATTGTACATATCATGAGCAAAGAATGGGTGCATGTGTTAGTCAAAGAAAAACTAGGCAAATGTGGAAGAATGTTAGTGAAATACCATCTTTTGTTCCACATCAGCAGAAACCTAATTCTGCTGAATCTCATCCTTCATGGAGAAGAACCAGTACTAGACCATATGTTCGACCCACTAGTTCTTTCTTTTATAATGGTTATTGGCCTAATCACTTTGACTCAATGTGTAATGGTGGTGGGAAATTGAATACTGCTGTGAAGCCCTCAGCAGGTTGTTCTTGGACAAAGAAGGGACCTAACATGAATTACAGGCCCAAGAACAATGGTGGATCTAAAACATCTACATGGCCTGTTACTAATGATCCACAAGGCAGGCTCAAGTCAACAATGACTTGAGTCTCCAATGTGTACTAATTTTGTATATTTTGTTGTTGTTGTAGGAACATCCTTTGAAAAGTACTGAAGTTGGTATTGTTGATAGTGGGTGTTCTAGAAGTATGTCAGGGAACAAGGATAAGATGCATGACTTTGAGCCTATTGAAGGAGGAGGCACTGTAACCTTTGGTGGTGGAGATGGCAAAATTACAGGGAAAGGAACCATTAAGACACCCTTGTTAGATTTTGAAAATGTTTACTATGTGAAGGAACTGGAGCACTTTAATCTAATCTCAGTATCACAAATTTGTGACACTAAGCATAAGGTTTTCTTCTCTGAAGATGAGTGTCTTGTACTTTCTAAGGACTTCAAACTCCCAGAAGACACAACTGTATTGCTGAGAGTTCCTAGAACCTTCAACCTATACACATTCAATCTGAATGATGTTCAGCCTGAATGTGATCTAACATGTTTGGTAGCCAAAGCTTCCCCGGATGAATCTAATAAATGGCATAGAAGAATGGCACATGTGAATTACAAGACCATCAACAAGTTATCCAAACTTGGTCTTGTTAAGGGCCTTCCTTCTAAACTCTTCACCAATGAACACAATTGTATTGCTTGCAACAAGGGAAAGCAACACAGAGCCTCTTACAAAACAGTCCAAGCAGTGAGCACCATTTCAGAACCTCTTCAGTTGCTGCACATGGATCTCTTTGGTCCAACCCCCATTAGAAGTATTGATCACAAGTACTTCTGCCTGGTTATCACAGATGATTATAGCATGTTTTGCTGGGTATTCTTTCTAAAAACTAAGGATGAAACAACTCCAATTCTGAAAGAATTCATTACCTTAGTTGAGAACCAGCTGAATAAAAAAGTGAAAGGAATTAGGTGTGACAATGGTACAGAATTCAAAAATGTTGTCTTCATAGAATTCTGTAAGTCTAAAGGGATTAGAAGGGACTATAGTACTCCAAGAACTCCACAACAAAATGGGGTTGCTGAAAGGAAAAATAGAACCCTCATTGAGGCAGCAAGATCAATGCTTGCAGACTCCAAACTACCCACCATGTTTTGGACTGAAGCAGTCAGTACTGCATGTCATGTCTTGAACAGGGTATCCATCACTAGACTTCATGTCAAGACACCTTATGAACTTCTCACTAGGAAAGTTCCACACATACATTACCTTAAGCCTTTTGGATGCAAGGTGACTATTCTGAATACTGCTGATATACTGGGTAAATTTGATGGGAAAGCTAATGAGGGATATATAGTTGGGTATTCAGCTCATAGCAAGGCCTATAGGGTTTATAATCTGAATGCTAAAAGGATTGAAGAGACCTTTAATCTGAGATTTCTTGAAGATCAGCCTAATATTCAGGGACAAGGCCATTCTTGGTATTTTGACCTAGACTATTTGACTGACTATTTGGGTTATACTAGGCATGCTTCTAATCCTGATGCAGGTACCAAAGATTCAAGTTCTAACCCTGCAGGTTTCATGGATGATGACTCAGAATGTGAGTCTGAGCCAGAAGAGAATACTTTTGTTGTACCATCTTTTCCACCTAACCATTTTGTAGTTAATCACTCTGCTGCTGAACAAGATGATGAGTCACATTATGCAGAAGATCTTGCAAGATTGCAGAAGCAGGAACATGCTGCTACTAAGGAAGCTCAGAAACTCAATGACAAGGTTACACAAGAGACTGAGGCTATCCTACATCAGTCAGCACAAGTAGTCAGTGGCAACAAGGATACTGCTGAAGGCACACCTATTCCCACTGATAATGTCAAAGATGTTGATTCTGCTGATGTTCACTCCCCCATCTCTACTGAAGTCTCTGAAGATTTTGATAAGCCCTTTACCAGATTTCCAAGTCCTTCTGATCTTGGGAATTATCAACCAAAGCCTGGCTTGTTTAACTCAGCTTCATATGATACTGAGTTTGAGCCTACACTCACCAACATTGATGCCAACATTGATGTTCCACCTACAGCTACCAAAAGGATTCACAATGCTCATCCCCTATCAAAGATTATTGGTGATCCTAAAGACCCTGTTCGAACTAGAAGCACTGTCACGAATACAAAATATGGAGAAGTTGCTTTTATCTCTTATGTCTACAATCAAAAGAGGAACAATCACACAGACTTCAAACATTGTTTGTTTGCATGATTTCTTTCTCAGATTGAACCAACTAGTGTTCCTCAAGCACTGGCTGATTCAAGTTGGCTTGAAGCAATGCAAGAGGAGATGCTGCAATTTAAGAATCAGCAGGTTTGGATTTTAGTTCCTCTTCCTGATGGGAAATATGCCATTGGGACAAAATGGATTCTGAAGAATAAAAGAGATGCCAGGGGTATTGTTGTGAAGAACAAAGCAAGACTAGTGGCTCAAGGTTTTAGACAAGAGGAAGGCATTGACTATGATGAGGTCTTTGCACCAGTGGCCAGAGTTGAAGCTATAAGGATATTTTTGGCCTATGCCTCTTATATGGGCTTTATGGTTTATCAGATGGATGTTAAAGGTGCTTTCTTGTATGGAGAGATTGAAGAGGAGGTTTATGTGACTCAACCCAAGGGATTTGAAGACCCTGATCATCCTGAGTATGTGTACAAAGTTGTCAAAGCTCTCTATGGACTTCATCAAGCTCCCAGAGCTTGGTATGCTAGACTCTCCACATTTCTGCTGAAGAATGGCTACAGAAGAGGTGCCATTGACAAGACACTATTCCTTAAGAAAGATTCAAGGGATATTATTCTTGTGCAGGTGTATGTGGATGATATTATCTTTGGTTCAACCAAAGAGGCATGGTGTAGAGAGTTTGAGGACTTGATGAAGGGAGAATTTCAGATGAGTGCCATGGGAGAACTCACTTTCTTTCTGGGTTTGCAAGTTCAGGAGAAACCTGATGGTATATTCATACATCAGGAGAAGTATGTAAAAGATATGTTGTCCAAGTTTGCTATGGAAAATGTCAGGACTGCCACTACTCCATATGAGGCTCCCAAACCAAAGAACAATCTTACTCCTGATCTTCATGTGAATGTTCATTTATACAGGTCTATGATTGGTTCTTTGATGTACTTGACTGCCTCAAGACCTGACATTACATTTGCTGTGAGTGCATGTTCAAGACACCAAGTCACTCCACTTACCTCTCATATGAATGCTGTCAAGAAGATTTTTAAGTATCTTAAAGGCCAACCACACTTAGGTCTTTGGTATCCCAAAGAGTCTCCATTTCAGCTAGCAACTTATAGTGATAGTGACTATGCTGATGCCAATTTGGATAGAAGATCCACAACTGGAGGTTGCCAATTTCTTGGAAGAAGACTGATTTCTTGGCAATGTAAGAAACAGACAATAGTTGCTACCTCTACTACTGAAGCAGAGTATGTTGCTGCTGCCAATTGTTGTGGATAGGTTCTATGGATTCAGAATCAATTACTGGATTATGGGTATAACTTCATGAATACTACCATTTTCATTAACAATCAAAGTACCATTTGCATTGTTAAAAATCCAGTTTTTCTTAATAGAACCAAACATATTGAAATCAGACATCACTTTATAAGGGATGCTTATGAGAAACATTTGGTTAAAGTGGTCAAAATTCACACAGATGAAAATGTGGCAGATTTGTTAACTAAGGCATTTGATGGACCACAGTTTCAATATTTGGTGGTCCATATTGGAATGCTAAACCCTTAACTGCAAAGTTTAAGGGGAGGCATAAGCCTCAGGGGAGGCATATGCCTCAGGGGAGGATGATGACTGTAAACTTTGTAATATTTGTATAAGTTGCATAATTTCTGAGTTTTTTAACAAGTTTTTAACACTAACCCTCTAACAGTTGTGCAAGTTGTTTGGTGTATTTGCTTGTTTGATGGTTGTTTTGCAGATGTTCTGAGAATGAAAGTCCCATGATTAATGTCACCAAGAGCTAAAGTCAAAGGAATGTGGTCAATATGCTGAACATGGTTTCTACTAATCAATTGAAACATGCTGAAGGTCTTACACAATGGATAAATTCAACTAAGATCTTTTCATTCATTCATAGAAACAAGTTACAGCTTACATTCAATGTTACAATTGAGATACAATGACCATTCCTAAACTATTGACTAATTCAGTACTACTAGATTCTATCACTTATTACAAAATACTTGAGGCTATGACAAGTACAATGAAGAAGCTGAAGATGAAAATGTAAGAAGAAGAGAAGGAAGACTGGGAAGATGCTCATGAATTAAAGTCAAGAGAATACTCAAGAACTTTGCCTCATGGTTACATTCCTCAATCATCTACTTCAGCTTCTCCTTTCCCTTACGTATGATCTCAGTCTTCTTGCTCTGTCCAATATGTTCTTGATGTGGAAGACCAGGTCCTGGAGCAGGAAGATCCAACACCAAATTTTGTGATGTTGGAAGAGATGGATCCCTAGTACTTGATCTTGGTTGGGATCTCTCTGGTGTGGAAGGAGGAAGAAAGGATGGATCTTCATTTTCTTCCTCTGAAGAGTCTTCATCAGAGGTATAGATGAAGGGAGAGACAAGCTCTCTCTCAGCAGGATTAGGTGCATTGCTTGGTTCACCCTTCAAATGAGCATTCCATTGTCTTTCTTGTGCATCCCATCGGTTCTCCAATGCTCTTTCAAAGTCAGAACCTTCAAACCCCCATGGATATGGTGGTTTATCTTCTTCTGATGATGGAGAAGAGGAATTTGGATCTGAGGTTTCTGGGTGTGAAGACATGTTTTGAATGGTGAATTGGGGTAATCAAAATTAGGGTTTGAAAGATGATTTGGGGTAAATTGATGACTGAGATGTGTGATTTGGGGTGATTAAATAAGCCAATTTTAGGAGTTACGATATTTAATGCGAGTTGGGTGGCACAGTAAAATCAAAATATTGACCGAAGATATTTTTACCTTTGGTTGATTCTGCTGAGGTTTGACTATGCTTCAGCAGATTTGACTTTCATTGCTGCTGAAGGGTAAATTTTCAAATTGGAAGTTTTGTCAGACTTGGTCAATAAGTTGTTCCGATAATTTTGACCACGATTGGGGAACTTCCAAATTTAACTCACTCTGCATATCTTTTCGAATCAAAATTATTCGCTTATCACTTCAAATAAACCCATTATGTTCTGGAGTAATTCATAACCATCTCACACACATTCAGTCAAATGGCTCAACTTGAATTGAAGGGCGACCATAACAAATATGCTATTCTGAAAACAAAGAAGGGACATGAAGAATTTGATTTGATGGTGGAGTTTCTTCAAAGGTCGAAGATTAATTATGCTTTGACGTATTGTCCCAATTTGGTGTGTGAATCCTTGGTGAAGCAATTTTGGACATCTGCTACTAAGAGATCTGCTACAGAGATTGTAGCTGAAATAGATGGTGTAGAATATGTGGTGACAGAAGGGTTGATAAGGGCAAAGCTTAAGTTGGATGATGAAAATGGTGTGTATCATTCCAACACTGCAGAGATTCTTGCTGGGTTAAGAGAAGCTGGATATCAAAGTACTGATACATCCAAGTGGCACAAGAATCAATTTTGTCCTAACTGGAGGTATTTGGTGCATCTGCTGCTTCAATGTATGAGCAACAAGTGTGGTGGATGGAACCAGTTCTCTCTGCAATTGGGTTGTGGTATTGTTTGTCTTTCTAAGGGTGAAACTTATAATTTTTCTAAGTTTATTTTTGAAAATATGCTAGAAAATATAGATAAGGAACAGCATAAGTTTTTAATGTACCCTAGATTCTTACAAATAATCTTAGACATAACCACTGAAGATTTAACCCATATACCCATTAAAAGTCTAGGTTCTAAGTTGTTTGCCTCAATGAAAACTAATTATACTGGGGAACATCACCCTATGTTGGAAGCAATGTTGCCACAAGGCAATGCTAATGTAGTTGAGGGTGATGATGCTGGTAATGTGCCTGCTCCTAATGCTGTTGATGATGGTAATCCATCATCTTCTGGTGTTGCTGCTGATGGTAATCCTTCAGTGGTAATGGAGGAAGCGCCAGCTACAACTGCTGAACCTTTACCTGATTCTACTGACTTACCACCACCTACCCCTGTACAAATGTTACCTAGCCCTACCATCTCACCAGTTCAGGATGCTCCAGTTGAGCAAATTCATGAGTTTGAAGATGATTTACAGACTTTTGAACCTGATCTTACTAGACTACCTTCACCTAGTTCTTTGGGAGAGCAAATTAATATAGGTTCTCCTAATGTTGTACATGAGTCTGTTTCTCATGCTGGGTTCAATGAAGCTCCTCATACCACTGAGCAATCTGCTGGTAGAGCAGAGGACCCTATTACTCTCACAGTTGTATATGATTCCCTTAGCAGGTACATGAAAATGACTGAAGATCTACAGAAAGAACTTGCTGAGACCAGAACTACTCTTGGTAATGAAATTCAAAGTTTGAAAAGCAAGGTTAAAGATTTGGAGGCCTAGATAAATCAGCAAAAGCAAAGCAAAGATGGATTGGATTCTACTGAAGTAGCACAGGAGGCAAATTTGGATTCTCTTGAGATTCTAGCTGAAGTTGCTAGACAGTCTCATGTTGTTCCTCCTAAAGCTGATGCAGCACCTAAATCTAAACCAATGATACTAGTTCAAAGAAGAAGTACAAGACAATATTTGGCAAGGAAAGCTGCTGAAGCTTCAAAAGTATCTGGTGGTGATAATGATGTGCTGATGACTGATGCTATGGATATACTTCAGGAGAAACAATCATTAAGTAGGGTTGCTGCTGATCAATTTTCTGATAAAGGATATACATCAGGAGAAACATACTTTGTAGCTGGGAGAGAATACTTGAATTCTCCTATTCATCATTCATCTGAGAATTTACAAGTTTCTTCTAATAAAGAGGTTCAAGATGTACATGATGAACCTATGGCAGATATGCATGTGACTAATGATGATGTTGCTGCAGATAATGTTCCTCTTAATGATCTTGTTGAAGGAAGAGCTAGACAAGAAGAACTGCTCCAACAATGGGAAAATTATAAGAAGAATACTAATCTAGCTGAGGAAGTACAAGCTCAGTTTGATGCTAAATTAGATTTAGAGACTCAAAGATATGTTTCTACCTTACCCATTGCAAGACAAAGGGAATTGGATGCAGCTGTTCTAGAGTTTGATGAGTATGATTGGCAGCTGATTGGAAAACAAATGCTTGCAAAAAAAAAAAAAAAAAAAAAAAAAAAAAAAAAAAAAAAAAAAAAAACTAACATTTTGTTGTATAGTATTTGGATGCAGGTTTGGTTATCAACTTACCTGATGTTGACTATTCCATCATAAAGTTGGCTAGTCCAAAGGGTACAGCTTTGGTAAAGACACATCAAATCTGTTGATAGCTGTAATGGTTTGCTCAAAACCATAGGGTTTTCAACTCACCCATGCTTTATTGCTGAGTAGTTGAAATGGTTGTCAATTGACCATGGATTTTTCCTTTATGGATTCTGAATAATTGACTAGCCCACATGTATATGGCTTGTGGTAAAGGCAGTGGAAAACCATATTTGGTAATCAGTTAACCAAGATGATTTTCAACAAAATAATTGGCTAGTCCTGAGCAAACGGCTACAGGTAAAGACATCTCAAATCCGTTTATAGCTGATGATTTGCTAAAAATCATGTGGTTATCAGTGTACCTTTGAACACTTGGCTACTCCAGTAGTGATGGCTATTGGTAAAGAGACATCAAATCCATTATTTTCAATGATTCACCTCTCACAGGAGTTAACACACCTGGAAGTGATGAGAATAGTATGAAACTAATTTGTTTTGATGTACATTACGTCATTTGTTGCTGCAAAGAATGGAACTTTAAAGTATTTGCTGATCATAGAGATTCTACTGAAGATGATTCTTTGCTGGTACTATTTTACAATCCTCATGGTATGTTATTCTACAGATCTATCAAGAATCTTGAACTTAACCAGGTCAAATTCAAGATTAGGGGAGGATTGTTGGGAATTCTGTGAAGTAAGAATTCTGCTGCTGTTTCTGCTGATGATTCCTGCTGAAGAGTTGGTTTCTGCTGAAGCAGTGTATCTGCTGAAGACATAGTTCAGCTTTATTAGTTTCTGCGGATATAGTATTTCCGTATTTTATGTAATGTAGTTTGGATATGCATGAGTTTATTTAGGAAGTGATAATGCATATCTTTTAGAAGTTTTAGAGTATACGTTTCTTGTGAAACGGTTTAGGGTTCCTTGAGTATAAAAGGAACACACGTTTTATGTATTGAATAACTTTTAGAAAATTCCAATTATAATTAAAAAGATCCATAGAGGATCAAGAGTTCTTAGTATCAAGCTTGTGTTTTGTTTCCGCTTTATAAATACAAGTTTCAGAGATTATCTATTAGTGTGTTATTGATTACAGTAACATTACTAACGATTCTAGAGTGCTCAAGAAGATCTATCAAGGTCTATAGCTCAACAGTGTCGATGAACAGATCGAGGAAGGCTGGCTACCGGACGAGAGTTTTCTACCTTTGCTAGAGGTAGAAAAGATGGAGGATGTTGGTGCAGTCTCCTTCTACCCCAGACAAGAGGCAACGGAGCATCTCGAGCTCCGAAAGCCCGAAAACAAGCTCAAACCTTCTATTATCGAACCTCCTGAGTTAGATATTAAAGAGCTTCCTAACCATTTAGAGTATGCCTTCCTTCAGGGAGAGGACCAACTTCCGGTAATCATAAACTCTTCCTTGGAACATGAACAAAAAGGTAAACTCTTAGAGGTCCTAAAGAAATATAAAGGGGTGCTCGCATGGAGTGTAGCCGATATTAAGGGGATTGACTCAACTTTTTGCACACACAAGATTCTCATGGAAGAAGATTATAAACCTACCGTGCAACCCCAGAGGCGGGTGAACCCTAACATTAAGGAAGTAGTAAAGAAAGAAGTTATCAAACTTCTGGATGTAGGATTGATTTACCCGATCTCGGATAGCCCATGGGTCAGCCTGTACAAGTTGTACCTAAGAAGGGTGGGATGACTATAGTTAAGAATGACAAGGGTGAGATGGTGCCCCAGAGAACGGTCACTGGATGGCGGGTATGCATTGACTATCGAAAGCTCAATGATGCCACAAGGAAAGATCACTTTCCCTTACCATTCATTGATCAAATGTTAGAGAGATTGTCTGGACACGAGTACTACTGCTTCTTGGATGGATTCTCTGGGTATTTTCAAATTCCCATAGCACCTGAGGACCAAGAAAAGACCACGTTTACTTGCCCTTATGGAACATTTGCCTACAAAAGGATGCATTTTGGGCTATGTAATGCCCCCGCCACTTTCCAGCGATGCATGATCGCAATCTTTCACGAACTCATGGAAGACAGCATGGAAGTGTTCATGGATGACTTTTTGGTCTTCGGGGACTCCTTCGACCGCTGTCTTGCTAATCTAGAAAAGATGCTTAAACGTTGTGAGGAAACCAACTTGGTGTTAAACTGAGAAAAGTGTCATTTCATGGTAAAAGAATGGATTGTGTTAGGGCATAAGATCTCAGGGAACGGAATAGAGGTGGACCAAGCTAAAGTTGAAGCTATATCTAAGTTACCATACCCCACGACTGTTAAAGCAATACGCAGCTTCTTGGGGCACGCCGGGTTTTATCTGAGATTTATCAAAGACTTCTCCAAAATTGCTCGGCCAATGACTCAATTACTTGTGAAGGATGCTCCGTTCGATTTTTCCCAAGAATGCAAGGATGCATTCGATCTCTTAAAAAAGGAACTCACTCAAGCTCCAATCATGATCACACCCAACTGGGAGTTACCATTTGAAATCATGTGTGACGCTAGCGATTTCGCTGTCGGGGCTGTATTGGGCCAATGGCGTGACAAGCTTTTCCAACCTATTTACTACGCTAGCAAAACCAAGAATCCCACTCAAGAGAATTACTCCACCACCAAAAAAGAATTATTAGCCGTAGTGTTTGCGTTCGACAAATTCCGACAATATCTTGTCCTTTCAAAGACAGTCTTCTTCACTGATCACTCGGCTCTTCGATATCTTTTTGCGAAGCAGGATGCTAAGCCACGACTAATTCGGTGGATCTTATTGCTACAAGAATTCGATGTTGAGATTCGTGATAAGAGGGGGGCAGAAAATCTGGCCGCAGATCATCTATCTCGTCTCGAAAACCCCTTGGATAAGCACGATAGAAGTGAAATTAGGGATTCATTTCCTGACGAACAACTCATGTTAATGATTGATTCGGAGCCGTGGTACGCCGATTTTGCTAATTACCTCGCAAGTAGACTTATTCCTGAACACCTAACTATATACGAAAGAAAAAGGTTCTTTTCTCAGCTAAAATACTACTTCTGGGATGAACCATTTTTATTCCGAAGGTGTCCAGACCAAATTATAAGACGCTGTGTTTCGGAAAGTGAGGCAGTAAAGATTATGAGGGAATGTCCCTCTGGTCCCTCTGGCGGGCATCATGGGATAAACACTACCGCCTGAAAGGTTTTCGATGCGGGATTCTATTGGCCCACAATTTTCCGTGATGTAAAAGAGATGGTGCAGGCATGCGATGCATGTCAACGGGCCGGGAACATATCACATAGGGATGAAGCACCTAAGAACTTTATACAAGTTTGTGAGGTCTTCGATGTTTGGGGAATTGACTTCATGGGACCCTTTCCATCTTCAGGGGGGAACGAGTACATATTAGTCGCCATTGATTATGTGTCAAAATGGGTTGAGGCACAAGCCCTTAGGACCAATGACGCCAGAGTAGTTATTCATTTCCTGAAAAAGCTTTTCGCTAGATTCGGGATTCCTAAAACTCTCATCAGTGATAGGGGGACCCATTTTTGAAATGCACAAATGGAAAAGGTCATGAAGAGGTATGGAGTATCCCATCGGTTCTCCACCGCCTATCATCCACAAACCAATGGCCAAGTCAAAAACACCAATAGGGCTATTAAAAGAATACTCGAAAAAACGGTTAGTCAAAATAGAAAAGACTGGTCATTTAAACTCGACGAAGCCTTATGGGCATTCCGAACCACCAACAAAACACCTATTGGAACGACCCCGTTTCGCATGGTGTATGGTAAGGCATGTCACTTACCAGTGGAATTAGAACATAAGGCTTATTGGGCACTTAAGACATGTAACTTAGATTACACAATTGCTGGAACTAATAGGTTCTTGCAATTACACTACCTTGATGAGCTTAGGTTAGAAGCCTACGAATCGTCCATCAAATATAAAGAGAGAGCAAAAAGATGGCATGACCAAAGGATTAAGAAACCCAAAGAATTTTCAGAAGGAGACAAAGTCCTATTGTACAATTCTTGGCTGAGATTATTTCCGGGAAAACTTAAGTCTAGATGGTATGGACCATTTACGGTAAAGAATTCCTCTAAAACTGGAGCCGTGGTGTTACTAGACGATGAAGGTAGGGAATTTACTGTTAACATACAACGTGTAAAACATTATCAAGAAAATAACAATGAAATGATTAGTGAGTAGGATGTGACGTTTGATGATGAGGTCACGTAGTAACCCAAGACCTTGAGTCTAGCTACAAGACTCGTAAATAAAGAAAAGCGCTTCTTGGGAGGCAACCCATGTTTTGTGTGATTTTATTTTGTTTGTTTGTTATTTGCTTCCGTATGCATGCTTTATTTTTATTGTTGGTAGATCATTTTTCTAAACTAAATAGTGGAAATACTTTACTTTGTTGTTTTGGCCTAGTCTTAACTCCACCTAAAAGTATTTTTGCAAAAGATAAGTGTAAGGGGAAACCCCAAATATGTTTTTAAGAAATAAACCGATCATGATTCTCCACAATATTAAATGAACATGTATATTCGTAATTGTTAGAGTCAAATGCTTGTATTGAGTCATAATGAAGTTTTGCAGGATTTTTCAGGAAGTAGGACCAAGTTTTTCCAGAAATTTTCCGGAAACTTAACATAAGAATTTTTGCAGGTCACTTCTGACGGCGTCATGAATTAATTCTTGACGGCGTCACGTGTAAAAAATCTAGAAATTTGACCGGTTTTGTTTTTCTAACGGAGGCTTATGGTTTTTGTGAATTATTAAGTTTTATAATCTCCAGGAAATCTGCAAACTTCATTCCACAAGCATTATATCTTATTTTGTTTTCTAGGATTTAGTAACTTATATAGGATGCCAACGATTTTACGCGAGGTTGTTTTTGTCTATTTTCTCAAGATTTACAGGTTATGTATGACAAGAAGATGATTTATATTCTGGAAGGGAAGCTTTGATTGTTCATTTTCTTGGAGGAAGATTTAACCTGGCCACCTTATTATCCATACCGAGCGAATCAGGGGAGTATTTGATTTCATTCTTTTTACTTTTTAACTTTTACATTCTTTACTTGAACATTGAGGACAATGTTCATCTTAAGTGTAAGGGAGGGTAAAAAGATGATACCTTACATATGCACTTTTGCTTGAGTTTGTTTTGTTTAATGGTAGATGTGTAATAAAACTATGAGAAATACTTGTTAGTGTAATTTTAGCGCCAAATTTAAATTTTTTTACAACATTTAGGAGTGAAACTTTAGCCATAGCAAGCGTCTCATGGATAGGAGATTGTATGACTAGCACATAACCGTATATTCAGAAAAATTTTCCACCCAAATATGTGAGGTTAACCTTTAGATTTGATAGGAAAAGCATTTATTATTAGTGCTTATAAGTGTACCGGTAGCATTTAGATTCTAGAACTTGCGTTAGTGATGCATCCCGAGACCGCTAGTGAGACTACATTCGTGTGGTAGGATTTACTACATGATAAGAGGCATTAGGATTACCCTTGTGTTAAACCCGTATCATAATTACTTGACCATTTAAGTCATATTACTTGGCTAGTTAAGTCAACTAATTTTTCCCACACCCTTAGCGTTGTACTCATTTTTAGTACACGAAACCCCTAGTACACCCCTCCGAGCCTATCTTTTCGTTTCTAACTTTAAGCATTTAACTTAAAGGAAGAATTTGTTACACCCCACTTAAATGTACACCCAAATCGCCTTAGCCTTCCGTGTATGCACTCATTTTTAGTGCATTATTGTCATTTGTTAAACCCTAAGTTAACTATCTAATTGATTACATGGTTGCTAAGTCGAGTCATATCATTGTACATACTGTTTTGGGACTCATGGGACTCATGGGTAAGTACTTATTTTATTGAGTAATGGGGAAGAACATCATTTTATTACCCCCATATGTGCGTTAATCTTAAAAGTACTCCAAGTGTTTTGATTTTCTTAATTCGAGTCATTAGATTAGTTTATTGTAAAGTATGTAAAAATTCAAATGTAAGGGGAACATTTATTCCCTATGATGTATTATTTTGGATGGTAGGGTAAGAGTGTATGCAAAAAAAAAATAAAAAAAAAAATAGAAAAAGGAAAAGAGAAAAAACATACGGACTACCATCCCTTTTTATTCTATGTTCATTTTATGTTTTTGTTATTTATCTTTTATTAGCTTAAGTCGAGTCTAGTCTTGGCTTAGCAACGCCATCTTGTACATGTAATTGACCAAGATTGTTAACTCGCCACCAGTAAAAACTTCTTTTATCCAACAAAACCGTGTATTTCATATCCCTACACCTAACATTACAACCCTTTAAAAGACCTCTTTAATAGTTTATCCTAGGTGCTTACGCCATGTGGTGGAGGTTTGATCCTTTCTCAAGCCTATGGTAATCTATTTTGCTATGATAGGTAGTGAGAGATATCTTCCGTTTCCATATTGTAATTTGTACTTTATTACACCCGAGAGATGTGAGTATCTAAACACTATTTGTGAGGTGCTAGTGTATGACCTCCGTGCTTGTGTTTGGTCTTTAGTGGAATGATTATTTGTTGTAATTACTTTTATATTAGTGTTAAATGACCCCTGATTTGTATTTTGATTAGAATAAAAGCGCATTTGCTTGAGGACAAGCAAATCTCAAGTGTAAGGCTATATGATGAGGCGAAAAATGAACCACTTTTAGGGGGTCATTTAAGCCGGAATTGACTTTATTTGATCAAATATTGCCCTAAATCGTTCCTTTTGTGATTTTAGGTACTTTGGGAGTGATATCTGGAAAAGGAAGCAATTCGGACGTTTTTGGAGCATAAAAGTGAAGAAAACGCCAAAGTCTTAATTTTTCTTGCTGGGAACAGTAGGTGACGGCGTCAAGAAGGAATTTCTGACGGCGTCAAGAGTAATTTCCATGACAACCCAGTACAGAATTGACGGCGTCACGAAGTAGGGCGTCAAGAGTAAAATTCATGACGGCCTGGAAATGCATAACACATGACGGCGTCAAAAGTAGATCAAGGCAGTCCGAGAAGTATTTTGGCGGCGAGATGACGGCGTCACAAAATTTGTCTTGACGCCGTCAGACCCTATTTCCTATATATAGTTTTCTAATTTTCACATTAAAAAGAGAGAAGTTTTGGAGAAACCCTAAGTACAAACTTGGTACGAGTTTTACAGGTTTTTTCAAGGGTTCTAAGCCCTTGATACCTTTCATGTGTAATTGAGATAAGTATTATTTTAATTCAATCAATATGTCTATGTGTTGGTTGTCTATATCTTGTTCTTGTCTTAATTCCATCATGCTAGGCTAGATCTATCTTGTGTTTGCTTGGATCTAATGAAACCTAGATATTAATTATGTGTTGATTACTTGTTTATAGTTGTATTAGATGAATGAATTAGATGTTAGGCTTAAGAAAACTGGCAGATCTCCAAATGGTAACATGCTTGAACATCTTGGGAAACATGAACTGATGTGCACTAGGTTTTATTGGTTGTATTTAATGCATTAGCCACTGTTTACAATCCCTATGGTTGTGCTGGGCATGGCATAGGAGGAGATAAGAGCTCATAGGATTGGGGAGTTAAGTGCGCCACCCCATGAATGGTATTAAGGAATACAATCCGTCATCCACGCAACTATAACAAGTAATTAACGTGTAAAAGATGTCTAGGGAGTAGTGAAATCTAAGTAAACACATTTTCTCCACTTATTGCTCACAACCTTAGTTTAATTTAGTTTATTTTCATTTTTAGTATTTTATTTTGATTGCATCTTTAGTATTGGGTTAGTTGACTAGCAACTAATTCCGCCCAAATCCTTCAAAACCGAGATTTTTACTTGCTTTCTAAAAAATATAAAAATACAAAAAGAATCATCCCTCACCTTTAGAACTAGTATTTAGGTTTTCTAATCCTAGCGATACTATTCCTAGCTGAACGATCAATCCACCGGTACTTGTCACTATACTATACTACAACGATCAGGTACACTGCCTGGTGGGGGTTGTAAACTTCTCAAGATCCCTTGAGAGGTAAAGCCTGGTGCGATTCCCACGTATCAATATATAAAAAAAAACAGACTTGTCGTCTTGGTTTTCAAAAAAAATTTGTTGAACTTGAGCAACTAAAATTATACTTAATTTTCAATTCCATAACCGGATTACTATTATGTTCAATTTAAATTTTCGATCTCTCATCTTTGGTACCAACGTGTTAGTTATAAGCCTTTGGTTGTGTGATGCGTGGGAATTGCACCAGGCTTTACCTCTCAAGGGATCCTGAGAAGCTTACAACCCCCACCAGGCAGTGTACATGATCGTTGTAGTATAGTATAGTGACAAGTACCGGGGGATTGATCGTTCAGCTTAGGAATAGTGTCGCTAGGATTAGAAAGCCTAAATACTAGTTCTAAATGTGAGGGATGATTATTTTTGTATTTTTATATTTTTTTAGAAAGCAATTAAAAATCTCGGGTTTGAAGGATTTGGGCGGAATTAGTTGCTAATCAACTAACCCAATACTAAAGATTCAATCAAAATAAAATACTAGAAATGAGAATAAACTAAATTATACTAAAGTTGTGAGCAATAAGTGGAGAAAATGTGTTTACTTAGATTTCACTACTCCCTAGACATCTTTTACACGTTAATTACTTGTTATAATTGTATGGATGACGGATCGTATTCCTTAATACCATTCATGGGGTGGCACACATAACTCTCCAATTCTATGAGCTCTTATCTCCTCCTACACCATGCCCAACACAATTATAAGGATTGTAAACAGTGGCTCATGCATTAAATACAACCAATAAAGACCTAGTGCGCGTCGGTTCATGTTTCTTAAGACGTTCAAGCATGTTACCAAGTGGAGATCTGCCAGTTTTCTTAAGCCTAACATATAAATCATTCATCCAAGACAAGTATAAACAAGTAATCAACACATAATTAACATCTAGGTTTCATTAGATCTAAGCAAACACAAGATAGATCTAGCCTAGCATGATGGAATTAAGATAAGAACAAGATATAGACAACCAACACATAGACATATTGATTGAATTAAAAGAACACTTATCTTAATTACAATGAAAGGTATCAAGGGTTTGGAACCCTTGAAAAACCTGTAAAAGTTGCACCAAAATCGTACTTAGGGTTATCTCCAAAACTTCTCTCTTTTCTTAATGTGAAAATTAGAAAACTATATATAGAAAAATGGGTCTGACGGCGTCAAGACTAACATTGTGACGCCGTCACCTCGCCGCCAAAACTATTCTCGGACTGCCTTGATCTATATTTGACGCCGTCAAGACTTAATCATTTCCAGGCCGTCATGACTCATGACTTTTACTCTTGACGCCCTACCTTCGTGACGCCGTCAAATCTGTACTGGGTCGTCATGGAATTCTGCTCTTGACGCTGTCAGGGAATTACTCTTGACGCCGTCACCTACTATTCCCAGCATGGAAAATTAAAACTTTGGCGTTTTCTTCACTTTTATGCTCCAAAAACGTCCGAATTGCTTCCTTTTCCAGATTTCTCTCCCAAAGTACCTAAAATCATAAAAGGAACGATTTAGGGCAATATTTGATCAAATAAATTCGAATTCGGGCTTAAATGACCCCCTAAAAACGGATCATTTTTCGTCTCATCATATACCCTTACACTTGAGATTTGCTTGTCCTCAAGCAAATGTTACACTTGAGATTTGCTTGTCCTCAAGCAAATGCGCTTTTATTCTAGTCAAAATACAAGTTAGGGGTCATTTAACACTAATATAAAAGTAATTACAACAAATAATCGTTCCACTAAAGACCAATAGACAAGCACGGAGGTCATATACTAGCACCTCACGAATAGTGTTTAGATACTCACATCTCTCGGGTGTAATATAGTGTAAATTACAATATGGAAACGGAAGATATCTCTCACTACCTGTCATAGCAAAATAGATTACCATAGGCTTGAGAAAGGATCAAACCTCCACCACATGGCGTAAGCACCTAGGATAAACTATCTAAGAGGTCTTTTAAAAGGTTGTAACGTTAGGTGTAGGGATATGAAATACACGGTTTTGTTGGATAAAGGAAGTTTTACTGGTAGCGAATTAACAATCTTGGTTAATTACATGTACAATATGGCGTTGCTAAGCCAAGACTAGACTCGACTTAAGCTAATAAATGAAAAATAACAAAAATATAAAATGAACATAGAATAAAAAGGGATGGTAGTCCGTATGTTTTTTCTCTTTTCCTTTTTCTATTTTTTTTTTCTTTTTTCTTGATTTTTTCAATTTATTTTATTTTTTTAATTTTATTATTATTATTATTTTTTTTTTTGCATACACTCTTACCCTACCATCCAAAATAATACATCATAGGGGATAAGAATTCCCCTTACACTTGAATATTTACATACTTTACATTAAACTAATCTAATGACTCGAATTAAGAAAATCAAAACACTTGGAGCACTTTTAAGATTAACGTACATATGGGGGTAATAAATGATGTTCTTCCCCATTACTCCATAAAATAAGTACTTACCCATGAGTCCCAATCGTCCCAAAACAATATGTACAAGGATATGACTCGACTTAGCAACCATGTAATCAATTAGAAAGTTAACTTAGGGTTTAACAAATAACAATAATGCACTAAAAATGAGCGCATACACGGAAGGCTAAGGCGATTTGGTTGTACATTTAAGTGGGGTGTAACAAATTCTTCCTTTAAGTAAGATGCTTAAAGTTAGAAACGAAAAGATAGGCTTGGAGAGGTGTACTAGGGGTTTCGTGTACTAAAAATGAGTACAACGCTAAGGGTGTGGGAAAAATTAGTTGACTTAACTAACCAAGTAATATGACTTAAATGGTCAAGTAATTATAATACGGGTTTAACACAAGGGTGATCCTAATGCCTCTTATCATGTAGTAAATCCTACCACACGAATGTAGTCTCACTAGTGGTCTCGGGATGCATCACTAACGCAAGTTCTAGAATCGAAATGCTACCGGTACACTCATAAGCACTAATAGTAAATGTTTTTCCTATCAAATTTAAAGGCGAACCTCACATATTTGGGTGGAAAATTTTTCTGAATATACGGTTATGTGCTAGTCATACAATCTCCTATCCATGAGACGCTTGCTATGGCTAAAGTTTCACTCCTAAATGTTGTAAAAAATTTTAAATTTGGCGCTAAAATTGCACTAACAAGTATTTCTCATATTTTATTACACACCTACCATTAAACAAAGCAAACTCAAGCGAAAGTGCATATGTAAGGTATCATCTTTTTACCCTCCCCTTACACTTAAGATGAACATTGTCCCCAATGTTCAAGTAAAGAACGTAAAAGTTAAAAAGTAAAGAGAATGAAATCAACTACTTCCCTGATTCGCTCGGTATGGATAATAAGGTGGCCAGGTTAAATCTTCCTCCAAGAAAATGAGCAATCAAAGCTTCCCTTCCAGAATGTAATTCATCTTCTTACCATACATAACCTGTAAAACCTGATAAAATAGACAAGACAACCTCGCGTAAAATCGGCGGCATCCTATATAAGTTACTAAATCCTAGAAAACAAGATAAGATATAATGCTTGTGGAATGAAGTTTGCAGATCTCCTGGAGATTATAAAACTTAATAATTCACAAAAACCATAAGACTCCGTTAGAAAAACAAAACCGGTAAAATTTCCAGATTTTTACACTTGACGCCGTCAGAAGTGACCTGCAGAAATCCTTATGTTAAGTTTCCGGAAAATTTCTGGAAAAACTTGGTCCTACTTCCTGGAAAATCCTGCAAAACTTCATTATGACTCAATACAAGCATTTGACTCTAACAAATACGAATACACATGTTCATTTAATATTGTGGAGAATCATGATCGGTTTGTTTCTTAAAACATATGTGGGGTTTCCCCTTACACTTATCTTTTGCAAAAATACCTTTAGGTGAAGTTAAGACTAGGCCAAAACAGCAAAGTAAAGTATTTCCACTATTTAGTTTAGAAACATGATCTACCAACAATAAAAATTAAGCATGCATACGGAAGCAAATAACAAACAAACAAATAAAATCACACAAAACATGGGTTGCCTACCAAGAAGCGCTTTTCTTTATTTACGAGTCTTGTAGCTAGACTCAAGGTCATGGGTTACTACGTAATTTCATCATTGGTTCCACTCTCTAGATCGTCTTCTAAACCAGTTTTGTATTCCGGACCTAGTTGCAAGCATTCTTTGTAGAAACCAAGCATCCTATTCTTTACATACTCTACTCCTCTACGTATATCCTCCTCATTCCTATAATAAGCCGCTTGCTTGTGTTCCTTTTCGAAATTAGAGAGAAGGCGGTATTGCTCAATCTTGTAGGGCATTTGATAAGCAACCTCATCATTCTCTTCCTTGAATCTAACTATCCCTAAAGTCGGATCATAACTCATCCTAGTGGCCTCAACAAACGGTTTTCCAAATATTATTTGGCTTAGGCAAGCATCTATCACCGGACGAGTGTCCTCAACTATCATAAAATCGATCTCATAGGTGAGATTCCCTATAATCACATGCAGTCCCTTCACTCTTCATGCAAAATTACTTATCAGATTCTTATTAGGCATCATCCTAAAATCAAGTTGCTTCTTCATCACCCAATTGTAATAAGTCCTAGTCATGATGTTCACGGGGGATCTAGGGTCTATGTAAGCTTTCCATATATGCATGTGCCCGATATTGCATGGGATGTTAATGTTAGAGTGGTCTCCCATTTTAATAAGGGGGTTGCCAAACATATATGGTCTCTTGGGACTATCGAATAAATCCTTATGGTATTCCCGTTCTTCCTTGGTTGGCAACTTATCAAAGTATTCTTCTATAGGCTCTACCTCAACTTCCCTACTCTCATCCTTAGTCTCGGCTCCTATTCTAGCTTCATCCTTTTCATCCTCTTCAATCTCCTTAACTATTGGCTTAATGGTGACAACATTGACAAAATGGACATGTTTGGATGATGAGGGGTCCTTAATTTGGCTTCCGTTATTGGTGTCCCTAGTGTCCTTCCTAGGTGTGACTAATGCTTGGTTGTTGAGGGCTTTCAACAAGTTGTCAATCTTGTTGGTCATCTCCGTTTGTTGTTGGTTGAATTCGGTTTCAAACCTAGCTATTCGAGGCTCTTGAGATGCCATAAACTTTGACATCAATCCTTCAAGATTGTTGGTACTACCATAGTTGTTAGAAGGATTGTTGTTGAAAGTATGGTTGGATGGTGGACCGTTTGGTTGGTAACGATTAGGCGGATTGGAAGAATTGGGTTGATTTTGTTTCCACCTAAGGTTTGGGTGATTTTTCCAAGAGGGGTTGTATGTATCACCGTAAGTGTTTGGCTCGGGCTTGAAAGTGTACCACTTATCTCCCGCTTCATCGGTACGCGTGGATGCATAGTCCGCAAAAGCTGTTCCGGGGAGTTCCACACAATCACGAGTGTCGTGGGGACCACTACATAATTCACATGAAGAAGTGATTTTGTTCACTTGGCTTGAAGGCTTAGGAGCTTCGTAAGATTTCATGAGAAACTTGACTTGGTCCTCAAGTTCCATGATCCTACGGTCGGGAGTGCTAGAATTGTTCGAAGGCAAAGATATTGCCTTGACCGTTTTGTTCAAGTCACGGGGATCATTCCAACTTTCGTTGTCATAGAGAGTAAGATCTTCTATGAGTTCCCATGATTGTTCCGCACTTAGATCACGTAGCTTACCACCGGCCGATTGGTCAATGGCTCGCCTCGTGGAGATGTCGATATGGTCATAAAAGATTTGGACTTGGAGCCAAAGATCTATGCCATGATGAGGGACTTTTTGGAGTAAGTCCTTGAAACGAGTCCATGCTTCATAAAGAGATTCATTTTGACGTTGTTGGAACATCAAGATGTCATTTCTAAGCTTAGTAGTTCTCCCCGGTGGGAAAAATTGAGCAAGGAAACGAGTGGTGAGATCATCCCATGTGGTGATGGATCCCGCGGGTAAACGCTCAAGCCATTGACTAGCTTGATCCCGTAGAGAGAATTGGAATAGGCATAATCAGGTTGTCTCTCTAGTTGCAACATCTAGGTCTATGGAACCTACGATTTTGAGGAAGTCCTTAAGATGTTGGTTTGGATCTTCGGAACGAAGTCTATGGAATGCACATCCGCTTTGCACCAACCGGATGGTGTCGGATCGCAAGGGGGTCACATTGGCTCCGGTGAGCTCAATGGTGTTTCGGTAGCCTTGGTGGCTAGGTCGGGAATACTCTCCTAAGGTTCGGGGCCTAAGGGGTTCTAATAGTGGGTTTTGTTGTGGTGGGATGACGGGTTCAAAGATGTTCCCGTTGTCCATGGTGTCGGGTGGTTACGAACAAAGGCACAAAGAAATAAGATAGACTAAAGAGCACCTAAAAATAAAAATAAAATCTTACTAGAAAGGAATCTAGCAAGTAGACCTAATAAAAAGAAATTCTAACCTAGACAATAACTATTTCCCGGGCTGCGGCGCCAAAAACTTGATGCGTGGGAATTGCACCAGGCTTTACCTCTCAAGGGATCCTGAGAAGCTTACAACCCCCACCAGGCAGTGTACCTGATCGTTGTAGTATAGTATAGTGACAAGTACCGGGGGATTGATCGTTCAGCTTAGGAATAGTGTCGCTAGGATTAGAAAGCCTAAATACTAGTTCTAAAGGTGAGGGATGATTATTTTGTATTTTTATATTTTTTTAGAAAGCAATTAAAAATCTCGGGTTTGAAGGATTTGGGCGGAATTAGTTGCTAATCAACTAACCCAATACTAAAGATTCAATCAAAATAAAATACTAGAAATAAGAATAAACTAAATTATACTAAAGTTGTGAGCAATAAGTGGAGAAAATGTGTTTACTTAGATTTCACTACTCCCTAGACATCTTTTACACGTTAATTACTTGTTATAATTGTATGGATGACGGATCGTATTCCTTAATACCATTCATGGGGTGGCACACATAACTCCCCAATTCTATGAGCTCTTATCTCCTCCTACACCATGCCCAGCACAACTATAGGGATTGTAAACAGTGGCTCATGCATTAAATACAACAAATAAAGACCTAGTGCGCGTCGGTTCATGTTTCTTAAGACGTTCAAGCATGTTACCAAGTGGAGATCTGCCAGTTTTCTTAAGCCTAACATATAAATCATTCATCCAAGACAAGTATAAACAAGTAATCAACACATAATTAACATCTAGGTTTCATTAGATCTAAGCAAACACAAGATAGATCTAGCCTAGCATGATGGAATTAAGATAAGAACAAGATATAGACAACCAACACATAGACATATTGATTGAATTAAAAGAACACTTATCTTAATTACAATGAAAGGTATCAAGGGTTTGGAACCCTTGAAAAACCTGTAAAAGTTGCACCAAAATCGTACTTAGGGTTTCTCCAAAACTTCTCTCTTTTCTTAATGTGAAAATTAGAAAACTATATATAGAAAAATGGGTCTGACGACGTCAAGACTAACATTGTGACGCCGTCACCTCGTCGCCAAAACTATTCTCGGACTGCCTTGATCTACATTTGACGCCGTCAAGACTTAATCATTTCCAGGCCGTCATGACTTTTACTCTTGACGCCCTACCTTCGTGACGCCGTCAAATCTGTACTGGGTGGTCATGGAATTCTGCTCTTGACGCCGTCAGGGAATTACTCTTGACGCCGTCACCTACTGTTCCCAGCATGGAAAATTAAGACTTTGGCGTTTTCTTCACTTTTATGCTCCAAAAACGTCCGAATTGCTTCCTTTTCCAGATTTCTCTCCCAAAGTACCTAAAATCACAAAAGGAACGATTTAGGGCAATATTTGATCAAATAAATTCGAATTCAGGCTTAAATGACCCCCTAAAAACGGATCATTTTTCGTCTCATCATTGTGCGGAAATCAATATTAAAATAATACATGAAGCCATTATTATTTACTACGCATAAAACATATATATTTGGTCAATGCATTAAAATATTGGAACACATATTAAAACTACGATAGTCAACACCTTACCGTCAAGAACAAGAAACACATTATATGTTTTATATCCATAAGACCTTTGTTTATTATGAGTTGCTTATGTTATTTAGCATTATCTTTTATTTAAGTTTGACGATACTAAAAAGATTTAGTACCATCAAACTGGGAGAGTATAGACGCATGATAACTCCGTCGTTTATGTCACAAATTGTGATCCGGTTTGGTATTGGTGATATTATATTTGTCATGTCTAGCAGAAGAAAGCAAAAAGCTTTCAAGTTATTCTACAGGACCAACAAGCATAAGGTGATGATTTCACAAAGTATGGCCAATGAGGGCGATGAAGATTACATGCTTAATATTTAACACACAGGGGTAACAATCGTTATCGATGGTTTATTATGTTATCTAATACTTTGTTTCATTTAAGTTCAACGATACTAACAAGTTGTAGCACCGTCGAACTGGGGGGGATATAGGGGTAATACCTCCATCGGTTGTGTTACGGTTCAGTTAGGATCCGGTTGTTGTATTGAATTATTGATGCTAACGAAACATTGTGTATATCATATATAACGAAAAAAGCAAAAGAGCTTTCATGTTTCACTTTGCAGGGATAATTATACGAGGTTCCATATAACGCAACAACCACAAGAAATTAGGCATAATGTCATAAAGGCTCCGGCACAGATTAGCTACCTCCGTCCGAATAATGAAAACGACGGTTGAGGAACAGACATTATTATACCCAACGGTGCCAAGACACCCGGGGGTAACATCATTAACCCAACGGTGCCAAGACACCCAGGGGTAACATTATCAACCCAACGGTGCCCAGACACCCAGGGGTAACATCATTAACCCAACGGTGCCAAGACACCCAGGGGTAACAACGGTGCCAAGACACCTAGGGGTAACATTATCAACCCAACGGTGCCAAGACACCCAGGGGTAACATTATCAACCCAACGGTGCCAAGACACCCAGGGGTAACATTATCAATATTATCAACCCAACGGTGCCAAGACACCCAGGGGTAACATTATCAACCCAACGTTGCCAAGACACCCAGGGGTAACGTTATTAACCCAACGGTGCCAAGACACCCAGGGGTAACATTATCATACCTAACGGCGCAAAGACGCCTAGGGATAACATTATTGGACCCAACAGCGCGAAGTCACTAGGGACGTCATTAACAAAATGATTCAGAGCGGAGTATATGATATCTCACACAGGTAGCAAGGAAACAAAGGGATGATGGAAAAGACATGTATGACTTTCGGCTTTCAGCCTCCGGCCAACAATGCACCTTTGTGGGTAGTCCATAGCCGTTTGCAAGGAATTATGGAAAAATATATATAAATAAGGATGTGGAAAATGCAACACGAAGTCAGAGTATAGCATCATTGATCAAGGATACAACGATACAATACTGGGGGGACATGTTAACGTATATGTTCGAATGACGTAGCCCGAAAGACCATAAAGTACACTTTAAGTATTACATCATTAGTCTTCTACTAATAATGCAATACTGGGGGGACATGTTAACATATATAGTCTGATAGACCCGATCCATGAGGACATATGATAGAAGGTACATGATAGAAGGCCTGGATGGAAAACATAAATGGACGATCTGGCTGGACGGTCTGGATGGACGGTCTGGCTGGACGGTCTGGCTGAACGGTCTGGATGGACAGTCGGGATGGACGGCACATGCCGGACGACAGGATGAAGGGCGCGTGTACCAGGGAGCGTCCTTACGAAGGGCGCGTGTACCTACCACCCAGGTTCTAAGGGAACATGTTCCCAATGATGACATCATCTACAGTAGCTCAGGTATTATATATACACCACCCTTGGTGGTTGTATAGGGACACAAAAAAAACCTTCTACCTCTCTCTACTTTCTCTCTCTAGAATTACTCTCAACCAGAGGGTTCATCCCTCCATACTTATATCCCTCCATACTTATAATAGAGGACTGACTTGACCGTCGGAGGGTGGTCCCGGGGCTCCGGCCTCGGGACTCCTTCTAACGGGTTCTTTCTTGTTTGTAGCACGCTTCAAGGCTCGGGACAAGGATGATTGGCACGTGAGAGCCGTCCAGACTTGCCTAGCGGATTTATGCTTAAACATATATATATATATATATATATATATATATATATATATATATATATATATATATATATATATATATATATATATATATATATATATATATATATATATATATATATATAAAACTTGAAATCCAAAAAACCATTCAAAGCACATTATTGACAGATGATCATACTCAATATTACTTGACTCCACAACCCAAACATACAACTACAACAATGAACGGAAGATTAGGTTGAAAAAAGAACAAAGTATTCCAAAGTCGAACCGGATTACTTAGATATAATGTGGTTTCACTCTAACCTCAATTACTGAAATTAGATAACTCAATTTTATTTGTTCAAATAAATTATTGATTTCTTTTTCATACTTATTGCGAAATAATAACTTTACCATTAATTAATTAATTATATTTTTTTTTAAATTTTGTAACAATAATTTCAAGTGAAAGTCATACGATAACCTTGATCAAAATTATCTATTTGTTTTTAGTAGTTATCATAATTAATTTGGGACACCACGTAAAAGATGTACAATGGAAAATATTGTTTTATAGATTGATGATCATAATATAAAATGATAGCAGATATATTATATATATAGCCTATAAAACAACTATATTAGGAAAATACTAATCTTTTATATAATAAAACAAAACCCCTATTGAGAATTTTCTATTTTAAAAAAATCAATTCATACCTTATTTAGTAATAATTGTATTTTAAAAAAAATATTATTTTCTGATTATGTAATATTTTATATTTATTCATAACATAAGTAGAAGATAAATACAAAAAATATAGATAAGATACAATTAATAATAGGATTAAAATTTTTAAATAATTATCTTTAATAATAAAAAAATATAATTAAATATCATAAATAAAATAAAATAAATATTAAATTATTTGTTTTTTAATAAATAAAAATATATAATTCAAAATTTTTTTAAAAATCCGCACGTTCGCGGGCGTTATAACTAGTTACAAAAATACAAGCTAATCTCCTAGACTGCTACTCACCAATTGACAATCAGAGCTCATATGAATGGATAACTAACAAAAGAAAGTTTGACAATTAATTTGCGATGGAGTTGAGTATTAGATTGACCTGAACTAATTACGACAACACACTTGACTTAAACATATGCTTTAAGAGACCTTTAAGTTTGAAGATCATTAATGAAACACAAAGTCAAATCCAACACTTATTATTTGCTTCATTTTCATTGGCACGCCTTTAATCCCCTTGAAAGAACCATTAATGGCTTGAGGCTACTATATATTTATCATCCATTTAATTGGAAGAGTACAACTATGAGAAGAAATAGATACGATTGCCATGCAAATTATTATGCCTTGTGATTGAAATTTCTTACATATGTAATAAAGCGTACACGGCTAAGCACGTCTATTGGCTATGTTAAGGAGACAAGCAGTGAGTTGCTTTGGGTCACATAACATCGGCATATGATCCACACCTTTTAACTCTTGCACCTCAACGACCGGATTGTTATCAATCATCCATTTTTGAAAATCTTTTGTTATGGTCTTGTCTTCATCAGTAACCACAAAAACACGGCTCACAGAACCATACCCTTCTTTCGTAAATTGTTTGGTGTTCGATAGGTCTTTAAGAAATATGGATCCAGGCCTAAGTAATATTTTCCCTAATTCAAGATCCTACAGTATAATAAAAGAATATTATTAGTATTAGTAATTGATAATAATAACAAATTTTGAGAGTGCTGCTGGATAAGTATTAGTATAAGAATGATAACCTCATATGAACAAAGTTGATACATCTTCAATGACAGGAATTTGGGACCAAAAAGCATCCACACTTCAGAATTGATTCCGTCATTGTGAGGCATGAACTGTGTGTCCAACCAAGCTTCGGGTGGAATCCCTTTGACAAACTTCATAATCAAATGACTCAAGAGTTATATACTTGAATGTATAAAAATATATACATTACTGTATAATTCAAGATAATAAAAACTATAAAACTATCCAGATATTATGCACGTATTATGAGCAGGCTTGTAATTAACATGACAAACATAATACGTACCCACACATATTAGAAAATAAGAAATGATTGATAGGTCTAAAATCATGACTAACTTGTATGCCTATAACTACGTGCTATTAGCTCTCTGATATACGCTGAGGTGGGTTATTTTGTTACAACGAATGAAACAATGACACCCAGGTTTAACATAGAATTATGCATGAGTTTAGTCTTCCAACCATTTCTCTTAAAAAATAACAAAGTCAACATAACAAAAGAAACATAATTACCTGCTCTAAAACATAAGAAGGCTTATGTACTGTATCGGGCATGAAGGCAGTGAGGAAGATGGCAAGGGAGACCTTTTCGGGGAAGTTTTCCATGGCAAGAGCTATTTTCATACCACCAAGACTATGTCCCACCAGGACAACCTTCTCACCCGATGGAATGTTGGCCATGAAGTCGAGTAACGGCCTAGTGTACTCAGAAAATGTAGTGACATTTTGTATTACTTTGGTGTCCGTACCATTGGCAGAGAGATCAAAGACAGAAACACGATGGCCGGCAGCCTCAAGAAGGGGCTTAACCTTGAACCAGCACCAAGCTCCATGGCAAAGACCATGTACTAGAACAAAGTGCTTTTGTTTATCACCTATGTTTCCCATGTGGCCTCTCTATTTAGGTGTATGTGAGTTTGTTTATTGCTCGTCTAGCTATTTATACTAAAATAGGAAAGTGCACGTCCCATGATCATTGTCTTAATAGCATTAGAGTTTTTTTTAGACCATTGTAATTTAAAAGGATATATACACAAAGGTGGTATTTTTTGACAAATTTACATTTTAATGTAACTTTTTATCTTTCCTCACTTAAACCTCACAAAAAGATCATTTTTTTACGATTGCGGAACAGATATTACACAAATATGAATGCATGCAGTTTTTATATATTGAAATCTAAAGTTAGTACGAAACTTTTTTCTCTGTTATTTTAAGAACGTGAATTCATAAACTAAAACGTATAAGCTCAGCGTATCATCATTAACTTTATTTGTAGATAAGTTTCTTTGACAAGATTCATAGATTTCATGGCATATGAAAACACCAAGAATCACTGACATTTAATATCAGATATTGAAAACATAGCTAGATATACATGTAAACAAATGTACAATCAAATAAAGAAATGATATGGAGCACTTTCTATTTGTTTGAAAGGAATCGATTTAGAAGATGATGAACGCTATAACAGTAAACATGTTTATAATGTTTCGTTGGAACGTAACGTGTAACAAAATTGTAAGTCAAGTATAAAAAAATGCAAAAATGCAAAGTCATAGGAATGGCGAGAAAGGAAGGGAAGCTACACAACAGTGAGAAAGACGATGATCTATATGGACGTCGATGGACTTATGGCGTGATCCACGGAAAGACATAGCCAAACTTTAAAATGGGACAACAAGGAGGTTAGACTCCAAAGAATTGGGTTTAAGAGGTGTGTAAAAAGAAAAGAAGGGGGACAACATATTATATTGTAATTATCTTTGATACTACGTATTTATCTTATTTAACTACAATGGTTTAACAAAAAAACTCGCCTTCTTACTGTACCAATTTTTGGTTTTTATAATTGATATAGATCTCAGATATCTTATCCGCCAAAACTTTTATACTCTACGATTACAAAAATGACAATGCGTTAGTATACCCTTATTTGACTCAAACGATGCAAGTGTTGTGTTGATTCATTTTGCGAAAGCAAAGTTATTTATAGGGCTAATTGCATAAAAATATATCTTTAACACTTGTTGCAGTTATTTGTAGCATCATTTGAATCGGATTATTTTGTGTACTATTTTTGAATCTCGACTATTTTGTGTACGATCGGTGACCTAAATTAATAGTTACTTAAAGAATTTTTGTAGTGAGTGCATTGGTATCTATTACCTTTCATATCGGAAGCATTTCTCCAATTTTAAAGTTCAATTTTCACATTGCATGTCTTATAGAAGTAAAATTTATAGCACATTATCGGGAGTGGCCGCTTCTCAAAAGCTTAGTTCATGCAATAATTTTTAGCCAATTAGTTAAGACAGAACCCATATATAACCTAGTATTAGAGGATAAATTAGGTTTTATTATGTATTGCCACTATATATATCGTATCAATAAAACAAATCATCCACGAGGTTTATAATATTCTAACATGGTATCAGATCAGGTCTGATTCTCAGACCTAGGTGGCTAAGTAGCCGCCTCCCCTAAGCCGCCCCGTCAAATACTATCATACAAACCCTAGCCGCCACAATAAAACACCGATCGTCGATAAAGAAGATACAGAGTACAACATTGATTACATCTATCGTTGCTTTAATCTTTGTTTTATATTGATTGATGCATGAATTAATACCTTTGTCCTTTGCTGCATGTTCCAACTCTCTAAGTGGCCTTACATATTACTGTATTATAATCGATTACACATTCCTTTACTATCTATTCTAATCGGTTTCAATTCTTTGGGACGATTAGCTTATTTTGTTAAGGTTTTGTCTTGTCAGTGGTATATCATTACTATCTATTAGTTGTCGGTCCGTTTATTAATGTTAGGTGTGGTGGCTTTAAGTTCTGGATCTCGTTACATGCATGTGACGTGTTTCGGTGCTTGGAGGTTTTATACAACTCGAAGTTGTTGCTGTATATGGAGTTATGTGGCTATCATCGAACCTAGTTTGTGGTTTATGTGTTGAAATCAATGGAAGTGCACTTGGCATGTTTGGAGTTATCATGGGGATCATAATGTCGCTCAAGCAACATAGCCATTTATTGTTTTTTGTTTTACTGTTAGAAAAAATAAATAAATAATAATAATAATAATAATAAAATAAAATAAAAATTCAAGTTCATAGTGGTTTTATTATTTGTTTTTTATGTCGAATTCAGGGTATTAATTCCCGAGACGACTTTTGTTAGTGTCGAATCTATGATTCTTATATATCATATCAATAAAACGTATCACCCACGGGGTTTACAATATTCTAACACCTAGTTCTTCAAAAGCCATAGTTGCGATGAAAAAGTGATACTATCAAAAAATGCCGCAACGGTGAATGATGGGGCTAATTGACACAACGTATATACAGTTCACAGTTGTGTAAGATATTTGATTTTAATAGTTTATATCAATCACTATTAAAATAAAAAATAAATAAATAAATAAATATTTGATTTGTGTAAGATATTTGATTTGTGAGATAGGTGGTGTAGGTCGTAAAATTTGCAAAAAAAAAAAAAAAAAAAAAAAAAAAAAAAAAAAAAAAATTAATTAATAAAATAAAATAAAAATAAAAAATAAAATCACTTTCTACACATATCTATATGTACCTGAATTCCCGATAGTGATATAGAAAAGGAGTCAAGTTAAGTGGATTAAAGTTTAATTTATGTATATGTCATTGTGAATATGCAAAACAATGAAGTTCAGAGTCAAGTTAAGTGGATTAAAGTTTAATTTAGAGTTTAATTTATGTTTAGAGATGGAGATTAGATTAATACTCTAAAAGAAAAGATCGAATCACCAGAAGTCCAGAAGTATCTTGGTTTTGGGTCGAATGTGTTAGTTGTATAGCTGCAAAACAGTTCCAGATTAGGGTTAAGATAATCAATGAAGGTACCGGATATTCACTTAAAATCGTGGTATCACTTTCCAATAGAAACTATTCGACCCTATGCTTGGGTTACACAAATATCTCTATGGGATAAGACCAAGTGATGTTCTTGCTTTAGGCACAAACCAAGAACCAGATGCGTATTGAAGTGTTTAGGGTTTTGTGTTTAGTCGTATTGTGAAAAACGTATGATATTGTATATCCATGCAGAATGATGTGACCTCTATTTATAATAGAGAATACTCAAAACCCTAGCCCATGGTATTATGGATAATTAACGGCCCATTAATTATATCATAATAATTTCCATAATTATAGGATCAGTGGTTATCAGTGGAAACATTATCACTAGCAGTGGTAATGTTAACACTAGCAGTGGTAACAACAACCCTTGCAGTGGTAACAACAACCCTTGCAGTGGTAACGTTAACACATCAGTGAAAACACACTAGCAGCTGAATCAACTAGCAGCAGATTCACAACATAACCACTATTGAGTCAGGGGATTCAGTGACCAAATGGGTGTATACTCCATACCTCCAAACCCATTACCAGGTGTGAATTGATCCCTCAAGTGCACTAAATTTTCCAACAATCCTCCCCAAATTTAGTTCACTACCTTTGCATGAAAATTCAAACACAAAACAAAACAAGTGCATAAATGAAAATATCCTGAGGATTGAATTTCCACATTAGTACATATACTTTCAAATATTCGAGAATCAGGGTGTTCTAAGAATTGAACCCTTCAACCCATTTGAATACCTGATGATAAATACACACAAGTTTTCAAATACTAAAATACTCCTGACACTATACAAGCCATGTGTCCATATCCAATTCATAAATGTTGTAAAAGCTAAAAGTCCAAAGCTTCCTGAAGCGGCAAAACTTCAACATTTACATAGGTGGTTCATCTTTAATTCATGCTCCTGCTTAGCACTTTTTCAAAGAAAATTAACCATTAAGAAGTGAAGACTTCATCCTCCTTTCAGCAGGTAACAAGCACAACCTTGGGATGTTTGTAATACATGTGCTTCAGTCCACTAAATGATCAGATTTCCACATTGAACTCAGCTTCCAAGTTTCCTTAGAAGGGAGTTGGGTATCCTTGCATTCAGTGACTATGTTGGACTTAAACCCATCCCTTTAGCAGACTTCAAAACCAAGTCTCTAGCCAAACCCTTCGTCAAGTGATCAGCTAAGTTTTGTTGAGATTTAACAAACACTATAGATACCACCCCATTCATGATAAGCTCACGAATCATGCTATGCCTAACACCTAAGTGTCTAGACTTCCCATTGTACATCTGGCTATAAGCCTTTGCCAATGTAGCAGCACTATCACAACGGATAGAAATAGGTGCTATAGGTTTAGACCACAATGGAATCTCAAGAAGCAAGTTTTTCAACCATTCAGCTTCTTTGCCAGCAGCAGCTAAAGCCACAAATTCAGATTCCATGGTTGAACTGGTAATGCAAGTTTGTTTCTTGGATGCCCAAGAAATTGCACCTCCACCAAGTAGGAATACCCAGCCACTAGTAGACGAATTGTCTTCAGTGTTACTGATCCAACTTGCATCAGTATATCCTTCTAATACTGAAGGATAACTAGTATATGAGAGACTATAATCCATAGTTCTCTTCAAATACTTAAAGACCCTCTGAATTGCTTGCCAATGACGAGCACTAGGATTACTAGTATACCTGCTCAGTTTACCCACAGCAAAAGCAATATCAGGCCTTGTACAAGTCATGGCATACATCAAGCAGCCAATCACCCTAGAATACTCAAGTTGAGATACAGCTTTGCCAGTATTAGGCATTAGCTTCTCACTTGTATCCATGGGAGTACTCACTGGAGTACAATCAAAGTAATTAAATTTCTTTAACACCTTCTCAATGTAATGAGACTGAGAGATAGAAATTTTGTTACTTTCATGTTTAATCCTTATGCCAAGGATAACATCTGCCTCCCCCATATCCTTCATGGAGAACTTTGATGACAAAAATTCTTTTGTAAGATCAACTTGATTTTGGTCAGTGCCAAAGATCAACATGTCATCAACATATAGACAAATGATGACTCCTTTACCAGATTCATCAAATTTGCTATATACACATTTGTCAGCTTGATTAAGTAAATAACCATTAGACAAAACCACTTTATCAAACTTTTGATGCCATTGCTTAGGTGCCTGTTTTAGTCCATAAAGAGACTTAATCAGTTTACACACCTTGTTTTCATTGCCAGGCATGATGAAGCCCTGGGGTTGGTTCATGTAAACCTCCTCATCTAAATCACCATTCAAGAAAGCTGTCTTCACATCCATCTGATGAATAATCAGATTGTGAATTGATGCCAAAGCAATTAGCAATCTTATGGTACTGATACGTGCCACTGGAGCATAAGTATCAAAGTAGTCTATTCCTGACTTTTGTTTAAAGCCTTGAATAACTAATCTTGCCTTGAACTTTTCAACAGTTCCATCTACCTGCATTTTCTTTTTGAAAATCCATTTGCTACCTAAAGGTTTGCAACCAGGTTGTAGATCAGTCAACACATAAGTGTTATTGCCCATGATGGAGTCCATCTCATCATTAATTGCTTCTTTCCAGAAAGCAACATCCTGGGACTTCATTGCTTCTTCAAATGTTTTGGGATCATCCTCCACAATGAAGCAATAGGAGTATTGGTTAGAGACCTCACTCCTTGTACCTTCAATTAAGTATAATTGAAACTCAGGTCCAAATGTCTTTGGAGTCCTCACCCTATTGCTCCTTCTGAGCTCAGGTTCAGGTTGTTGTTCCACAACCTCAGCAGGAACCGCATCAGCAGTAACCTCATCAGTAGGAACCTCATCAGCAGGAACCTCTGAAACACCATTATCATTGGTTCCATTTGGAATCCTTTGACTTGGTCTAGGGATAGATGAGAATCTGTTCTCATCAAAGATTGCATCCCTTGATTCAATTATTGAGTTAATTGAAACAGACTCATAAGGTTCTATAACATAAAACCTATATGCATTGGAATGCTCAGCATATCCAACAAAGATGCATTCAATGCCTCTTTCACCCAAAGTTTTCTGCTTTGGATCAGGGAGTCTTACAACAGCCCTACAACCCCATATCCTAAGATAATTAAGGTTAGGTTTCTTTTTAGTCCAAAGTTCATAAGGGGTAACTTTGTTCCTTTTGTTGGGAACCCTATTTAATAAATAGCAAGCTGTTAACATAGCTTCACCCCAAAATCCTTGACTCAGCCCTGAATAGGACAACATGGAATTAACCATCTCCTTCAGCACCCTGTTTTTTCCTTTCAGAAATACCATTTTGCTGAGGAGTATAAGGGGCAGTCGTTTCATGGATTATACCAACAGACTGAAAATACAGAGTATCCATGTACTCACCTCCCCTATCAGTCCTTAATCTTTTGATCAGGGAACTTTGTTGCAATTCAACTTCAGTTTTAAATACTTTAAATTTATCTAATGCTTCATCTTTAGAATGTAATAAATAAACATGACAAAACCTAGAAGCATCATCAATAAAAGTCACAAAGTATTTTTTATTCCCCAAAGAGGGAGTAGCATGTAAATCACAAAGGTCACTGTGAATTAACTCCAAAACTTTAGTTTCACGTTTTACTCCTTGAAAAGGTTTCTTAGTTATCTTGTTCAACATACAAGTTTTACACTTTTCAGTGTTCACATCAAAGGCTGGAATTAACCCATCCTTAGACATATCTTGCATTCTTTTAAAATGTACATGGCCAAGTCTTGCATGCCATAGGTTTGAATCATAAAGTTTAGATGTAGATATAAAAGCAGAATCAATATTATCATGAACAATATTAAGTCTGAACATTTGATTACATAAATAACCAAAACCAATAAACACACCATTTTTAGATAAAACAAACTTATCAGATTCAATAACCTGTTTATAACCACAATTATTCAAAACACTACTAGAAACCAAATTCTTTCTAATATCAGGAACATGTAAAACATTAAATAAAGAAACACTCTTTCCAGAACTAAACTTCAACTCAACACATCCTTTTCCATGCACCAGGGCAGTTGACTCGTTTCCCATGTGAAGAATAGAACCATCATTCATTGACTTGTAGGTCTTGAACCAGCTTCTATCTTTACACACATGAATTGTTGCTCCAGAGTCAACCCACCACGCAACATCATCATCCTGCACAAAGTAAATATCAGATATATATGTAACATAATAAATCTTGAAAGACTTATTAAACACATTCTGACCTTTCAGAGAATTGGTGTTACCATTCCCTCCACTTGTGCCTGATCCATTGGATTTGTTTCCAACTTTTCCACCCTTGCAATCTTTTCTGAAGTGTCCAGGTTTCCCACACTTCCAACAAGTCACCTTAGGTTTCTTGTTAAGATCAGATTTGGTGTTATCTTGATGCTTACGTTTGCCCTTGTTGTCATTGTACTTGGTAGAGTTGTTATGCTCCACCATATTGACAACTGATGGACCAGTAGCAGTGCTACTCTTTGGCTTGTCAATGTCTTGAGCTTTGAGTGAATCCTCAATGCGCAAGTGACTGCCCAACTCAACAAGAGTTAACTCCTCCTTCTTATGCTTAAGCATATGTTTGAATTCTTTCCAAGAAGGAGGTAGTTTATCGATGATACAAGAGACTGAAATAGCCTCATCCATGTTCATCTTGTGTTGTGTGAATCGACCAAGTATACTAAGAAGTTCATTGTATTGTTCCATGACAGGTCTAGAATCAACCATTTTGTAATTGTTAAAATTACTTACAAGGAATTTCTTACTTGATGCATCCTCAGCCATATACTTGGCTTCCAAGGAATCCCATAGTTCTTGAGAAGTTTCAACATTCTGATAAATATCAAATAGAGAATCAGACATACCATTGAGAATTAAACCTCTGCATATGTAGTCATCATTCTCCCACTTGCTCCTTGCCCTCATCTGATCCATAGTAGCATCATCTCCATGATCTTCTAGAATCTCAGTCGTGAGAACATACACCACATTCATACTTGACAATAAGAAGTGCATCTTCTTTTGCCATCTTCTGAAATCCACACCTTCAAACTTTTCCAACTTGGAAAAATTAGCAGCCATTTGTCTCATAGCAGCAGTCATTGATTATCACTAATAGTTTCTATTGATTGTTGGTTGTATAGCTGCAAAACAGTTCCAGATTAGGGTTAAGATAATCAATGAAGGTACCGGATATTCACTTGAAATCGTGGTATCACTTTCCAATAGAAACTATTCGACCCTATGCCTGGGTTACACGAATATCTCTATGGGATAAGATCAAGTGATGTTCTTGCTTTAGGCACAAACCAAGAACCAGATGCGTATTGAAGTGTTTAGGGTTTTGTGTTTAGTCATATTGTGAAAAACGTATGATATTGTATATCCAAGCAGAATGATGTGACCTCTATTTATAATAGAGAATACTCAAAACCCTAGCCCATGGTATTATGGATAATTAACGGCCCATTAATTATATCATAATAATTTCCATAATTATAGGATCAGTGGTTATCAGTGGAAACATTATCACTAGCAGTGGTAATGTTAACACTAGCAGTGGTAACAACAACCCTTGCAGTGGTAACAACAACCCTTGCAGTGGAAACAATAACCCTTGCAGTGGTAACGTTAACACATCAGTGGAAACACACTAGCAGCTGAATCAACTAGCAGCAGATTCACAACATAACCACTATTGAGTCAGGGGATTCAGTGACCAAATGGGTGTACACTCCATACCTCCAAACCCATTACCAGGTGTGAATTGATCCCTCAAGTGCACTAAATTTTCCAACAGAATGAATATTTTCATTTAAAACGATTATCCATTTTCTAGAACTTCTAGTAATTCATTGTTTTGCATATTCACAATGACATATACATAAATAACTTTAATCCACTTAACTTGACTCTTTTTTTATATCACTATCGGGAATTCAGGTACATATAGATATGTGTAGAAAGTGATTTTATTTTTATTTTTATTTTATTTATTTATTTATTTATTTTTTGCAAATTTTACGACCTACACCACCTATCTCACAAATTTTATTTCGTATGTTTCCAACGAGACTTGAACCCACAACCTTCTAAGTTGATGGGTCATGGGTCACTCACATACTTTTTTTTTTTTTTTTTTTTTTTTTTTAACGGTGAATTGTATTAAAAAAAAAAAAAAAAAAAAAAAAAAACTCTCTAGCAAGAAACTAGAAAAGGGAATACAAATGATTGTTTAGCCAAGAATTTCAACAGTGAACTTTACGGCCTCTATATTTAAGTCAAGAAAAAGAAAAGATACGAATATTATCGAATATGTCACTTTTCTTCATAGGTTGAGAATCAAAAGTGACACTATTTCGATACCGCCACAATAGCCACAACGAAGCCACAGTAATGACATACACTCGATCTTTAAAATCTTTGTAGCTCTCCGATCTTCAATCCATTGTAAGCATTCGTAGCTAGATGAGAAAGAAGGCATATTAACATCGGTCCACACGCGAATACGCCTCCATATATTGATAGCCGTATCACAACCAAAGAAGATGTGATCATTTGATTCCAAACCCACATTGCAAGAAGGACACGTAATAGACATAATTTCTAGACCCCGAGAAGATAGATTTAAACGATTCGGCAATCTATCCAAAATAAGACGTCAAATAAAAATATTTACCTTTCGAGGTAATAACTTAGACCACTTAGTACTCGGGCTTAGAGACGGGAGGATGCAATTATCAACATGACGTCTCGTATCATGCACTAAAAAAACGCCATCAGGAGCAATGATCTATTTGACAAAAAGGTGATTGTAGATTGTAGAACCTACGTACGTTAATCTGCTATCGACAAAAACAAAATATGCATGCTACTGGAAACATGGTTACATTTATAAATTATTTTCATGTTAAATATAACGAAAGAGTTCTGACAAACATGGGCTCTTTCAATAAAACAAAAAAAATACAAATTCTAAGCATGAAATAAATAACACACGTAAATGATGCTGAAACCACATATCGACTTCAAAATCTTCATTTACATGGTGACTTAGGCTTGTTTTTTTCTTTTTTGCCTCATAACAGCCTCTGAATGAGCACTGTTTCTGAATCGGTCAGACATTTTGACGTTCAGAGCGTTTGTTTTTTTGTTTTTTTTTTTTTCCGTTCAGACGCGTTCAGATGCAATAAGATCTTAATGGTTTAGAGTTGAGAGGGGTGTCTGAATGCGTCTTTTTGCCTCTTGCTGACACAAATAAAAACCAAAAAAAAATTTGTACAAGCAAGCAAATGTGCGGTTCAAACATGATTTTTTTGTCCCGTTCAGATTCGGTCAGATTCAGACATTTACGCATCAGATTCAGATTCAGATATGCGGTTCAGATTCAGATTCAGACCCTCTTAACAAACAAACACCACCTTAGTAGTAACTAAGATGTTTATAATGGTTTAAAAGAGACAACAATTTATACCTCGCTGGATAAACATCTCGTCAGAGCCGGCTTTGAGGGTGTGCAAGGTGAGCGATCGCTCAGGGTTTCAAAATTTTTAAGGGCCCAAATATTTGTCCGGTTAATAATTATATACATGTGTACACATATTTTTCATGAAAAAAAATATTTAGATGATAAAATATCTTAAATGAATAACATGTTAGAACATTTAGATAACTAATTGTATTATATTTTATAAACGGTAACACTTTGACATTTATTATTGAAATGACTCATTATTTAATTTCGTCCAGAGCTGTAAAAAATTTCATAAATTCATGGGACGGCCCTACATCTTGTTACAATTATCTCATACACCTCGTTATATTTGATAAACTCAATCTGATTATGAACTTATGTCATAGTGAATTCACCGATGAAGATTAAGGTTGTTTTTTTTTTTTTTTTTTTTTTTTTTTTTTTTTTTTTTTTTTTTTTTAATTCTATACATATATATGTTATTGGGAAAATTCCATAAATAGACCAGTCGCACCTGGCACACATCATTTCCGATACCCTTTTTGTTAGTGATCCGAAATTAGACTGTGAGCAACTGCCACGTTGGGCAACTCAACCCCTTAAGTGATAAGTGTGACTTTACTGATTACGAGGTGTTGAGTCATAAGGCAACTGGTGTACTTTTTGGGCAACTGCTCTGAGTTGCCCAATTTTAGTACAATTAGGTCGGACACATGGCGACATATGGTTGGGTAGCGCAAGTTACCAAGACAACCGGTCTAAAAGAAGCACGCTCAAAAAAAGGGTCTCCGAAGTGATATACCTAAGTGCAACTGGTCTATTGCCAGAATTTTTCCTGTTTTATATTATATTAGGAGACTTTTTTTACAGACACACAAAAAGGTTGCATAGCAAAATATTAAGGGCATGTTTGGTTCGATGAATGTTTTTAAAGTAATTGTAATCTGTTATGAAAATTGTAATGTAATTTAAATAAATTGTAATGTGAATAAATTGACATCTATCTAGAGAATTGTAATCTTAACTAGTTGTAACGTAATGTAAACATATTGTAATTGTAATTTAAAATAATAATAATAATAATAATAATAATAATAATAATAATAATAGTAATTAAAATATAATAAAAATTAATTAATGATTGAATAATAAAAAAAATTAATAAAAAAATTAAAATAATAGTAATAATATTAGTAATAAGAATTTTTCTAACTTGTATCCCGGGATACAAGTTAAACACACAAAAAGGATGGTGGGATCCGCGGAAAAGAACGGCCAGACCTAAACAAAAGTACAGCCGGCCTCATATCTTTTATTTTAAAAGTGTACTTTTGTATAGGTCCGGCCGTCCTTTTCCGTAAGTTCCACCGTCTTTTTGGTGTGCTTAACTTGTATGCCGGGGATACAAGTTAGAAATTCCCTAATAATAATAACAAACAAATAAATTTAATAAAATTAATTAATTATCTAATAATAATAATAAATTATTAAATTAAATAATAAAAAACAAATAATAATAATAATAATAATAATTAAAATTTTGAATAATAATAATAATAATAATAATAATAATAATTGATTATTGATTTAAAATCAACTATATTATATTATAATTTCAAGATATTCGCAAGAAATACTAATAATCCGAGTCGTTTCCCGTGAAGGAGTGAATGGAATCGTAGAATTTGATTCGTGCAATCGTGTCGTAAAAAGTGAAAAAGTGAAAATTGTGATCATGAAACTCAATTAATGATAAGAAATAAGAGAATAAGCAGAAAGTACAAGTTACTTATGCACAGTTATTTAAATTCTAAAAAACGGAAATTAAAACGTAACGAACGAATTAAAAAGTAACTTTTAATGAAAATGTAAAAATAAATGGAAAAAATACAAAATAAATTTTGAAAAATCTAAAGTAATAGAAAAGAATTGTCTAAAATATTTTTGGAATTTTTTAGACTTTTTCTGATTTTTATTTGATTTTCTTTATTAAAATTGTATTAAAATTGATTAAAAACTAAAATAAAGTGAGAAAAATAGCAAACTAACTCAAAAAAAATATGAAATTTTTACAAAAAATCTAAAATATTATTTGTAATCTAAGAAAAATAAGAAAAATGGAAAAATAAGCTGAGAAGTGCTTATTGGCTTAAAAACAGCTTATCACAAGTGCTTATTAATAAGTACTAGTAACAAAACTGATTGAAACTTAAAAAACCAGTGTATTATACTCAATTAAGCTCAAGAAACTCAAATAAGACCACAAGAGTCACAGAATTACAAGAAATGAACAACAAGCATTTCACAATAAGCATTCAAATAAGCAATTTCACACTAGAATAAGCCAGAGGTAAAAGGACTATGTAAATCACTACTATGCACTCAATGATACTCAGAAACAACAAATTAGCTCAGGTTATTAAACTAAAATTACCACTACAGGCTTAAACTCTCAACAGTAAACCTATTTCTATGTACCTATTAAGCAGCTAACAATAAGCAGTTCTAATAAGCTCCAAACTACAAACTAAGAGGGGCAAAAGCTACCTGATACTACTGAGATTCAATAAAACTAAAAAGCCCTATCACAAACCTTCAATTGCTACTCTAATTTTACCCAAGATCAGCAGCTTGTAAAGGTGTTAAACCTGAAACAGCTGACTTATGTGATGCAATAACTCTTTTGACTAAATCCAAATTCCAACCATCTAAACCTAACAATTGTGTTATAGTAAGCTCTAAATACTTTGAATTACACTAACCTTATCTATTTATCAACTAAATTTGTATCTATACTAACTATTATCACCAATTTCAAAGGTAAACTAAAAGTTAAACTAAACTTTGACTCTTTTGTGAACTAACCTACTATTATTATGCTATAATAATCCTATTCTACCCTATAGTGAACTACTAGTGCAGAAACATTAACAACCTAACAACTACAACACCAACTGATAGCAGATCCAAACACCCCTGCAACTATCAAAATACACTACACCTATTGATTTTAAACCTCGAAGATCACAACTAGTATTCAATTTCAATAAAAGAACTATCACTAATACCAAATAAACACCAAACAACAGCAATGAATATCTAGAAAATAGAATCACAGTTCCACCAATATCTATGCAAATATTAATCTCAGATTCAACAAGGATTACCACAAATGATCAAATATACCAAATCAAGCTCAAATATGATGAATCTAAACCAATGGAACAGTAAACAACTAGTGATCACAGCTCTAAACTATTCTACTCATTGTATGCAATAATAGGATTGAATATGAAATTAGTACTTACAAAAGAAATTCCCCTCAGCTCAAATAGAGGGGTTCACTAAGCTTTCCTATCTTTAGATAGGCTCAAACACTTCCACTTCTCTGTTTGGCATATCAAATTAACCACAAAATCATGAATCACACTTATGGTTGACTTTTGTTGACTGCAAAAACAATTGAACTATGGTACTGATGGAGATTGAATAACAAACTCACAATAGCTATTAAGCTAAAATGAGTTGTAATATACTACTAAATAGCTTAATTGAAAGCTGAATGAAGAAAACTATTTTTTGTATTTTTTTATTTTCTGATTTTTATAAATGCTTTTGGATAAAGTGAAGACTAAATTCGAAAGGTAAGAGTGTACAGAATGAAATTGATTTGAAAATAAGCTGATAATGAAAAGAGATAATGCTAAACAATAAGAAGTAAACAATAAGCTAATATTATAAAAGGTAAGCTAATTTCATTAAGTAATAAAAGAGTAAAATTACACTAATACATTTGAAAAGAAAATTTGGCAGAGCTACGCTACTCCTAAACTCTACACTGAAAATAAGCTCTCTAATCCTCTATTTATAGCAACACTAAGAAGATTCTAGTAGGAGAAGGTCATGGATTGCCAAGCTGGCAATCCGTGTGCCCTGTGATAGTTTGAAGCTCATCTAAACCCTCAGATCCTTTCCTAATCATCTCAACCGTAGGATCAAGCAATCATGACGTGTAGGAGCCAATCAAATACTGCCACCTAAGCCATTCGTGTGCTTCTTAATCCCTGATGCGTGGAATTGCGCCCTCGTAAAAGGTTTTACCTCTCAAGGGATCTTGAGAAGCTTGCAATCCCCACCAGGAAGTGTACCTGTTCGTTGTAGTATAGTATAGTGACAAATACCGGAGGATTGATCGTTCAACTCTAGGAATAGTGTTTGCTAGGGTTAAAATTCTACTAAACTAGGTCTAAGGGTGAGGGATGATTCTTTTTGTATTTTTTTATTTTTAATGAAAGCAATTAAAATCTCGGGTTTTGAAAGAGTGGGCGGAATTAGTTGCTAGTCAACTAACCCAATTAACTAAAGATGCAATCAAAATAAAATAAAATAAACTTAAACTAAATTGTGGTGTAAACAATAATGTGAGAAAGTGTGTTTACTTAGATTTCACTACTCCCTAGATATCTTTTACCGGTTGATTAGCTTGTTACAATTGTATGGATGACAGGTTATATTCCTTAATACTAGTCTTAGGGCCGTGTACGATTTTCCCTAAATCAATAGGCTTAAACCTCAATCCTATGTCGAGCCGACTAAAAGCTCCTAATATGGTATCCCTGGAAGTTACCTATGCATTAAATCTAACCAAATAATCGTAGTACACATCCGATCATGTTTCTTAAGATGTTCAAGCAAGTTACCAATTGGAAGTCTGCCAGTTTTCTTAAGCCTAACATCGAATTCATTCATCCACAACAATTATAAACAAACCATCAACCAATAATTAACATCTAGGTTTCACTACATCTAAGCAAACACGAAAGAAACCTAGCCTAGCATGTTAAAAAGAAGATAAGCGTAAGATATAATCAAACAACACATAGACATATTGAATGATTTGGTTAAGTACTTATCTTCAATTGAACATGGAAGAAACAAAGGGTTGAAACCCTTCAAATAGCTGGAAAATTCGTCTAGGGTTTTATTCCCTCAAAGTTGCACACAATGAATGAAAACTAGAAAACTATATATAGATTTTGCAATCTGACGGCGTCAAGAGTTAAGTCTGATGCCGTCAACTCACCGCCAAATTAAACCTGTATTTCCTAGATCTAATTCTGACGCCGTCACTCTATATGGGTTCTGGGCCGTCACTCCTTATGATAACTCTTGATGGCCTTGGAATTTTGGTACATGACGCCGTCAGACCCCCTTCACAAAATATTCTGGCGCGTCACGTGTATTTGATTTATCCACCCTTTGTCAACTCATGACGCTGTCACTAACAACCTGTGACGCCGTCAAAGGCAATTTCCAGCATGCTTTTGAGACTTTGTCGTTTTCTGCACTTTTTCGCTCCAAAAACGTCCAAAATGTTTCATTTTGTAAAATTCCTCTCAAAAGTACTTAAAATGACAAAAGGACGATTTAGGGCAATATTTGATCAAATAATCTCGATTTTGGCCTTAAATGACCCCCCAAAAGCGGTACACTTTTCGCTTCATCAATCCCTGACACCATCTGACACGTCTGACATCTTCTAGAAGCTCCTTAATTTGACTGAAATACCCTTAATTGTGGTAATTGGGTGAGGTTATTTTCTAGGGTTCATATGGTCTGGGTAAAAGGGGTAATTGGGGGGGGGCGGGAATTATTTTTGGGTAATATTAAATTACTTTTGACCGGTTTATAAGTGGGGTTTGACCGAAGGTGGGGTTATGGGCTCGGGTGTTGGTTTGTAACTTGGGCTTAGTGATTTGTGTGGACTTGGACTTTAAATTTACTTTGGACTTGGACTTGCAAACTTGGACCAGGCTTTAGTAAGTAAGGTTTAGGATGTGTAATAAATTTAGCCAAGGACTAATAATGCCAAATCTGAAAATTCAAGGACCAAATCTGTCATGCTTCAAAAATGTAATCAAAAGGGCTAATCTTGCCAAATTTTTGAAAGATGAAGGGCTAGTGTTGACTTTTCTTCTCAGATATCATTAAGGACTTGTTTTGCCAATTTAGAAAGTATAGGGACCAATCTTGCACTTTTTTCAATCTTTACACAAGGGTCATTCTTGCACATTAATCAAACTCTGAGGACTTCTTTTGACTTTATAAGCTCAAATTTTGGCTTTTAGATTCCAAGCTTTGACTTTCGACACTCATTCCACTCTCTTGCTCGTTTTTACCGGTTATTCGTCTTTTTATGAAATATCCGTACCTGCACATTCACAATCACAAAAACACATTTTCTTTGGCAATTTGGGTTAGTTTTCGGATTATTTAGTCATAATTTGGATAAGAAAAGGTGAGTGAATAAGCACTCACCAAAATCCCCCAGACTAAAGTATTGTCGTGCCCTCACGCACTATGATCAATTCATGCTTTTAGGATAAATAATTTCATAACTCTTCCTATTAACGTTGTAAAGTAGCAAGGAGGTTCAAAAGAAATTATAAAATCATTTATTCCCGCAAATGCCCCGTTTTCCAAATTTATTCTTTATTCTACTTATCACTACTATTTTTGGATTTTCTCACTTTATTCTTGTGACGGTTTGTTGAACTTTCATTATTTTGCAATAATTTTTAGGGTCAAAGAGTAGAAACACTTCTCATGGAAAAGTGACCATACGGATAAAAATCGTCATCCTTGATTTTTCACAAGCCCCCAAACTAAGCGTAAAAACGAGATCACAGCTTATCTACAAGTTAGATGCTAACACTACTCATAAAAGTTACTTGTGGAAACCTCTTACTCCCATTTTCTTAATGTATATAGATTTTTTTACTTTAGTTGAGAAATCAATTGCTTCATATTTTCTCGTTTCAATAACTATTAATCCGATAGAGATACCAAGTTTAAACGCTAAGTAGTTTTTCATTTTCTCTCAAGAACTACTGCTTTTGAAATTCGGTCCACATCAAGGAATTGGGTACATACAATCTCATATATAAGTTGTGGAGTACTACACGTGCACCTCATGTGACTAATTCAGAATTATCCACATGCACCTCACGCGCCTACAACTTTTATACACTTAAGCTCTTATTTGTTACAACTTTCACTTTTCATTTTTCACTTTCACTTTCATAATTTTTTTTCCTTTTTTCATTCTTTTTTTTTCAACATCAATGGAAGCTGTTGGAAATTATATTTATTGATTTGATGATACAAAACAAGAAGAATGGAACATGAAGGGCTTGAAGTGACAAGAAGGGAAACTACAAAAAGATGGAGGATTTGGAAGATTCTAGAAGAATATTTAGTTTCCTAATTGTATTATGATTCCTCTTGCAAACCCTAGATGTCTCTAGTATATAAAGAGACATAGGGTCATTAGTTTAATAGTACGTACAAGATGTAAAACACCAAAGGTGTGTGTGTGTGGGAACCTAGGCGTAGGGTTTGGGAAAACGCCTAGGGTTAGTGGTTAGTGGTTAAGTTAGTTCAGTCTCAAGATTAAGTCGTTCTACCTTGATCAAGTAGAATTGGGGCTGTAAATATATGTTAGAGATGGTGACGAAGAACCTTGTTGATAATAATAATAATCTTTATGTTATTCCGTTGTGCTTATTATCATCATTGTACTTACTATTTATCCTAGATCAATGTCTAAACAACATGGAGTCCAAAACGCTCCTAGAACTTAAAAGATGGTGTGCATGAGTTCTATCAAGTGGTATCAGAGCAAGGGGGCTCTCGATCTAGGGATCTACAAGGTTTTTCGAAGAAAAAGAAGAAAATTCGAAAGTGGTGCATATGTTCGTATTTTTCTGCATGACTGTTTTCAAACGATGATAACTACTTCGTTAACCGTTGGATCGGGCTGAAATGTTTACTGGAGGTTCTCAACGTATCAAGGAAGAGTTCCACCAGAGGGATCTTCGATCTTAGCTCTCAGTAAAAAGATATAAATTGTCGAAGTTTGCTGCTGCAATAGGTGAAAGTTTCAAATTTTTTAGGGTTTTCATGATTCAACTTCTTGAATTTGGTTCTTTTCTTGATAAATCATTATGGAAGTTGGTTATCTGCTGCTTGGTGTCGATTATACGTGTTCGAAAGTTGGTTTGGACCGGATTTAATTGCTTTGTTCATGGAGATTACTGGTTCAAGTACCTGATGGTGTTTAGGGTTTTTCAAAACTCTAGATTGGTATCTCTTGGTTCAAATTCTTTGGCTATTGTTACTGATCAGTATGTTCAAGCTACAAGTGGGTATATCTTTGAAGTTATTTCAAAGTACTGCTCCAAGGTACTGTTCTTCTCAAAGTACTTCTCCATTGATTCAAAGTACTTCTGCTGAATCAAAGTACTTCTCCAAAGTACTTCTGCTGATTCAAAGTACTTCTATCTCTATAGTACTGCTCGACTATTCAAAGTACTTCTTCAACGTACTGCTCCAAGATAATATTTTTCAAAGTACTGCTCGTATTCTTTCAAGGTACTGCTCAACGTACTGCTACAGGGTACTGCTATTATAAGTTTATGCATGATTTACGAGCAGTGAGGGGAAGTACATATGATAGATTTGGAGATGGTTTTACACACACACAGGTTGTTAGTTCCACACACAGAATATGGTTATTGGTTTATGTTCTTAAAAGTTTTAACAGGCTCGTATTTGTTTGTATTGGAATAATTGATTACGAAGAAGATTGTTTATCATTTATTTGAAGGTGAAGTGGAGTTTCTTGGATGAGTGTTCTTATCATACCTTATAGTAGGAGGTAACTTGTTTGTGCGTTATTGTTGTGACAAAGACTTGATGAATCTAGCAAATTGGTGTATTATCTACAAACTGAAGGTGCTTAATGTCACATTTGCTATCACTTTAAGGAGTTACATTGTAGTGCTCAGTGTCTCATATTAGTTGAGGATTTCGTCAAGAGGTTGCGGTCTACTCATATTTTTGGTTCTTGGTATGAGTTTGGAGTCACATGGTTAGTACAAGATATAAGGCACAAGTTTGGGTTATTCTACTTCTTCATCAAATTTGTTATACTTGATTTTATTCATCAGTGATCATTACAAGGAGCTTACAGATTTGAAGAATCATGAAGATGGTTAGCACATTGATTTCAGATGAAGTATCTTATTATGTGTTTAATCATTTGATGTACATGCACCACTCAAAGGGAAGTTTCTACTGTTTACATTTGTTCTCTATTTGTTGATAACAAAAAGGGGAAGAAATCTTGGAGTGGCATAGCATAGCTTAAGGGGAAGACAAGATTGTTTCATTCATGGCGAGATTTAATTATCTCAATTTCTCTACTTCGTCTAGGGAAGTTTGTACAAGAAGGTGTTTGTTTTGTCATCATCAAATAGGGGAAGATTGTTGGGAATTATATTTATTGATTTGATGATACAAAACAAGAAGAATGAAATATGAAGGGCTTGAAGTGACAAGAAGGGAAACTACAAAAAGATGGAGGATTTGGAAGATTCTAGAAGAATATTTAGTTTCCTAATTGTATTATGATTCCTCTTGTAAACCTTAGATGTCTCTAGTATATAAAGAGACATAGGGTCATTAGTTTAATAGTACGTACAAGATGTAAAACACCAAAGAGGTGTGTGTGTGGGAACCTAGGCGTAGGGTTTGGGAAAACGCCTAGGGTTAGTGGTTAGTGTTTAAGTTAGTTCAACCTCAAGATTAAGTCGTTCTACCTTGATCAAGTAGAATTGGGGCTGTAAATATATGTTAGAGATGGTGACGAAGAACCTTGTTGATAATAATAATAATCTTTATGTTATTCCGCTATGCTTATTATTATCATTGTACTTACTGTTTATCCTAGATCAATGTCTAAACAACATGGAGTCCAAAACGGTCCTAGAACTTAAAAGATGGTGTGCATGAGTTCTATCAGAAGCTTATTGGGTAGCTTCAAAACCACATACATATCAACTTTTTACTTTTGATTTTTCATTCATTTTTTACTTTTGATGTGTCGTTGATATGTACCCAACTTCTAAAGCAAAGATTCTTTTAAGAAAATAAGAAACTAAATATTATCCAAACCTAAATACCACTAATTAACCTAGTACATCTATTATATATTGGTGAAACAATTTTATGGGAGCAAAAAGCCACAAGTACCTTTCATGAGCTCTAAAGAGAACCAACTACTCCACGTTTAGCATCTATCTTCTAAATATACTCTATCATTTCTCGCTCTTCACAATTTAAGATCTCAAATAATGAAACCCGCGAATACTTAGCCAATAATCAGCCACGCGTATATAAAGTCAGATACGGAAAGTTGCAAATTCTAAAAGAAGAATTCGAGTTTTCTAGCTCCTTATGTAAAAGACTAGCGAAAGCTTTTAAGCTGCGCATGTATAAAGTCAAGTACGGGAACTTGCAGATTCTAAAACAAAGAATTTGCATTTTATAGCTCCTGGTGTAAAAAACTAGCACAAGCTTATGTGATCATTGGTTAAGGGAACAAGCTAGGGCTCAACACACCCGGTCAAGTCAAAATATTTATTCCTACTCTCGCCAGCTGGAAGTCAACAAGGTGTCAAAACACTTATTCAAAACTTATTATATTTTTGCACAATTTTTCAATTATTCTTGTTTTTTGTGCTTTTTCATGACTTTTTCATTCATTTTTCTTTAAAATTTTTCAATTTTTCAATTTTTTCAATTTTTTTCATTTTTTAGGAAAAACGGAGTTGCGAGAGTTCACGACATGGTGAAAGTTGCAAATTCAAATCGAATCGAAGATTCACCCCCCCCCCCCCCCCCCAAGACTAGAATGGAACATTGTCCTCAATGTTTTACGGGTAAAGGCAATCCTAACAAAATTCTAGGGCTGTTTATTATTTATGCCAAAGAAAACGTTAGTCGATAAGATTTTCGGATATATGATTTCCAAAAGCATCGATGAATGATACTCGAGTGGAGAGAAAACAACGAGCACGAGAGTCATCATAAATCGGGGACAATCCTGGACAAACATTCACAAACAACCACGAAACACAAGAATGGAAGAGGTCACCTCCTCCTCACATTATTTGTTAGAAATAAGAAAAATAAGAAGATGAATTGGATAAGCATGGGTTGCCTCCCACGAAGCGCTTGTTTTTGGTCACCAAGTCACATGAGCTTGACTCGATCCCCGAATTGAAAAATCCGTGGAAAAGATAATCACCATTGGGATTTCATTCAAAATATTTGGATAAATATATGAATTATTTGAAAGTTCCACCCCGATGAGATAACCGCTGGTATTCTATAAGTGAAAACAATTAGAAACAATAACAGGGTCAAAAATAGTACCCTCACTCCCGATGGAGTGACGGAGAAGAGAAATCACACCAAATGTGATAAATGGAAAGAACGTCATGATAACAATCATGAATAATCCATCATTATCATAAAAAGGAGACTTCATAACTGTGGAATTATGAATCTCATCATTAAAGCTCATTTGAAAAACTTTCCCGGGTGGGAGGGATGGGACAAAATTTTCATGAAAACTCTCATATTCAAGAATGCCACCCGGGTCATGATTATTTTCGAGATCAAAACAAAAATGATCGTACTTCGGACAAGAAAGTTCACCAGAGAACTTTTCAAAATCAAAATCAATCTTATCAAAACAAAATGAATCATACTCCGGAAGAGAGATAAAAGCAAGAGAAGTGGTACTGCCACTACTCGTCTCTTCCGTATGATCGATATCAAAGTAAAAAGCTTCATAAACGGGATAAGAATGATCGGGACGAGAAGTGGGAATGCCACTAAACTCCTCAGTCGTATCAAATAAAAACACTCATAATCGGGTAAAAATTCCTCGAGTTCGGGCTCCAGAGGATCTTCAATTGTAAGCTCAATTTTCTTGTTAACTTTATCCGGAGGGATTGACGGTTCATCGTTTAACAAATTTTCAAGAAAAAGAATATCTCCTTCCGAATCAAAATAAGAATTATCAATCTCTGATAAAGGAATCGTATCAACAGCACGAAATTCATCGACCTCTTCCCAAAAAGAATCATATTCCTCAATCGGAGGAAAAGATGAGGAAGATTCGGAGACGATTGGTTTCAAAAAATCATCAAAGGAATAATTAACAACATCTATGCTCTTAACGATATATTTCTTAGCATCGGCACGAAAAATCATTATATCATCGTTATGTCTCAAAGTCAGAGTATCCTCAAAATGATCGACTAGGGCTTTTGCGGTTCGCAAAAATGGTCTCCCTATTATAAGAGGAACTCTCGGATCGGCCTCGTAATCAACTACAACAAAGTCGGCTGAGAAAGTACACGAATTTACTCGAACAAATACATCTTCAGCAATTCCGACCGGGTGAGTAATCGAACGATTAGCAAGCTCTAGAGTCATACGAGTCGATTTAAGATCTCCCATTCCAAGTTGTTCATAGATTGACAACGACATAAGGTTAATGCTTGCATCTGAGTCGGCCAGGGCATTGCAAACCTCTTGGTCTTTTAAAGAACATGGAATAAGAAACTTTCTCGAATCTCCAAGCTTCTCGGGAAGATTTTTGAGAAGAATAGCTGAGCATTGAGCATTAATCGGGGTTTCAGCTAACTCAAGCAATTTTTTTTTTATTACTGATGAGATTTTTGAACGTTGAAGCAAACTTAGGCAAATAAACAAGAGCATCCATGAAACTTATGTCGAAGTGCAATTTTTGAAAAATATCAAGAAACTTTTCCATTTGTCTCTCAGATTTTGCACGGAGCTCTTCATCATTAAACCTTGACGGATATGGAAGTTTCGATTTGTATTTAACTCCTTTTTCATAAACAACTTTTTCCTTTTCTTTGGACGTTTGGACAACCGGAGGTTGGACATTTTCAGTACCTCCGTTATTAGTAAGAGGTACCGGGTCCTTTGTCACCTCGGACTCACGGTCCACTACCTTAGGAGGAGAAGAAGAAAAGGTAGTCTGAGCCGTGGGTCCATCATATTTAACACCACTGCGAGTCGTGATCGCCTTAATCTCGCCCCTCGGGTTTGCGATCGTGTTGCTTGGAAGAGAAGTAGTACTCGAACCCGAGGGTCGATCATTTAAACGCGTGTTCATCTTAGTCATTTGATTAATCAACATTTTATTCATTTCCTCTTGATTCTTCATGAATTTCTTAAACATCTCATCCGAGGGCGACGAATTCTGAACCACATTTTGATTTTGATTAGAATTTTGCCCTCGGTTGTTTTGATTAAAACCCGGATTTTGATTCTGAAAATTTCCATGATTCTGATTTCCATGATTAAAGTTCCCATGATTAGCATTTTGAAAATTTCCAAGGTTTCCATAATTTCCTTGGTTTTGAAAATTCCCTTGATTCGGGCCTTGATTGTAATTTCCTTGAAAACCCCGGTTTTGATTGAATTCTTGATTCTGATTTTGAAAACCATTGTTAGCTCGACTCTGATTTCCTTGATTATTACGATTTTAAACATTATGATTTTGATTCACTTGATTGACTTTATTCGGTTGATCGAGATCGGGTGGTCCAAGATAATTGGTGGAACGGTAGCTGTGAAGATTTCGATCTCCTTGAGGTGGGTAACCGTTACCACCCGTGTTTGCAGCGTACACATTCTCATTAGAAAAGGCACCGGTTTCCGAACACTCGTAATACAAATGAGGACCACTACAAGTCTCACAACCATGGGTAACCATATTGACTTGATGGTTTTGGCTAGATTCTGAGTCATTTGATGCATTTGTAGCATAGCCGTAGACATATCATCGAGCTTCTTAGTAATGGCGGCCAACTCGGAATTATGAGTCGTGGTCGATCTTGTTGGCTCATTCCTCTCGGCTGAGGAATCCCAATAATTGTAATGGGCCGTCATATTCTCAATAAGTTCGTAACAATCTTCAGGACGACGTTTCATAAAAGTACCACCGGCTGCTGCATTGATCGTGTCACGATGTCGGAGGGTCAAACCATTGTAAAACGTATCGATTATCGTAACGAGGAGCATATTATGATTTGGACACCGATCAATAGCAAGCTTATAACGTTCCCAAGCCTCGACTAAAGACTCATCGGGAAGTTTCCGGAAATTACTAATATCGTTTCTTAGCTTCGTCACCATCGATGGTGGAAAGTATTTCGCCAAGAACTTCGAAACCATTTCTTCAAAAGTATGAATCGAGTTCTTGGGAAGACGATCAAACCAAGCGGTGGCATGATGCGTTAGAGAATAAGGGAAGAGAGAAAGACAAAGGGCGTCATCAGAGACCCCATTTTGTTTCATGCTTTGGGTGACGGTCAAAAATTTGTCAAGATGCTTATTAGCATCGTCACCCGGCAAACCGTGAAATTGGCACAAATTTTGATCTTGTTGGATCATATGATGCTTGAGTCCAAAATCCATAGCCTCGATATTAAGAGGGGCAATCGGGCCACCTCTTCCATGCATTGTTGGTTGGCACAGCTCCTCCATCGTTCGGAGATCGGGAGCTGTCATGTGTTGGTGATTATCACCCACTGGAGGGTGTTGATTGTTTTGGTCCATTTCCTCAGCGGTTAGGAAATGGACACAGTGTGTGTGACGAATTACCCTTTCGGGATTTGAAAGTGGAGAAATGAGATTTTGAGAAGATGAACGGGTGATCATACACCACAAAAAATAAAAATGAAAAAGAAAAAGAAAAATAAAATCTTTTTGTATTTATGGTTGGGAAGTATTTTTGGCTTTTTTAACTTTTTAAAAACAAAATCACAAAACTTTATTTTCTTTTTGTAACCGTTATGTTATTCGTAACCGTTTTCACTATAACTACGCGTAGCGGAGCGTGAGAGAAGAATGGATCTCTTTTCGGTCTGCAATTTAATGTCAAGACCTCCGTATTCCCCGTTTATTTGGTTGTAGTAATAGAGTAATCCGATAACGTTTAATTTCACGGTTTCTTTTGTGGTTTTTTTCGGGAACGGTTTACAACACTTTCAAGAGTGAGGATGTTATTTTATTTTTTTTTTATTTTTGAAAACACTTTAGTAAAAGTGTTTTTGATTTGTTTTTACTTTTTATATTTTTATAAAAAAAAATATTCAAAAGATGAGTAAGGTTTTTCAAAACACGATTTTTAGAAAACGAAAACCAAAATTCACTTCAAACCTTCCCCGGAAGCGGCGCAAAAAATTGATTGATTTAAAATCAACTACATTATATTATAATTTCAAGATATTCGCAAGAAATAAGAATAACCCGAGTCGTTTCCCGTGAAGGAGTGAATGGAATCGTAGAATTCGATTCGTGAAATCGTGTCATGAAAAGTGGAAAAGTGAAAATTATGATTATGAAACTCAATTAATCATAAGAAATAAGAGAATAAGCAGAAGTACAAGCTACTTATGCACAATTGTTTAAATTCTAAAAAACGAAAATTCAAACGCGGATTTAAAACGTAACGAACGAATTAAAAAGTAACTTTTAATGAAAACGTAAGAATAAATGGGAAAAATACAAAATAAATTTTTAAAAATCTAAAATAATAGAAAAGAATTATCTAAAATATTTTTGGAACTTTTCAGACTTTTTCTTATTTTTATTTGATTTTCTTTATTAAAATTGTAATAAAAATTGATTAAAAGCTAAAATAAAGTGAGAAAAGTAGCAAACTAACTCAGAAAAATATGAAATTTTTACAGAAAATCTAAAATATTATTTGTAATCTAAGAAAAATGGAAAAATAAGCTGAGAAGTGCTTATTGGCTTAAAAACAGCTTATTACAAGTGCTTATTAATAAGCACTTGTAACAAAACTGATTGAAACTCAAACAACCAGTGTATTATACTCAATTAAGCTCAAGAAACTCAAATAAGACCACAAGACTCACAGAATCACAAAAAATGAACAACAGGCATTTCACAATAAGCATTCAAATAAGCAGTTTCACACTAGAATAAGCCAGAGGTAAAAGGACTATGTAAATCACTACTATGCACTCAATGATACTCAGAAACAACAAATTAGCTCAGGTCATTAAACTAAAATTACCAGTACAGGCTTAAACTCTCAACAGTAAACTTGTTTCTATGTACCTATTAAGCAGCTAACAATAAGCAGTTCTAATAAGCTCCAAACTACAAACTAAGAGGGGTAAAAGCTACCTTATATTACTGAGATACAATAAAACTAAAAAGCCCTATCACTAACCTTCAATTGCTACTCTAATTTTACCCAAGATCAACAGCCTCTAAAGGTGTTAAACCTGAAACAGTTGACTTATGTGATGCAATAACTCTTGACTAAATCCAAATTCCAACCATCTAAACCTAACAATTGTGTTATAGTAAGCTCTAAACACTTTGAATTACACTAATCTTATCTATTTATCAATTAAATTTGTATCTATACTAACTATTATCACCAATTTCAAAGGTAAACTAAAATTTAAACTAAACTTTGACTCTTTTGTGAACTAACCTACTATTATTATGCTATAATAATCCTATTCTACCCTATAGTGAACTACTAGTGTAGAAACATTAACAACCTAACAACTACAACACCAACTGATAGCAGATCCAAACACCCCTACAACTATCAAAATACACTACACCTATTGATTTTAAACCTCAAAGATCACGACTAGTATTCAATTTCAATCATAGAACTATCACTAATACCAAATAAACACCAAACAACAGAATTGAATATCTAGAAAATAGAATCAGAGTTCCACCAATATCTATGCAAATATTAATCTCAGATTCAACAAGGATCACCACAAATGATCAAATATACCAAATCAAGCTCAAATATGATGAATCTAAACCAATGGAACAGTAAACAACTAGTGATCACAGCTCTAAACTATTCTACTCATTGTATGCAATAATAGGATTGCATATGAAATTAGTACTTACAAAAGAAATTCCCCTCAGCTCAAATAGAGGGGTTAACTAAGCTTGACTATCTTTAGATAGGCTCAAACCTTCCACTTCTCTGTTTGGCATATCAAATTAACCACAAAATCATGAATCACACTTATGGTTGACTTTTGTTGACTGCAAAAACAATTGAACTATGGTACTGATGGAGACTGAATAACAAACTCACAATAGCTATTAAGCTAAAATGAGTTGTAATATACTACTAAATAGCTTAATTGAAAGCTGAATGAAGAAAACTATTTTTTGAAATCAAATTCACTCTAAAAGTACCTAAAATCACAAAATAAACGATTTAGGGCAATATTTGATCAAATAAATTCAATTCCGGGCTTAAATGACCCCCTAAAAACGGATCATTTTTCGCCTCATCAGATAACGATTTGACATTTTACGAATTTTGAAATTTAGAAAATGACAAAAAATTTCTGCAGGTGACTGGCGGAACCCTGAGACAACACAGGCGGAACCCTCCTGAGGGTTCCGGCTGGTCCGTTGGGCCATTTCTGGAATTCCAGAAATTTGCACTGGCGGAACCCATTTTAGGGTGCCGCCAGATCCGCCAGACCTGAAAAACTTAGCAGTTCGCATTTTTGACCCGCGAGACGATTTTCAAATTTTTCGAAAACTCCTAAAAACGAAAATATAATTCATATCTGGTTAGGAAATGCAAAAATTAGACATGTAAACACGCATACCATTGGACTTTGACCGGGGGCTAGCGAATTTCACTATACTTAGTGAAATTTTCATAAACTTGAAAATTTGACAACATGCCAAATGTTGTCGTCCTGCATCACAGTTAGTTCATACATGGTCCAAATTGTACCAAATATCTTACCAACACACAAATTCATGACAAATATTGTTTAAACGACCAAATTGTTTGAAATAGCACCTAGTTCCAAACACTCCTACACACCCGCTCTCATTGACGATCAATCTTCTTCTTGAGCTTTCCAAGGAATCTCCCGAGATTTTTGAACATCCCCTTTGTTTGCTTGAACTCTGCCGACTCATTTGGAATATCCGGAAGTTGGGAAAGGTATTCTAGAGGCGGGAGCCTAGAGTTGGGCAAGTCTCATCTTCACTCATTGAGGAAGATGAAGAAGAGGTAGGAGGATGAGGACGTTTTCCTTGGGCTTTGTAGACTCTCCTATCACTTAGTGGAACAAAAGTGTGTAGAATGAGAGAGTAGTTTAGGAGAAAACCTCTAGGAGTTACCGGAATGGGGGAAATGAACCTAAAGAGACGGGTCAAGAGCATTCCATACGGCATAGCCATTGTGCCTTGCACGGGAATGTCGGCCATTCTCTTGGCCATGTAGTAGGCAAGGTTGAAGGGTTGCCTAACGGACAAGGAGTAGAGCATGTAGCAAAGGCAAACATTTATATGATCCCGGTTCCCTATGGTGCTAATGACATTGGCTCTAAGGAGTTCTTCCCATTTCTTGAAATGGGGCTTGAGTTCATTAAGTTCCATTCCATATGGGTCCTTGTTGACCTCATTTCCAGTTCGGGTTCTCCTAGTGTTGGTGGTCCTAATGAAGAGATGGTCACGAAGTTCATCCTTGGACACAAGAGGGGTATCATAGAGATAGATTCGGTCAATGAGTATGTCAAGAGTTGAGAGGGAATGCTTGTTGGAGTAGATGCAAGTACCACAATTTGGGACACCTAGGATTTGAGCAAATTCCTCTAGAGAGAAAGAGTATTGATGACTACTAGCCATGAAGTTAATACACATGCGACCATACTCATCCGTGGAGAGAGTGACGGATGCATAGAATTCTAAAATAAACCTAGGACAAATAGGCTCATTTATCTCTAAGAGACACTCAAAGTTGATTGTGGCAAGTTCCGTGTAGAGGTTTGTACCTTCTAAGAAGGATGGATCAATGGTTTTACCCTCATGGACATATCGTTTTTCTAAGGTTTTGAAAACATCGATTTGAGTTTGAGTAAGACATTTGGTTTTGTGGTGTTTGGGTAGGTACTTAATGGTGTCCTTGTGGTCGTAGTGGGTTAGAGGAGGCATGATGATTCCTAGAAAAACAAAATTTCACATTTTAGTCTAAGTAAATGACTATTGTAATGTGGATGTTCTAGTGTGTGCCTATATGAAAACAATGTGGAGGTGCGGTTTTCTTGACTCATTTTGATGCTCAAAAACGTTTTATAATGCAAGTTTTGTTATAAAACAAAAGATAACCCAAATGTTCCTAGTTCAATGTAGCTTCATTTGAATGTACCCGAAAATACATATTGGTTATGTATTCCCTTTAGCATTCAAGAGACATTATCCAAGTGATGTTCCAATGACATTTCTCATTTGTATTAACAATGTTGTGAAAGGTGGTGTTCCAGTGATTTTTTGAACGACAATGAACTTGGTGTGTTTGGTAAATCATACAAATAACAAAAAGGATACAATTCCTAACTAATGGAAATTGTGATTAGTTTACGACCAAGGTTTTTCATGAATCACCAAGTTTATGCATAAACCCTAAGATTCTAGTTAATGTATGAACATGTTAGACTTTGATTGAAAATGCACTTATGATAAGAACACTTACAAAGTTGATTGGATTGGTACGAGATGTGAGTAAGGTCCCTAATTTTCGTGTGGTAAGGTGTTTGTGAGTGAGTGATAGCTGTTTGTAAGTTGAAGCAGTGAGTTAAGAGGTGTTTGGTTTTGAATTTAGGATAAAGCATGCTGCAGATTCGGCGGACCAGGCAGAACCAAAGGGAGGGTTCCGCCCGTTTGGTCTCAAGGTTCCGCGGGTACAACAGAGGAAAAAATAAAAAGGATTTGTCTTGATGTTTTTGGTTTTATCCTAATGTTCAAAACTAAGGTTTTAGGTCTCATGAGTCATTAACTAAGTCTCAGGAGGATGAATGATTCACATTCAAGAGGTTTCGTGAAAACGTCGACAATATGGTAAACGTGTAAGACTTTCTTGGTTGAGATGTTCCTCAATGAACATTTTTACCAAGGCGATGATGATGAATCACAATATGTCAATTGAACATAATGGATTAGATTGTCGCTGAAGTTGATGCTTCATTTGTTGAAGGGATAAAAATGTTGATAAGAGGAATTCTGTTGTTGACGCGAGTTTGCTTGTTCTAGTTGAGCTTGTTGACATGCTTCTCCATCCAATACTAATTTGAGAACCTTAAGCGTTTTGGAGAATCATTGGGTAAGTAAGTATAAAGGTGCAAGTACCACTTGTGCTTTTCTTATCAACTTATTACCTACATAATTCCATTTGGCATACACTATGGTTTCTATTCCCGTTCTTTTGGGATACCATAATCCTAGTTGTGTAGTATCTTTTGATGTATCCAAACAAGCTCTTCCTAAAGAGTTGTTTTAGGATCTTCTCTAAAACGAGCACACAGACAAACACTAAACATAATGTTGGATCTATTTGTTGTGAGAACAAGTAAACTTCCAAACATTTCTCTATGTTTAGTTTTACCTACGGATTCACTAATCTCATTCTTGATAAGTCATAAAGAACTTAATCATTGTGAACTTGTGAATAACTAGGAATGTCTTTGAGTGATTATTCCTTGTTTTTGGAGCTTGCTTAGGTTGTTAAAAAGTCTTTCATAGATTTTCATTATTTTCTATTTTGAAAGATCTATTTTGTTTTAATTGTTACTTTACTCTAATGTCCAAAAACAATTTTTATCAAATTTGTTTTAATCACAACTATGACCCATGATTCAAGTTTTTATGACCTTGTCAATATTGCTTGACTCAATGTTTGACACAAGACGAAACGATGTTGTTTTTCAATTTTAATAGTTCATCTTCCTTGTTATTGATCTTGACTTACTTGTCTTATCAATGTTGGACTTTCGACTAAGTCATCATCTACCAAAGATGATATCTTAGAAGGAGGTGGTCTTTCATCGAATGTTAAATTCAATGACTCCTCGACTCTTTGGGTTTATTTACTTAAAACACTATGAGTGTAAATGTCCAAGAGATGCAACATCATAAGACTATGGGTCAAATTTGATGTGCAAATTCTAGATGTTTATAAATCATTTTCTCCCAATCATCCTAATGAATTCAAATGATTTATTTTTCTTTGTGTATCTTAAATGAAACTTTAACAAAAGAATGGTTGAATTTAAGACACAATTGAAAATGTAAGGTATAATGTCAAAAGACGTTGTACTACAAATATCTATGAAATGTTGTGGTTTTGCTAGATTTGCAAGCATCACAAAAGTGTTGATTGTCTTATCACTTAGGAGATTCTTAGTTAGCTCACTTGTAGACAAGTATTAAGTGAGACTCACTCAAGAGTTACTCGTGTCTTTTCCCGAAAGTTTAAAGAGGTAAAACACCTTATATCTCCTACTAGAAGTAGTGTCTAAATCCTTTAATCACGAAGGATCTAATCCTTATTGTTACTTACACAACATAGCCACCTTAGAGTAAAAACTACTAATATCACCCATGACAGATCTTAATGCTAATCAACATGAAACACTGAAAGGTAAGTTGAAGAGACGTGTACCTTTTAAGCTCCATAGATTAGCCACCAAGAAGATAATCATTAAGCAAATTATCTTGACTCGTAGAAGAGCTAAACTCAAATACTTATGAATCCAAGGAGGTTAGACAAACACATAAAAGTATTGAACATGATATCTTTATCCTTTTATCATGAGCTCCTACTAGAGATAGAATTACTCTTACAATTCTCTTCTAGGTTTCACAAACACAACTTGTTTTGTTATACTTGTTGATGGTGCATTTTTGTTAAATCCTAATCCGGTTTTATCACTAAATGACTTTTGACTTTTCAAAAAGCTTTCAAGAGCTTATGAACTTTCTTCAAATTTAGCAAGGATTTTTCCTTTTTCATTTTGTCTTTGAATTTCATGTTTGTAATCTAGACATAATTTGCATTCTAAATCAATTTCAACATGACTCTCAAGTCTAGACATTTTATCTTCTAACATGATTTCATTTTCAAAATTATTCACAAGAGATTTTGAAGGTTCATTGTTAAAGATAGTTTTTAGGTCCATGTTGCTAAAATTTTAGACTCATTTTCCAGTTTAGAAAACTCTAGGATAAATGTGTCAAAGCAAAAGTGTTTGGTTTCAAATTGTACCTTGCTTGATGTTTTATCTAGTTGATAATCACAAACCGGATAGTAGGCTTCATCTTCATCCATGTCATTCCATGAAGCAAAAGCAAGTCCACTTAGAGCTCGACGTAAGTAATCATCTTCACTTACACCTTCATTTAAAACATTTAAACTAGTAGCACATGCATTTATCTCAACTAAATGTCTATCTATTAATTTTTCTAAGACTTCTAATTCATATGTGAGATCAAATTGATCATCTTTGACTTGACATATTTCTTGATGAAAGTTTAACATATTTTTCCAAATATCATTAGCCGTTTGACAAAAATACACTCTTTCATATTCGGTCTTTGGTAAAGCTTTATAAATCATTATCTTAGCTTTAGTGTTTTTATCAAGTTTAGGATAGTCATCTTGGTTTTCAAAACTTGTTTCGTTGATTTGAAATCACCAATAGAAATAATTTGCCAAAGATCATGATCAATTGATTTCACATAGTTTTCAAATTTACTTTTCCATTTAAGGAAGTTTTCTTTTTGAAATAGCGGTGGGTTTTGAATAGGTTGCCTTTCTTTGAGATTTTCAAAATCCATGGATCGATCCAAGTTTTAAAATACAATATATTTTAAAAATCTTGTGTAACGTAGCTCCTGATGCCAATTGTGGAAAACTAGAAGGGGGGTTGAATAGTTTACCGCTTTTTACTTGATTATCTTTTTAAAACTTTACGTTTGTTTAAAGATATAAACTCAAATTACTTGTTTGATTCTTTGAAAAGCTTTACGAGTAGTTAACAATTCTAGCTAAAGACAATATGTAAAAATCAAAGACAAAGAAAGAAACGATCAAACCACAACACGATTGTTTATCGTGGTTCGGTTACAAGGACTCTTTTTCCTTGCCCTACATCCACGCCCCAAGTTTCCAACTCAAGAGTTATAAGCACTAATCAACAAGCTCCTTTCCTGGTGGAGAAACCTTTACAACGTCGCTTACACTTTTACCGACACTAAGCTAGATGTCGAGTTCTTTTACAAGGGTACAACCACTCCCGTCGTCGCTTACACTTTTACCGATACTAAGCTAGATGTTGAGTTCTTTTACAAGGGTACAACCACTCCCGTTAGTTCTTTTACAAGGGTACACCAACTCCCGTCACACTTTGTATTTTGAGTCCTAAAATACTAACCGATCACTTCTACACACAATACAAATGAAGTATAAACTACCAAAGCTTATATATAACAAAGCTAACAAGTCTTGCAACTTTAGAGTTGAAACTTGTAACTTCTTGGATGAACTTGTGAACTCCCTTGCTACATAAGAGGATCACACAAGTCAAATGTTACTAAGTTAGTTGAAAGAATATGTGAAATATATGTCCTAAAGTGATGGATGAAAATTAGCAAGTGGCTTGGTATTTATAGCAAAACAAACAGCAGGTCTGGCGGATACGGCGAAACCCTTAGATGGGTTCCGCCCGTGTACCCCCAGGGTTCCGCCAGGCTTGCAGTAGGTTTTGCAATAAATCTTTCCAAACCAACCAAGATCACATCAACTAAATTCTAGTCAAACATATTGAATCAAAAGTGGAATGCTTCCAAAAATGTGTAAGACCTTATGGTAAGTCAAACACACAAGCTTACTATAATTGCATGATGTGACATGACACTTTCTAAATAAAGAAATAAAAACAATGTTTTGTTTAAAAAGAAATGTAAACCTAGTTATACAAGACTTAAAACTAAAGTGATGTTATTACTATAAACTAAAGTTCATATTTTGTCATTAACAAAACTTAGCAAATATCGTAAAATATAAATAACGTTTTTAGGCGATATTTGTATTAACAAGTTTGAAGCTCATCTAAGCCCTCAGATCCTTTCCTAATCATTTCAACCGTAGGATCAAGCAATCATGACGTGTAGGAGCCAATCAAATACTGCCACCTAAGCCATCCGTGTGGTTCTTAATCCCTGACACCATCTGACACGTCTGACATCTTCTAGAAGCTCCATAATTTGACTGAAATACCCTTAATTGTGGTAATTTGGTGAGGTTATTTTCTAGGGTTCATATGGTCTGGGTAAAAGGGGTAATTGGGGGCGGGAATTATTTTTGGGTAATATTAAATTACTTTTGACCGGTTTATAAGTGGGGTTTGACCGAAGGTGGGGTTTTGGGCTCGGGTATTGGTTTGTAACTTGGGCTTAGTGATTTGTGTGGACTTGGACTTTAAATTTACTTTGGACTTGGACTTGCAAACTTGGACCAGGCTTTAGTAAGTAAGGTTTAGGATGTGTAATAAATTTAGCCAAGGACTAATAATGCCAAATCTGAAAATTCAAGGACCAAATCTGTCATGCTTCAAAAATGTAATCAAAAGGGCTAATCTTGCCAAATTTTTGAAAGATGAAGGGCTAGTGTTGACTTTTCTTCTCAAATATCATTAAGGACTTGTTTTGCCAACTTGGAAAGTATAGGGACCAATCTTGCACTTTCTTCAATCTTCACACAAGGGTCATTCTTGCACATTAATCAAACTCTGAGGACTTCTTTTGACTTTATAAGCTCAAATTTTGGCTTTTAGATTCCAAGCTTTGACTTTCGACACTCATTCCACTCTCGTGCTCGTTTTTGCAGGTTTTTCGTTGTTTTTCGTCTTTTTATGAAATGTCCGTACCTGCACCTTCACAAAAACACATTTTCTTTGGCAATTTGGGTTAGTTTTCGGATTATTTAGTCATAATTTGGCTAAGAAAAGGTGAATGAATAAGCACTCACCAATAATAATAATTTATAAATATTGATGCTTTAAATTATAAAATTTTGAATTACAACATAGTAATTCAGACCTTCCATCGAACTTGCTATGTCATCTAAATTCCTCACTTGATGCAATTGGAGTGACTGAATTACAATTATATTGTAAACCAAATAGCTTATTTAATGTAATTTGAATTACAATTACACTAATTTTGTAAATCAAACAGACGTAATATAATCAGATTACAATTACATCCAATTACGTCAGATTATAACAAACCAAACGGGGCCTAAAGAGAATGCTACATTCACTAAGGGTGAGCACAAAAACCAAAAACCTGAATAGACATAGAAAAACCTCACCGAAAAGACAAACCAAATGATAAACCGATGAGTGTGGTTTTGAACTTTTGGAAAACCGAATGTTTGGTGCGGTTTTTTGTTGCTTATGGAAACCCAAACCGAAAAACTGCCCCCCACCCCTACCTTTATCTATTTTCAAAAGATTTAAAATAATCTTATCTATTAAATTATTTTAACGAAAGATTCAGTATATTTCTTGGAATTTTGCAAAACTTGTTTAAAATGCTAAGACTTGTTTTTTATATTTCTATAGATTTTTATATTGTTGTTTCGTACTTTATTTGATAGTTCTAGGTTGTCAGATGTTATGCTGCTATTAATCTCGTTTGAATAATGTTGTATACAAACGTAACTTTTATGTTTGATGGGAAACTTGCTAGTTATTATTTTTTTGTTGATTAAAATTAGAATGAAATAATAATGAAATTGGTTAGGAGTTATGATGGTTCATAACTAACTAGTTTATTTATTAGTAAATAAAGTAATAAGAAAAAAACCAAAGAAGAAACCGAAACCGAACCAATTTAATGAGAAAAACTAAAAAATCGAAACAAAAAAACCGAAACCAAACAGTTTGAAATTTTCACAAACCAAAGTTTTCAGTTTAGGGTTCGGTTTGAACCAAAAACCACCCCAAACCGCCCCATTGTCACCCCTAATTCACAAAACTTTTACAAAAATACACTAAATGACTTTTCACAAATAAAAATCATTATAATCAATCCCTCTACTCCTTTTATGGTCCGTTTGGCTTATAAGTATTGTTAGATTAGAATTTGGATTTAGTATAAGATTTTGATTTGCGGTAGGTTTAAGGGAAGGAAATTATATTTATTTAAATATATTTTATAATAAATTTTAAATAAAAATATATTGTTTAAAAGTGACATAATGTATGAAACAAATAGAATCCAGAAAACTTGTGGACTAAGGGAAATTGACACCCACCAGGTTGATGTGGAATGGGATTTCACGAAAGATTTCATTACTCTACACCTATAGGTATATACCACAAAATAAATTATGTACGTGATTGTATTCCATCATATCAAAACCCGGATAACAAACACACCCTTAATTCTCGTATTCCTATCAATGTGTATATTCCTATCAATGTGTGACACATCATTTTGTAAAATAATCTTTTATAAAAAATTTGTCAATGTAGCATCTAGGGGTGTAATCGAGCCGAGCCAAGCCCGAGCTCAACAAGGCTCGAGCTCGGCTCGAAAGATAAAAGGTTGGCTCGAGCTCGGCTCGATTGCTCGTCAAGCTTTAACCATCCAAGTTTGAGCTCGGCTCGAGCAGGATTCGAGCAAAGCTCGAGCTTAGCTTGAAAAGCTTGAAATGATATACATGAAAAGCTCGAATATATGCCAACTGGTATTTGCCGCTAAAATGAGCTCGAACAAAATAGTAGATACACCATTCCGTGTCAAAACGAATTGCAAATTGCAGTTGCTACAAAATAAATATAGTCTTCTCACAGAATTTGTACATGATCTCGAATCATAAACTGGAAGAGAAATACTTAACCGTTTGAAAACGAAATTAGATATTTTTAAGATTAATAAAACCAACAATAAAATTCTAATAACCAAGGCAAGAAAATATTTTATCCTTTATGGAGTTAGTCCTTATAATTTAGTTAATATTCAAATCGGCCCTTATTTACATACATAAAAATAATATGAAAATATATCTATACTAAGGCTCGAAAAGCTCGTTAACCACTCATTATATGTTTCGAGCCAGTTTACTGGGCTTGAGCTCGATAAAAGTTCGGCTCGATCGAGTCGAGCTTGAACTCGAGCTCGAGTTGCTTGATAAAAGCTTGGCTCGTTTACACCCCTAGAAGCATCAGATTAAAGATTAATTCTAGCCACTAGCCACCATTAGCACATCAAGACAACTAGCGGCAACATCTTCACCATCCTTAAAAGTTCAAATCTTCACGGTGACTTCACCCAACTTGATCATATACAAATACTTTGAAACTTATAAAAACTAATGATTATAGACTTAGGAATACATCTGCTTTGAAAGATTTGGGAAAACAAGAACAAATTATCATAATACCATCCAAATCGTTAAAACTTGAAAATTAATATAGCATCCGATACCGAATTACTTTACTCGATGGATGGAAAAGTATTTGAACTAATATTAACAAAGGAGTGACTGTGTACATTAGTGGTGTGATTTAGTAGTGAAAGAATCAAAAAGTGTGGTGTGCATATCAACACTCTAACTATTAACAAGTACATCGTTTCTGTTACAACCTTTTTGAGTTTTCCAATCAGTATTAGAAAAGCTTTTCTAGAGGTCTTGCCAAATATAAGGGTGTTGGCAACACTTGTGGCACCACACCCCCATCCCTCACTCCTAATCAATCTCCTAATGCCGCATCATTCACCCATTTTTTCCATCTCCCACCCATATTTTTGTTGGCATCACTTGTGGCACTACACTCCCATCAATCACTTCATTTATTTTTCAATTTTTTTAAATAAAACAAACTTTATTTTTTAGAATATGTAAAAATTAAAAAATGAAACAACAATATTCACATAACAAATATTAACCAGTTTCAAAAATATAGCCCAAATGTTTTTAGTAGACCAAACAAAACCCAACCCAAACTTTGTCAGCCCAATTGAAAAGTGTAGCCCAAAACTTTGTGTTTGAAGTGGTTTTATAGGTGGAGTGTATCCCAAACCTTTGAAAAGTGTCATCTTATTCCTCCACTCATCCAACTACCTGCAAATACATACTCGTATATATATAATTTTCTTTTTATTGATGCAACAATTGAAAATAAATGTTAGTACATGCAACGGTCCAATTTTCTAACCCAACGTTCCAATTTTCCAATCCATACCGTGCGGTAAAGTTTCACGCAAGGGAAGGATCCCGTGCGGTACCGCTAGGCCGGCGGCAGTGTTCCCGCACGGGATGGATCCCGTCTAGTGCCTTGTTGTGACCACTGCCAACACCCTAATGATAGCAACTTGCTGAAGGCAAGGGATCATATAACTTCATTTAAAGCAAAAATGAAACCGTAAAACTGATAAACTGATAATATATAACTTCACTCAAATTCAAATAAGCGTAAAAAAAATGCCAAGCGAAAGTGGTAACGATAACTCCTTTTCATTTCACATGATCAATCTCAAGACATCAAATTTTACAGCATGAGCATTATCAATTGTCTTTGGGACTTGTTGGTTGCTCAAAAGAATCTAATCAATGAACGACTACAACTTCATGACATCTCTAGTAAGCATATGCTGATTTACATACCGGAATGAATTCCACCCTTCTCATGCTATACCAGATTTACATTTACGGAATTCAAATTATATATATATACTAAAAGGCATTTGTTTTCACTGTAGCTACAGTACTCGCCCAAGTTTCACATTTGCCAATTTTAGCCCCTGAGGTTAGCGATCAATTGCAAAGTTAGTCCTTAACGACCGTTATCTAAAAAATGTGGATTAAATTTGCAAAGGAACAGTAACTTCAGGGGCTTTTTCTGTACAAATAATAAGTACTCGCCCAAGTTTCACATTTGCCAATTTTAGCCCCTGAGGTTAGCGATCAATTGCAAAGTTAGTCCTTAACGACCGTTATCTAAAAAATGTGGATTAAATTTGCAAAGGAACAGTAACTTCAGGGGCTTTTTCTGTACAAATAATAAACAGAAACAGCCCCTAAGGTTAATTTTTTTTTCACCGGTAGTCCCTAAGGACTAACTTTGCAAAGAACGCCACGTTAAGGGACTAAAACTGAAAATAACATTGCTACAGTGCAAAACAGTAACTGCTACAGTGAAAATTCAGTTTGTAATAGTATGTGTACTGTAGCTAACGATTTTACACTTTTAGTCCCTCACGTTAGCTATAAATTGCACCGTTAGTCCCCCGTTAGCGATCTTTTGCAAATTTAGTCCCTAAAAAATTAAAAATAATAAAAATAACTTGGATTAAACACAACATTTCCGCAGCAACGCGCGGGTACCCCCGCTCGTTCTTCTACTAATCTCTATTCCAACTAAATATGTCTTTCTGTGTAATTTTTAGTATGAAAGGATACAAGTAAAGAATGGGGTCAACACTAGTGCATCTACTGAGTAGATGTTTTTGTGGAAGAAGCTGCTAGCATAGGAGGGGACTTTGGACTCTCAGAGATGGTGGCTCGAGTGGCTTCTTTTTTTAACTTGAAGTTATTGTATGCTGCTACACCACCAATGGCTGCACAAACAATCACAGGTGTAAATATGTGTGTTTTTCAAA